>OX336887.1:18370041-18680041 GCA_946959425.1 Argyrosomus regius | reverse complement strand
ACGGACAAAAGCAAAGAAATGGAGGAGGGGGGGGGGGGGGCTAGACAAGAGAGGGGGAGCAACGAAGGTGGGAGAAAAGGAGGGATGGTGGAGTGGATTAGAGGTGCAAAGAAAGCGAGGTGCTGAGGGAGGAAGAGAACTTGCAAAAAGAAAAGACGGGAGAGCGGGAGGAGGAGGAGGAGGAGGAGGAGGTGGTGGTGGGGGGAGATTAGCGAGGGTGAAAAGGAAGAAGGGTGAGAATCCAGCAGTGAGTCACAGAGGAGGTGAGAGGGGGAGGACAGCAGGTGAGACGAGAGAGGAGAATGTTCAAGTAACAACACGATGTGTATTGTGTTTGTGAGCCGAGAGATGAGCAGCAGTCGCACACAGAGCGTGGAGCCAGCGTCTATCACTCCCCGAGTGTCTGTGTGATCTCGCCGTTTGCCTTTTCCTGCCTCTCCCGCTCCCCTGCATCGCACTTCCCCCTTTGGTGAATGAACGTGTGGATGCAACGCAATTAGGAACACAAACTATTACATATTCCTGCAAACAACACATAATTATCTGTAGATTGTGTTTAAATATTGTGCGCTCGTGTAAAGCGACAGCTAGGGACAAACAAAAACAAAACATCTGCAAGTTTTTATTCAATGCGCCGCCATACGCAAGGCCTCTGTCATAATTTCTGAGAAGGTGAAAGGGTTCAAAGAAAACAAAGAAGTGTACAGAAGTGTAGTGAAAGAGCAAGAACAAATAAATACACAGACATGGCACCACCGCTGAGATAAATGACAGGAACACTACTTTACTTTTCTTCACTTTTCCTCACTACTTTTCTTCTCCGCCTGCCTCCTTTATATCGCGCTCCCTCTTTCTTCCTCTCAGCGTGGGGTTCTGTCTGTGGCCTTATGTCACAAACACACACAAACCCCCCCCCCGCTGGAAAGAGGCAACGTCAGCGGAGAGACGGCTGCACTCTCGATGCACATGAGCGGTCATATCACCTTCACATTTGGAAACACTCTTTCTGATTAGCGCTCAAGCTCAAGGGTGGAGTTACGATGTCACTGAACTGATGACAACGGGCCTTTTTCGCAGATTTTTGGACAAAATTGAAAAGTGTAGGTGTCAATAATAAAATGACGACTGAATTTCTTTTCGCGCTCCTGGTGTTGTACATGCTGGCTCACTGTCACCGTGAATGGAACAGAGCCATGGTTAATGTTATTAGGAACACCTGTGCTTTTCCTACAAGTCAAAATGTCGCCCGTGGAAAAGGCCGATGATAGTAGCCGATGGAGTACAGTTTTTTTTTTTATAGCTGTAACACGTGCAGCAAAACTAACAGGAGGCCGAGGGAACTGTCAGTCAAGCAGAGTCTGAAAACGCAGCCACAGGCTGTGCCCACAATCACTCCATCCTCCTCCGTGGTAACTCAGTGAAGTAAAATCGAGGCACTTATATTTCATTATAATTTCACATGATCACTGGTGTAGAGTCTATAAAATTTCAAAGCTAGGAATGATGTGATGTAATGTAAATGCCACGGGCACTATGATTAGTTTTTTTCACATTTCACACTGAGCTAAATTGGCAGGGTAAATGTAGTGCACTATACACTGACGTCATTAGGTACACCTGTACAATCCAATGTAATCCAACAGTGTTATATTGAAAAAGTTTCTTTTATTATGGCTCTCTCAAACATTAGAAACACCACTCAATATAGTGCAGTCCAGTCCAACATTACTGCAAACTACAATCTCAATAGTAAACATAATAGTTCAATTAATATGTAATATATTGTATTGGATCACAATGGACTGTACAAGTGTACCTAATGAAGTGGTCAGTTGGTGTATAGTTAATAAGGAGTGGCAGAGAGAAGAGGTCCACTCAGGACTCTTGATGAATTGAAGCTTCAGTTTATTAGACGATGTACATCCTGTGATATTTCTATATTCATCAATTTACATGCAATCATATTGTCAGTCTTTGATCTTGGTGACTTCTAAAGGAATGTCTCCTGAACTAAAAGGTGATACCTGTGGTTACCTCCATTTGTCTGTCTAATCTGTGTGCTCACTCTTTCTGTTGGTTGGATCTGTGATGTAGGGAGTAGGCAGATGTCGGCAGATATCACCGCTCATGCTATCTATCCACTTCTTCTCTTTATTCAAAGCAAACTGCTGTGGCAGCTGGGTCACTTTTTTGCACACTTGGCATTTTAAGAAAGAAATCACAGGACTTTCCTTTTTAATCTGGCTTTTATTTTGGAGTAACGTCACCTTCATACTTTGATTCTATTAGGTCTATTAGGTTTTTATGGTTTTATAGCTACCACAAATTTGGAACCGTGGAAACACTACTTGACATACAGCAGCAGTGTTTTCTTTATTATTATTTAACTCGGTCCTGTAGTTTGCTTAACTTTGTTTCCTAATTTTAATCCTGTTTTGTAAATTTGCATTTTGTGCGGCAACTCTGCATGAACTTACTATTAAAAAGTAGAAACCAGTGAGAGGTCAAAGAAAATAAATTTGCATTCACACATCCCTGCCTTCATCCCTCCCTCCCTCTAAATGGCAGTCATCACTATGAAATCTCCTGTAATTGAATTTCAGATGGCTCTCTTATTAAGTCATTAGCAGAAAAATATCTCTCTTTCAGAAAGAAAAAAAAGGAACGAAAGAGGGAAAAGTATAAGGGAGAAAGAGGGAAAAGGGCTGGTGAGGGAGAAAAAGGAGAAAACGGGGCAGAGAAAGGCAGAAAGCAGAAATATGAAGGAGAGACGGGCCGGGAAAAAAAAAGCTCTTTTGTGTTGAGTCACAAACTCATTTTCTTGTGCATGGCTGAAAAGAGAGGAGAGAGTAACATGTTTGTGCCTTTTCCAGTTCTTTCTCTCCGTCTCTCTATCCATTTCAGCCCTTTTCTCTCCCTCTCTCTCCTGCAGCGCGCTTCATTGTGGCGGTGTTCGACTCCTGCGATCACTTGAGACCGATGGAGACTGGTGGAGGAGAGGAGGCGAGGGGAGGAGAAAGGGAGCTTGTTAGTGCATTAGGAGCTGAGCCCACCGCTGGGATGTCTGCGTGTGTGTGTGTGTGTGTGTGTGTGTGTGTGTGTGTGTGTGGGGGCGATGTTTGTATATAGGAGTGTGTGACTGTACACAGAATATGGTGTAAATATACTGCATACGTGTAGCTGTACATGTGAATGTTTAAGACATACTGAGGGTGTTCAACTTAACTGATTTTTATGACGGTAATTTAGTATCTTTTTCTAATTATTTTTAATTGGAAAACAACAATCTTATGCAATTAACATGAATATTTTAATATTTTTAAATAAATTATGTCATAGTCCTGTGAATGTATGACAGTATATTTGTTAATTCAACATCCTGGACTCTCAGTTTCTCATTACTTTACGAATTCACAACTCTGTCTGTTGCACTTGTCAGAACATAAAACATCTTTAAATTCATTATATATTTATACAAATCTATACTTTGTATATCTGTGTTAGATTCAGTCAAAATAAACTACAGTTTCTACGTCACCCAGTGCAACCGTGTTGCTCACTGATCTGTTTTGGAGCTCTATACAAAGATGAATAAACTACATGAGGCTTTGGACACAGGTAGTACTTTGCAGTCGGCATGAGTACTCATTTGGACGTCAGTATTCAATCATGTATGAATACTCGCATTTTGATCTGTGCAAGTCACACATCACTCAGGCGAGCAGGCATAAAAGTTTGGAAACATCTCATGAACGTGCAGTGCAGCTATGTAACAATAAACTTGTGTATCGCAGAACAACAAGGTTGATGATCAGCCGTTAGCAGATTAAAGAACAAGGAGAGAACAGAGAACCTCTCATCACCGCCTTTGCTAATGTTAGCAGAGTTCGGAGGTGCCACTGTGAGAGCAGAGGATGAGCCTGGTGACTGGAAACCGGAGGCTTCCGAGAGTTGATGGCGTCTGTTGAACCGGATTACAAGTTACCAACACAGCGAACAACTACAAGAGTGGAGAAGACCTATGAAGGGAGGGGAATGTGTTGAGATTGAAGGTTGATGTGCAACGTGCCAGACAAAATTAACTGTTCAGCTATAACTAAGGTGGCTGCAGATGAAAAGGTAAACCAGGCACAGCTTGTTAGCAACCAAATTATTGAATTATTGCAACCTTTTAATGTTTGTGGATGTAGTTTTTCGTAGTATTCTCTTGGATTGATTTTTTCTTGAATATGGAAACTATTTAAAATGCCCATTCCTGCTTTATCGATTTAGAATATTCCCAGTCTTATTCTTTAAATCATTGGTGTTACAGTGACAAAACATCACATCAATGATTACCTTAGCGTTACAAATGAAAACAGAAAACTGTAAGGAACCTGTGATGACACATTTAAAGCGACCCAAGGCTCCAAATGGCGTCAGTTAAACGTAGACAGTCCTGTTTACAAGGCCAGCTGGTCTGTTTTATAGCCAACACTGATGGGTTCAGCTCTCTCTGGACAGTGTTCACTCACTGCTATTCAGAGTTCCCCTTGAAGGTTTTATGAATCGTTTCCTTCGGTCAAACAAGTGAACAAGTCTCGCCACAATTCAGTCGGTCGACTCAGAAACATCTCTAATACTGTGAAGCAGGACAGTCTGTACTGTTTCGAATGTGAACATTTTATTTTGAAATATTTCACGGTGAAGCTTTAACTTTTATTTAAAAAGGACGACGACACAACTTCTGTTCATTTTCAAAAGCTGCAAGATACCTCTCCGCAGAAGTGTGCGCACACACACACACACTCACACACACACACACACACACACACACACACACACACACACCCTCTATCTGTCCTCTCCACCCCAGGCATTGGAACAGACAACAGAGAGAAGGACATCAGAGGGATAATACAATTGGAAAAGCTTTACAGCGTGTAATGATAAACCTGTGCGTGTCTCTGTGTGTTTGTGTGTGTGTGTGTGTGTGTGTGTGTGTGTGTGTGTGTCCATGCCCAAAGGAACAAGCTAATGGGTTTATATCTTTCTGTGATAGCAATGATATGGAGGCTTTGTGATTTCATTAAGAGTGTGTGTGTGTCCACGTACGCCAAAAGATGAGGGCAGAGATAGGTTGGTCTAATGCACTACTTATTGTTAGGGGCCGATGTGCACGGAAACACACACACACACTCCTGCACACACACACTTCCACAATCATATTTACCTCTATTCATCTGCTCTTTAACCCAATGCAGAAACAGAGGCCGAGGAGAAAAACAGACGCGATACATTAATTGGCCCCTTGTCACCCCACTATTTCACCCTTTGACACGTGTGTGTGTGTGTGTGTGTGTGTGTACACATACACACACAGACCCTCACCCTCCTTTCCTGTCACCACTGGGGAGCCCTAAAGCTGCCAGCCCAATTACAAGCTTTATTTAACGGACACACACACACACACAGCAGAATGCACTAATACACACACACAGCGTGGGTGTTGGTGAACATCACAGAGGCCATAACAATAATTCTCTTATTAAGAAGATGGATCCTGTTCTTATCTGCAGGCTCTAACAACAGTTGGACAATATTCATCCTCCACATGTACGTACACTGATATACACACGCATGAATCCTTAATATGGATATGAGAGGTGGCAACAAAACAAAGTATTTCCTGACATCCCTGGTGTTTGTACAGATGTTCAATGTTCAAAGTGAAGGACGATTTCCTTCACATCTTTCCACTTAGGGCACGCTCTATAAAGTCATCTCTACACCATGTTTTAACACTAAAAATAACTTGGCACAAGACAAAATAAGACAATGTTATTTAGGACCATTTAATAGAATACATATGTTAAAATTGTGTAGTCCACAACACAATTGCCAAACATTTCATGGTTCCAGCTTCTTGAACGTGACGCTTTTAGACAAAATGATAAATCAACAATCAGTAGATTAATCTATAATTAAAATAACCTTTAGTTGCAGCAGCACTACTTCACAATTTATATAAGTAATTGAGTCTAAATTCTAGGACGCATTGCAATGTGCATGTGGAAGATTCTGCACTGACGCAGTGACAAGAGCAGCCTCCACAAAATTACAGCCGACTAACGCCGATTGCTGATTTTCCGACCTCGGCTGGACAATAAAGTTGTGATGTTGATGACCCACCCAGTATTCTGAAAGCAGATGTCTGGGCACATTTTGAATTTGAGGAAGTTACTGGGAAGCACAAACTGGAAAGTCACACACTGTGTGTGAAGCCATGTTGGGGGGTGACAGTAACAGTAACAGTCAGGAAACAACTTTTTATTTCACTGATTTACCGGCTTTACTGATGCCGCCGCTCGCTCGCTCACTCTCATTCACTGTCTATGTCTCTAGACCAATGCTCATGTTCTCCCTCTCTCTCTCTCTCTCTCTCTCACACACAAACAAACATAAAGCAAATGAAACTTTTCGCAGCATAAAAATTGCGAGCCAGAAACAGATTTAGGAGCTTAGTACTTGAAATTAACAAAGTCAGAACACAACAGGTAGAGTAACAGAGTTCAGTCCATGAATCCACCTGGATAGCCTCAGCGTCAGAGACATTTCAGGCTGACTGTGGAGGTTTGCCCGATATGAGCGTCTGATTGGTGGGTGCCACGTGACGTCAGGCACTACCCTCACTCAAATGAGCTGTTTTCACCCTGAGCTAACGTCTGCAACCATAAAGAATACAGCGAGCAGTGATACAGGTGTCGAAAAGATGCAGCTTGCAACTGTTGTGGTCTGATTTTGGAAAGCAACCTGACTGCTTGTATTAATTGATGAAAAGCAGCCACGTGCAGTAATATAGAAAACTGAGGATCAATACATTTAGATATATCGTCAACAGGTGAATTGTAATTCAATCAAATGATGAGGCCAGTGAAGATTCACACCCGCTGGGATATACTGTCACATTTGAATCTTATTAGCTGTTGGTTAATATGTTTTCTAATCAGATTTCAAACATCAATTATTGACTAACACCCTTCCTCCCAGCCTGTGAAGACCATTCACCGTCTTTTTAGAGCCAAATTGAAGACGGCTATTAGAGCTGATGACACAGTTTGCTGTGCGGCGCTCTGTCGTGGTCTTGGTCATCTGCGACAAGCCATCCTGAATTTTAAACACCTTGTCACATAAATATACTTACATTTACACATGTCGGCACAAAGTGCATTCATGCATTTACAACCCCCCCCCCACACACACACACTACAGATTAGCTTGTTTACCAGTCAGAGGGGGGTCTGCTCCAACAAGATGTGATCAAGCCACTGATGGCTACAACTCATGTGTCTGCACAGCTCTCTGTGGCAAGGTGCGTACGTGTGCTCAGGCACACAAAAACACACTCTGTCATTACATGAATCATTTTTTTCGGAAATGAGTCCCCCCCCCCCCCCCCCCCCAAAAAAAACCCCCAAAACAAACATGAAGAAGAACATGAGTAATATCTAAATTAATACTCATCGCTAAGCAGCAATTTGCCTTTTTTCTCTCTTCGATAATTTAGGTATCAGACTGTTCCAGTATCTAGACATCTATGTGTGTGTGTGTGTGTCTGTGTGTGGCAGGGATTGCCTAAAATAGATCTTTAGTTTGCTGCTACGCTGAATTGAAACATCAGTGCTTTTCGCATGTGTGAGACACCCCTGACAGAAGCTGTTGTCTGAAGATTTTCTATGGGATATGTGAACATAAAAACATGTCAATAACCAATCAATAACCTGTACATTTTATGTTTTTGGTTTACCGAAAACCCCAAAGGGCTTAAATTTACTTAGATTAAGTCAGCCGTGGAGGTGAATGTTGAACAGAACCCGAGCAAAAATAATAATAATACTATATATAATATATTAAGTTCTCTAATTTTCCCATGATGTCTTTCAAAACTATCATGCTGATCTACTTGAAACCACACATCTGTATCATCTCATCACACACCAAAGTGTCAAAGATCATAGTGCTAAAATGTGCTTGTGAAACAGACTGAGATCCTGAAAGGAGCTCTCTCTCTCTCTCTCACACACACACACACACACACACACACACACATTTCCCCAAGGAGAAGTGGAAGAGATTAGCCGTGACCCCTCCTCCTCACCCTTTTCTTTTCATTTCCTCTATCTGCCCGATGGGAAACAATTAACCACAATCACCTCCCCCCCCTCAGCATGCATTCACACACAGGCTTGTATTCATTTCCTTACCCTTAACCCCCCAAATACACAGACCCTTAACCTAATTCTAATTGTATCCTAAAGCATCAAATACCACTCAGCGTGTGGTGCTTTTTGCCAGTATAACTACTCATACAACACTGTTTTCAATGAGGAACAGATGGATGAAATATATTTATATTCATCCATATTTTACAAGATTCAGAAGCTTTATTTCTCACTCCAAGATGCAGCATGTTGACAATTCCCTCAGTAGTCATCTTATGTTTTTGTTTCCTAACTATTTTAATTTCTGGACATTTTTTAATATATATTAGACATTTTGAGGAGATTTGTAATTAATATCTCACTGATTTGCTAATTGCATTATATATAGCACTGTGGCTTCAGCTCCTCCCGTGGCTGATGGGTATAGCGGCGCTCAGGGGAGGTTAAGGATAACATGACCCCATTTCAGCATCAGCAATAACACAATGTCTTCAATTTGTAAGGTTCTGCCCTCACCTTTCTACCATGGTGAGGAACACACACTCCTTGTCACACACAGCAGATTGTAGCCTCACTGGGACAATAGGCTCTATTGTGGGAGCTGGCAAAGAGAAGACAGGCAGGCCGCTAGGCGTTTGGCTGCTCTTGGTGTGTGTGTGTGTGTGTGTGTGTGTGTGTGTGTGTGTGGATATGGGGGATAATAGCGCTACATGCCCAGAGCTGCCATCATTTCACTGGGAACAGAGTGTGAAAGAGAGGGAAAGGCAGTGACACACACACACACACACACACACACAGCATCGCTATCACACTGAGCCATATGCTGACCCCAGCCTCAGTGCAGATATCTCTGCCAATCAACTACTAGAGGGGATGTCCCACACACACACACACACACACACGCACGCACACACACACACACACACACACACACACACACACACACACACACACACACAAGCTCTAATCCTGAGAGTGAAACATATACACATGCAACATAAACACCATGAAATACACACGTGTGAATGGATCGATGATATATACATTTGAAAATTCATGCACACAAACACACACACACTTGCTGGAACTTGTGTGTGTGTGTGTGTGTGTGTGTGTTGCAGCTTAGTGTCTCTCCAACATTGTTCCCCAGAACCACAATCACCCAGGAGCAGATGGAGGACGGCCACAGTTTGCTCTTACACACACACACACACACACACCTATCACATATGAATTTCACACACACACAACACATACACCACACAACACACACACACACACACACACACACAGATATCAGATGGTAGAGCATCTGTAGGAGGTACAGCTTGGCCAAAGTGGTCGACCCGTCCACAGTGGCTCCGCTCAAAGAACTGAGCCCAAATTTCACATCACAGACTTTTAAAGTTGATTTATGTTCACGTCAATCACCACCGCAGCATTAACGACCAATTTCAGCCAACAGTGATTTTTATTTATTATTGCAGCTGATAGAAATGGGTTACCTAACTCTTGGGTTGAGTTTTTAAGTGACAAGTTAGATATTTTTAGTTGGATTTTAATTATCATGGTGCAATTTAGAAAAGAATTATTTAATGAAGTCGTTAACTTCCTATTATTAGCCTATTAGGTTATCAGCTGTGCTTTGAAATTCCATATTTCAAATGGCTGTTTAAAGGATAAGGCTGGTGTTATTAATACTTTTCTTATTATTAACAAACCCTACGAAAAGACCCAACCCAGAAATGTGTTCATTTGTCTCTCAGTACTTCCTGGTTTCCTTTGTCTGGACTTGATCTTTCAAAAACAAATCTGTGGTTTCATTTTTTTGTCTCAGTAAGTAAACCATACTCACTATTTTCAGCTGACAATTAATAAACGTGTGTTCATACTAATGAATGTTACCCAGTCCCAGTTTTTTTTTGTCTTACTGGATAAATCGGGGCCAACTCTTTCAGCGGTATAATTCCCCTCTCCTTCTCCTTCAATTGTCCCTCCATTGCACTTTTTGAGGTACAAAGTTGGAGTTTACCATTTTCCTGATAGGATCCGTACGCAGCAAGGTTCAGAAGCTGTCGACCTCAATATATCACTCAGCAGTGTACTTTCATCTGGTCTAATCTGTGAGGTCAGAGGGATTGATTACACTGTTGTGGGCTACAGGAGGAAACCATTTTTCTCTACATTGACCAACGGTTTGCTGCTGTGTGTATGAGTCATCAGAGGGCAGAGGTTTGTGTGCTTTTCATTTCATTCAATGTGAATGTAGTGAGGGCTATAAGGAGAGGGACTGTGTGTGTGTGTGTGTGAGTGTGTGTGTGGGTTGGGAAGTCTGGATTGCTTTTCTTGCTGCAATGAGCTGATATGCGAGATAGAGCTGTGCTTACACACAGCTGCCCCGGCAGCCTGGCACTCTGTGTATGTATGTGTGTGTGTTTTATTGGATGGCTCTAGTCATGGTGAATGAAAGATCAGAGAGAGAGAAGGCAGATGGACCGCCCTGAGGGCCAGGAGACAGAGACAGAGAGAGAGAGAGAGAGAGAGAGGGGGGGGGGGCAGACAGAGAAAGAAAGAAGAGAAAAATGCCAGTTAACCACTGACACACTTAGCCCTGCCAGCCTTCTTTCCATCCCTCTTCCCCCATTTGCTTCTGTGTCGGCCCCTCTGTGAGGATACTCGATGTTACAATGCAGCACTGAAACACACATGACACACAGCTTGATGAGGCACTTCAGGGGCACACAAGGGCCTCCAACCCTCGTGTGCGGCATGTACTGTATGCCAATCTCCAGGAATGTCTGGTCTTATTTGACAACAAAAAAGTAAAAGCTATACATTATATATTCATCCATATGGCTCCACCTCTGTTGCTGCTACTTCATGTCTTAACTGAAGACATGAATTCCTTCAATAAAAAAATATTTTTGTCTTTTTTGTCTTTTTTTTAAGGGTGGGCAGAGTGTTTAGGGGAGATAGCAGGTCAGCAGTATATACCACATAGAATTTTTGTACATCATCTGAAAGCTGGGAACCTGGAGATTCATTTGCGATGTAACTCAGCACTGTGTTGTGTCAAGTTTTGGTGGAAATAAATCTGTAATAAACATTGTGTTTTGTTTAGGCAGTTATTCAAATATACTTCAGAGCGTAAAAGGGCTTAGTACATTATGATGTCCATTCCCATGTTCAGTTATGTCTCATAAGTTGTTCCTGACACCATGTGTTACACAGATTTGGTGTAAATCTTTTTAGCCGCTCGAAAATTGATAAAAATGTTCAAAAAACTATCAAAACAAAAAGACTTTGAGGGAAAGGGACGAGGGACAAAGTAGGACAAAGAGAGGGTTCGGGGAAGGAGGCAGGATAGAAGAGAAGAGAATTAAGAGCAACACAGTCAGTGGGTGGGTCAAAGCAAAAGGTTAGATTGGGTGAGATAACATGGAAGTCTTATTAAATTAATGGACTAGTCATTTTTATCTTTGAATGGCACGAGTACTAACTTTAGTGCTGAGTGAGATTTTTACTTTAAAACAGTGTTATTGTGGGTTTATTATGTATACATTATGGGTTATACAACTAGCATGTTATTACCTGGTTACCTCCTCCACCACAGAAAAAAAATTCATGCGGTGTGATTTGTTGTTATCGAAAGGTTTTGACATCTGGAAATGTTTGTAAGAAATTGTATGGAAAGATCGCAAGCACTCCTTCTGGAAACTGCTCATAAATCCATTTATTGTCTATAAATCTAGGAAAGCCAAACATCCTCTGAATGCACCAAGTCTCTAGTTTGCGATTGTTAAGTTTCACATGACCTCGATTATCCTAGAGGTCACAACAGAAAATGGACACGCCAGTTTTCACATTGCCAAAATGTAGCCTAACTTTGGAAAATGATTTAACCCCATTCCAAAAAAGCTAGCATGACACAGTTGGTACCAAAGGTCTGTTAGGTCTTTTAATTCCATATGATACCAGTATTTTTACTCTAGCTTTAAAGCCCACTAGACTCCAAAAGGATGCTGACATCCGCATGGAGTGGATAAGGTTAGAAGAAAAGATACTTTATTGATCCCATGAGGGGAAATTATTTTTTAATTTAGTTTTTACATGCATAGGCCCGAAATGCATCCACACACACACACACACACACACAAAGGGCTCATAGATAGTAAGAGGTTTGGCCAAGGGCACCTCGGCAAAGCTGAGGGGTGAACTGGCACCTCTCCAGCTACCAGTCCACCCTCCACACTCGACTCCAACAGGCCACCCTCCGATTCCCAAGTCCCTACAGACTGAGCTACTGCCTCCCCCAATTCATTAGATATCAGATCAGATTACACATCAGTGTCAGATGCAATACAGCTTATAAAGCACGCTGAAATAAGAGTTTTTATACTGTATATACACACACAGGGGACATTCTGTTTCATGTTTTACTGTTTTACCTTCATTAACTCTTAAAAGTTGAAACTATTTTCAGAGGACGATGAACAAAAAACAAATAGGGAGTAAAAAAAACTGAATGAAGTCTGAAAAGTAAAGAAATCTGAAAAAGAGGAAAAACAGACATGACAAAGAGATGAGGAGAAACAGAGATACACTGAGATGAGGCAGTTAATACACAAGAGAGAGAGTACAGAGACAGAGTTTGAGAGGGAGATAAAATAAAAATTAAGGCAAAACAAGACAAAGACAGAGATGCCGAATTGGAGAGATACAAGAGGGAGACAAGGAGAGAAAGGAGGAGTGAGAGAAGCAGAGAGACAGAAGAGGAGAGGAGAGAGGTGTGTGTAGTAGAGAGATGGGGAGTCAATAATGACTGATTACTGTAATTCAGCCTGTCAGAGACATCGACCTGCTGCTACCACCAATCAATACACACCAGGACACTCGCAGACACACACAAACACCTCGAAACAAGCATGTGTGACACGTGTGTGTCATCCGGCAAGTGTACATCAACACACACACACACAAACACACACAAACACACGCAAACACACACAGTAGGTGTGAGGAAATACACACAGTCTCACAAAAATGTAGAAAAAAAACATAATTGTAAAGATGTCTCCATGTCTGCACATTCACACACA
Source organism: Argyrosomus regius (assembly GCA_946959425.1). Lineage (NCBI taxonomy): Eukaryota > Metazoa > Chordata > Actinopteri > Sciaenidae > Argyrosomus > Argyrosomus regius. The sequence goes on along the minus strand of OX336887.1, from coordinate 18,666,741 downwards.
ACACACACACAAACTGATACTGCAAGAAGGTGCGCACACACGTGCACACACACACACACCAACACACCAACACAATGGGGTCGGGGGGTGTTAGCTACGAGCTACAGCCCCACACTGGGCCGAACAATCTCGAAGTCTCTGTCTCGCTGGGTGGATGGGGCAGAGAAAAATGGCTTTTTTCAAACTCCACCTCCCCCGTGCTCCGTCCACCTTCTTGGCTAGCCTCACCTCTCACAATCATATTATCTCTCTGAAAGGTGGGGGAGGGGGAAAGGGGGAGAAAGACAAGAGGCAAGGGAAAATTATAGGGGAGAAAGTTGGACAAGAGGGGAGAGAGAAAGCCTGCAGATGAAGAAGGACAAGAGGCAAGAGGATTGTGGGATTATTATGGTTTGAATTATGGGTATGGTTGCACAGCTAGCATGTTTTTACCTGTTTATCCACACCTATCTTTGTCATTGCATGTCTACCTGTTGCAGCTGCCACTGTGTTCTTTACTGGCAAAGTCTGAATACAGCCAACAAATAGTGGCTTCATTTCACGCAGACAGATGACAACAGTGCTAAATGTATTGTCTGCAATGATAAGTGACCCTAATAATTTCATGTCAATATGCTGAAACGTCTTTCTCTACGCACTGACGAGTGCCACCGCATCACAACCGAGCAGCAGCATGCCCGTTACCGAGGGCTGGGCAAAGTTTTTCTTTGGAACTTTTGCACACACAAGTTATTTACGTACCATTTTTTTTCTACAGTTTCTACACCGTGTTCAGACTCGGATAATTAAACGGTTGTGTTGATGCTGAAAACCTGTATAGTCCTAGTTTTTCCAGTAAGGCCACCCATTCTCATCACCACTCTGTATTCAAATGCAAACAGTCACAATGGAACATTTGTTCAACAGCTAGAATGTAGGTCTTAGTCACTGGAGGGCTTTATCCATCTAATAAGAAAGAGAGAGAGAGAGAGAGAGAGAGAGAGAGCAAAGAAAGCAACTCTTCAGGTCTGGAACAAAGAGCTCCCCCCTTGTTTTGAAATCTGACTCAGATTTCTGGTGTTTATACATGGAAAAGATCTGATGAGTTGTCAGGAAAGGGAAGCAGGTTTAAACAACCCTTCCTTGACTACATCTCAGAGGGGACGCTCAACGACTTTCTTATTTTCCAGTTGGACAGTTTATTGTGTAATGTGCGTAGGCCGGTAATGTTCATTTGTTGACGTCCTGCCTTTTCAATGAAAAAGGACAGAAAGGGAATATTAAGAAAAGAAGAAGCGCATCGATAAAGAACTGGATCCATAGACAGAATCAATGATTGCATTGGTATTAATAAAATCAAATGAATTCCCATCCTTACTAATTACTTACTAACTTGATCTTCACATGCTCAAGATGAAGTGTTCTTTGCTAACGCATTGCTTCTGGAATTTTACCCAGAATTCATACACTCAACAATCGCAGTTATAATCGTAAACCTTGTTTTATCGCGATACAAATAAATGGAACTTATTTGGCTACAGGGGGCAGAGATGAAGGGAAAGAAGAAAAGCAGACAGACGAGCAGGAAGACAGTATCATTAGAGGATCAAATTGCTTTAAGTGCTGCTTAGAAGAAATTCCAATGATGAGTCAGTAGCTCATCTCGTCTCAACAGGGGACACTGTCACCTCACAATGGTGGCTGAGTGTGTGTACACTGTTCTTCCTCTGAGGGGCTCGTGTCCATGTGAGTGTAATCGTCTGTCTATGTTTGTTAGAACCAAGAGTGTGTACGAGCGTGGACACATGTCTGTATTTGAGTGTGCGTGTCTGTGTGTGAGACCAGAGAGCAAAGCCACCTCGTTTAGAAACAGCGTTCGAGAGGAGAGTCATCGATAAGTATTGACTGCTGGGCTTCTTCCCACCAAACTACCATCGCATCGGATCAAACAGACAGACTGTATACACACCTGTCTGTCTGTTTCTCTTTCTCTCCTGCACACACAGATGCATGCAGACACACACACACACACGGACTGTGTACCGCAACTGTCGGGCATGGCAAACTTGCACACTTGATATATGGCACTTCAGAGCCAACTAAGTACAGCTCTATCAAACTAGCACTTATATTCTGAAAGCCAACCAACACTGGACATCGATTTGGCATTTTTAACACTTGAACTGAGTGATAACCGGCATTCTCGCTCACACATACATGTGCAAGGAATTTCAAGAGTCGACACGGTGGTAAGTAGCTACAGAGAGCCCTTAAGAAACTAACTTTTTAGAAACAAAGGCAATGAACTAAAAAATGAACAGAGGCTTCTGTGACCTACCTTTAGGTTCTGATCCTGTTTTAACATACTGAGGTTTTCAAAAGGATACAAGTTCTGGTATAGGGGGATCAGGGATTTGAGAGCTCGACTGGCGTTGATAGCTGTGGCTCTGACCATGGTGGGCAAAATCTTCATGTCCACTATGGCACCGTCAAACAGCGGACCAAAGAATGGCACCTAAAGACACAAAGACAAGCAGTGAAACAGGCATTGAAGTAGAGCGCCAACTACAGAGCGTGCGCCCCATGCACAAAGGCTCAGTCCTTGCCACAGCGGCCCAGGGTTGAGTCCGACCCGTGTCCCTTTGCATGTCATTCCCCCTCTTTCTCTCACCACCTTTCTGTCACTCTTCAGCTGCTACTATCAAATAAAGTAAATCTATCAAAAAATGTTTCTTTAATATGAAGATTTTCTGTTTTTTTCTTGTCGTCTTTGACAATAAACTGAATATTTGATATGATATCTTTGGGCTGTGGACAGAACGAGACATTTGAGGACGTCACTTTGGGCTTTGGGTAACCGTGATCAACATTTTTCATCATTTTCTGACAGTTTATACTAATTAATTAATAGAGGAAGTGATTGAGATATTAATCTATAATGAAAATAATCATAAAGCAAAGTAAAGAAATCAATTTTTATTTTTATTTTATAGTTAACAATGAGCCTCTGGAAGACATACAATTCCCTATACTTTTATCAAAACACAATAATCTCTGGGAGACACTGGGTTTTTGAACCATGCTCGACAAGTAATGAGTGTCATGACTGTTTTTTGTTTTTTTTTAAACATACTTTCTGATTTAATTCCATACGTTGCTTGTGGAATCCGCCAAAGAAAATAATGTCAGGCTTTTAATTGAATTTATTTGTAGACCAGGTCTCCGAGCCATGCACTCTATGACTGAATACAGTGCTTTCAGGACGACAACACAGAGAATATCTTATCTAACTTGTTTTTGGATTCATGATAATTCAATATTTTGGCTTGTAGAATGAATGACACAGAATAAGGTTATGTTATTAGTGCTGTGGTATCTATGTCATACAGAAAAAGCAGCATTTTATTGCGTTAGGTCTTGTTTGAAATAGAATTATGCTATCAGTGCTGTGGTATTAATGTCTGTGTGTTTTATACTGATACATTAACCAGAACAGCAAGACTCAGGGCAAGACTCTCTCTAGGATTGTTAGTCAATCTGGATGCATATCTGTATAGTCTGGTAGGAAAGTGCCAAAACCCTGTGCATGTTCACAATTTTATTCCAACCTTCCTCCATATGTATACAATATAAATGTTGACCTATGAGGTGATTCCATCCACTATGTGTTTGTAAACTACTGGCTGACTGATTTCTCTACATTTGTTCTACTGTTTATCACACATACTGTCTTATATTAACGGGCTTTTGACCAGATCACTCATGAATTTCAGCATTTAAACTAAGAGTATACAGCCATGCTAGCAGCGCTGTAACTGTTCCACTGAGCAGTGCTGCAATACGTTTCAGGCCATGGCCACCAGAGCTAGTTGCAGCCAATTATTTTATTTTTTTAATTATGTTTTTGGGCTCTTTTATGCTTTATTAGACAGTAACAGCTCAAGAGACAGAAAGGAAAGTCAGAGAGAGGAGAGGCGGGGTGTCATGCAGCAAAGGACCCAGGCTGGAATCGAGCCAGAGTCACTACTACAAGGACTTTTAGCCTTGATACATGGGGGGGGCACACTCTACCAGAAGCATCCAGCACATGGCTCTCTGCTCTGCTCTGCAGAGAATATGCGACTCTTCTATTTTTGACAGACCCCTTGACCAGCTCAACAATCAGCATGGAGATGATCGAGCTGGCCGGAACTCAGAAACACAAACAAAAATTTTCAAAATAAAACATCCTGTGCACCCTCGTCCCATCATAAAAACAGCCAAAAGAGAAACAAATTAACTACATAGCAAATTTACTCATGGAAGAATCACATAAACCATGGAAAAATGACCAAATCTGGTGTCCAAGCATTAGGTACAGTCGTGCTCAGAGCTAAAGTTGAGCTAACGCAATCATGCTAACATGCTGATGTATAATGTTTACCATGTTCATCATCTTAGTTTTCTGCATTAGAATGTTAAACTTTGCTCATTATGTACAGCTGAGGACGAATGAGGGGGATATTTCACTGAAAACCTGTGTCAACCTCATGGTAGCCCTAGAGGACAGTACGGTAGGATTCATCCTCTGGGGACCATGAATGTTTGTAAGTTCACAAAAAAAACTTCCAACAGCTCCTGTCGTGCCATCCATAGAGCCGTGGCCAAATTACACTGATTGGTCAATGACTCACATGTATAATTATGACTGATTAGCTCAGCGTGGGAATGAATTATCATCCTGGGTTTTAATGAGGAGTTTAAAGGATTCGGAGGAAACACAAATTATTGACAACTGGCAATTTTTACCTCAGGTTTTTTGAGTATGTGGATGGAGTACATGTGGTTCTTCATGGGGTAGATGACGATTAGCACGTCTCCAAACTCAGTGGGGATGATCCCTCGACGGTAGTCTCTGGAATGCTCCGACCAAACAATGTGGACCTCGTCATTACCCAGGTGTCTAAGCTGGAGGTGGAGGGACAGAGCGGGGGGAGACAATGTGAAGAGGGAGGAACAGAAAAGAAAAATGAATACTAGAATCAAAACGGAATAAACATCTCACATTTTTCTTTCTTACAGTATAAACAACACAAACTAAGTCAATGCCAGCCAAACACACGCAGGGTAGATGGGCTGTATCCATCATAAACCCAAGGCTTTTGGTACGTGCTGTAGGTGGCCCTGGGGGTGATGAAGTGAGTGTGTGAAGATGGAGAGTGGACACGAAGACAGAGTGAAGCTCCGGAAAGATGGAGTATGAGCTGGAAAGACAGATGGGACCGAGTCTGATGTGTGATTGTGTGTGTGTGTGTTTCACTTTCACCTGGTGGGCTACAGTCAGAGCTGGTGACAGCTCTGTCATTAACCTTGATGTCACACACACACACGCACACACACACACACACACACACACACACACACACACACACACACACACACACACACACACACACACACACACACACACACACACACACACACACACGTGTCTCTACTTGTCTGGTGGGTCACACTGCTTCAGATATCTGCCATTCTTGGCCTCGGCCGTGAGCCAAACACATTACAGATGTTTCCTTTTAAATGTGTGTTTAATGAGTTTGTTGTGTTTTTTTGTCCTTCGTTAAGATCTTTAAAAAAGTGCAAAGATGTGCACATTTCATTAGACACTGTATCAGGACACACAGTTTAATGAAAAGTAATTTTGTTTGCAAACACACACACACACACACACACACACACCCATATAAGCCTGAGGTTGAATTAATGAATACAGAGTCCTGTGGGACTCCTGGGCACAAGTTACCTTATTCATCATGTTTGGAAGTGACTTCACCCACTTGCCATAATGACACTACTTGAATTTAAAATTTGAGTTACAGGGTTAATTAGCCTGATATTTTCTTGACGAGTGATACATTAAGTCGATATATTAAGCAGAGTTTGGGAAAACACGCGAGGAATAGAGATGTATTTATCAAGTTCTAATGAAAATAAATCTTTTAGAGGCACTTCCCTCTGACGGCGCTTACAATTCAAAGTGTCAGTAAGAGACACAACTCACAGCTCGGCCATTATCACATTTGGAGGGTTGGAATTGTGACCTTTGAGCTGTATTTTTGGGTGTCGGAACAATTGGGTGGCAAAGTGGAGTCTCACTGTCTGATGTGCTCCTCTGATCCGCATCACTATTTTAAAAAACATTTCGGTGATGAAGTTCAGACTGATGTCATCATCATCATCATCATCAGTTGGTGTAATGCAGCTTTAATCCGTTTAATCACGCTTCAAGCAGATGTGGTATGAGAGGAAGCAGAACACACAGTCAAGAGTGAGAACTGGACAAATGCCCTGCAAAAGACTAGAAATCACACTGCGTTGTGTGTGTGTGTGTGTGTGTGTGTGTGTGTGTGTGGTGTGTGTGTGTGTGTGTGTGGCAGGAGGACAGATGATAAATGCCTGCCAGTATGGACATGTGTATGTCTGTCAGTTTAACCTCTTTGTGGACACATTTGTCAAACTGTGAGTGTATGTGTTTATAAAGCTGTATGTGTGTGTGTGTGTGTGTACGCTTATGTGTGTTTCTCTGTCCAACATTAACACAAATTTATAGGTGTGTGGTTATTTGTGCAGACTGATGTGAATAAAGCCCTCAGTGGATGTGTGTTCGGCCAAGTTAAACAGGTTTATAGTGTGTGTGTGTGTGTGCGTGTGTGTGTGTGTGTGTGTGTGTGTATGTATGTGTATGTGAGTATGCGTGCTTGATGGGGCCATCAGCTGATCAGGGAGACGGATGGTGTCGGACCAGGCGCTGATAATCCAATCAGGAGCCTGCAGCGACGTGATAGGCCGAGAAGCAGGAAGTATGATCTGATTAAAGGGACATTATGGCCATGTGCAGAGCACCCAGTGCCTGAGGGTTGACAGGTGTGTGTGTGTGTGGGTGCACGCACCCAATAAACAATAAACCTGCCTGCCTAGACACCAATACGAGCCCACAGCACGCACAAACACAGACATGATTGCTACTAAGGATCACTGGAGACATTGTGTGCTTTGGAAACATTGACACCAAGAGATTAGTGTGTGCGTGTGTGTGTGTGTGTGTGTGTGTGTGTGCGCGCAGTGACCTGAAAGAGATTCAGATGGAGGGAAAGAAGAAGAAATCAAAAGGATAAAGAGGTGTACACTGGATTTTCTTCTCCGCTCACTGCACATCTCCCTCATTAAATAAAAATAGTCAAATTAGAGCAACAACAATACGTATGCTTGTTATCACTAATCACTAATCGTCTCTCTCAAGCTCAAGTCGAGTGCATCTGTGCTGAAATACAATAAATAACAGACAGACTGCAACAAATAGGTAGAAAGGTGACCTTTAACTGGACAGGGGAGAAAAAACTATAGAAACTTCTTTCCTCCTGAAAAACATAAGTTGACATCGGACAGAAAAGTGTGTGTGTGTTACCTTCTTGGTGAGGTTGTGGTCCTGGTCGTGTGGCATGCGGGTGGAAACGTGGTAGATGACCTCAGTGGTGGAGGTGGCATAGTAAGGCGTAGTCTGGCCTGTGCTGCGATTCCTCTGGAGACCTCCCATGAAGCCACAGTGAGTAGTGAGGTCGACCTAAGGAACACACACAAACACACGCACACATCATGACACGCAGAGTACATTAGATATATTAACTCCTTTTTTTAAGCCTTCTGCTGCAGCCTAGAATAAAAATAATAATCAAATCCGACGAGCTTCAGTTTCCTCTGAACTCTTTCATCAGCAAATTAAGATCAAAGCTGACAAAAAGGCGAGACACTACAGACAAAACATACTTTTCAACCATTTTGCTTCCATAAAAATATCAAAATGAAAAAAAAAAAGTCCAAAATACACACGTTAGGTGTTTTACCACACTTTGTCTATTTGTGTCTGTAGATCTGCAGATTTTACCAGAACAAAAAAAAAAAAATATCTTGACGTAAATAACCAACTGGGGAAGTTGCATGGTAATATCTATTTGGGTAAGTCTTCATGTGTAGTGTCTGTATGGAATTATACATTTTAAGTCTGTGTAAAGGAAATTCAGAGGTTTCTTTCAAAACGTGTTGGATAGTAGTTGCTGAAAACATGTGAAAGAGAGTAAAAAGAGTTATCATGTTAAACAGTTCAGAGTTTCACTAATGACACTATAAAGTGTCCGTGTCCTCTGACTCTGGATCAGATTCTGGCTCTGGCGGTTCAAACATGTCGGGCTGGATGACTCCAATAATGCCGCTAGCCGTTAGTGTCCATGTTGAGGTTGTTGTGGTTACAATATGTGAGTGCTTAGGGAGGCAGGAGAGCCGCTCCCGTACAGCAGACACGCCCCCCCCAGCATGTCAGAGCTACTGCTCATTTTTTTTACCCAATTTTGACACCCAATTTCATAAACTTGTTATTTTTTGATCACTCAAATTTGACTGGGTGGTTAATGACACTGACAAACACAGAACACATGTCTATTGTTACTTTACACAGACTTTACTTTCTCAAAATTTGTTTTTTCAGTAGCACTTGCAGACAAACATTCCAAAGTTTTATTCCCTTTCTATATTCTGAAGGGTTTTTTTATTCAGGGGTTTGTTCATATATCATTCACAGAACACTGAGAATTTGTTTAATGTTTTTTTTTTTAATGATTTATATTGAGATAAAAAGAGATATCCAAAAATCCCCCTTTGACTCTAATATGAAATAACAATTTTGAACATGACGTTATCAAATGTTCAAATATCTGTTCTGGATAATGGCTCATTTGCATATTTAAACGTGAAATAAGCAATCAACCATCCGTGATACCAAAATGATTAAATTATTAGTTGCAGATGCAGTCCTAAATGTGATTCAGGAAATTTTATGGAAAAGATAAATGTGCAATTGGAGTCTATGAAGAAGACAAACAATGTCAGAACATTTAAGGTTATTTGAATGAATGCGTTCTTACCTCCCAGCCCAGTCCAGAGACAAAGTCTTCATACGCTTGGCTGCCTGCGGTGTTGGTCAGTATGGAGTGTTTGTCCTCTTGGCCCTCAGCCACATAAAATACTGCTATTTTATGAGTCTCACGGCTAGAAGAGAATGAAAGAAACCAAAACAACAACTAGTGAGACAGATTAAGATATTGTTAAGGAGGTGAAAATTTATTTGAGCAATTTCTACAAGTTTATTACTTCCCTCACAACCTGTTTGTTTCAGAGGTTTTGAATCAGGCCACCACGCACAAAATCAGATTGTGATCAGGTATGGGTGAAGAGCCAAGGGATGAAATAGTATAAACTAACATCCTAGTAAGACTGAGTAATCCATATTTAATGAACCTTTAATGTCTCAGCTTATGAGGACAAAAGAAATATTTAGATTTTTCTCACCACTGCCGTGAGTCCAGGTTCTTCAGCTCTCTCAGTAACTTCTCATTCTTCCTCAACAAATGAAAGTTGCTCCTGTAACACACAGATACAAACACAAGTTGGAGCTCATTATCAAAGTTATAGTTAAACCTCGCCTCTCTAACATTGTCCGGCTAGCACCGCGGTCTCTTAATTGGCTATTTGCTTGTTTTTGTCACTGTTTCCGGGCAGAAAATGGCCAATCCTGTGACAACTAATGAGACACGAAGTGGAGCTGGCAGGACTTCTGGTGAAAAAGACCAAAAAAAGATTTTAAAAAGAATCCAAGTTTTTATTCATAGCCACAGAGAAAGAGGTGATGATTAAGACACTTTATGGACATTTATTTAAAAGTACTTCTGACTACAGGTAAACTCATGACAGTAAGCCAACTACATGCTCTGATATTTAGTAAAAATAAGTCTGCCACTTGTCAGCTGCTGTTTCTACATTTAATAACAACTGACTGTCACTTACTGTACGAAGAACATGTATGAACGTTGTCACTAAATAACCAAACATTATGGAAGTTATTTTTCTGCTCAACCATCTGAAAAGTACTTCTCTTTATACACCGGTGCCTCAACTCTGGCCTGAAGAATATAGATTACAGCATATCATTATTAGTGTGAGCATAAATGAGCAAATGCAACAATATCTCTCACCACAGCTAGTGTCATCACCGCTTTCAGGCTACACAGACAGAAAAAGGACAAAACAAAAACCTTTTATACAAAACTAACACGTCATTGGGTGGTACGAAATATCCCCGGTGACCAGCCGCTAACCTCCACGCCGCTCATATAAAACCAAGACATGAGCAGTGAGGCTTTTGGAGTGGACTGATAATGACACGTCATTCTTTTCAGAGAGAGTGAAAGAGCAGGAGATAAAGAGAGAGAGAGAGAGACAGCAATTTGCTCTTTATTAAACTGATACTTGGTAATGGCCTCATTCTCTGCTCTCAAAGACTCCATTTACACCCTGGATTATAGGGAAAAGCATAAAAGGACACACACACACACACACACACACGCATGCACACACATTGGTGAGTGTCAGTATCTTAGTGTCTGTTTTCTCCTCTTTCTTTCTCATCTGTCTATCTATACCCCCCCCCAAAAAAAAGAAATCTTATTTTCAGATTTTGGCTCCATTTTGTTTTTTATTCTCACTTTTTATCTACACGTGCCTCATTCATCCTGTTTTTTTTCTGATTCGCCACTTCTGCCACCATCATTCTCTTCTTCAACTACCTTTTATTCTAACTCCAAATGGGCCGAGTTTGATCAATACAGCACTATACTCATTATCACACTCTCCTCCAGACACACACACGCAAACACGCAGTGTGTTAAGAAGTCTATTGTGCGGGCTGAATGCAGACACTGTAATTCCCTGGATAAAGTATAAAGAGCGATGAGTGTCCATTAGCTAGCCAGACACATTTAAAGTGATACCTTGACATTGTGTTTTGTAGCCCAGAGTCACTGAGAAGATTATATGCGGTACGATCTGAATGAGCGAATGCGGTGTCTAATTACCACAAAATACTTTTTTTGTCTCATTTGGGGAGACAAACATTCATCAAAGACTTCCCACACACGTACAGCGACCTAAAAAACAGAAAACTCCTTTATTACTCCTCAGGCAAAAAAGCTTTATTATTATTATTATTTTTGGTTTGGTTGGTAAGATTTTTCTTGATGATAAAAAAAATCCCTTTTATTTACGAGTAGATTCTTATCGCCATAAAAGTAAAAAAAAAGAAAAATAAAAGTTAAAAATGTCCTCGGAAGATAAAGAACAAATACTTTACAAAAACTTTGGTGGACTATCCTTCTCCACGCTGTGGTTTGCCACAAACTAAATCTCTAAAATAAATGCAGTAAATGTGACATTTAGAGAAGCCACGGATGCAACCAAAGACAAAGATACTTGCTACTTTACTGCTGTTACTTGAATGTCAGTGTTGTTTAGGATAAAATAAAAAAATTCCACTTTAATATGGTTTTCTTGTGCATGTCTGCCTGTCTCTGGTCTCACCTCTTCTCCCAGGAATTGAGTCCCAGTATATTGATCAGTAGTCTGCAGTAGTAGAAGGCTGACTGTGGTGTCTGAGTCTCTGGTTCAGTCTGCTGCACTGCCCTCATGTTCAACTCCTCGCCTCTCTGAAATATAAAAAAAAAACAAACAAACAACAAAAACAGTTTCACACAAAAGAACTGGGTGTTTCTCTTTTAGAGATGTCACTTACGTTAAGTGAAAACATTTTCATGCTGGTCACAATTTAATACAATTTGTTCAAATTGAATTAAATTATGAGCAGAATAAAATAGAGAGGCTGACAAAATATCACAACAAGACCATTTTCTAGATAGTGTTTTTCTGCCGCTGGCTCTCAGATATGTCGCACCAACTGACAAACAAAACACTGAAAACAAAATTCTTGATGTAGCTCGATTTGTTGACAGACCAAATACCCACTATATTTTCATGGACAGTAAGACATTTGCTTAAAATAAGTCTCGCTGTGGGACTGTAACAGCTTCTGATTTATTTTTTACTGGAGTTATCACAAAGATTCAAAAGATGAAACTCGTTGTGTTGGTACGGGTAAGGACAATACGTACATGAAGGACGAACTCTCTTTCAGCAGCGCTCTGCTTCAGGATGGCGTTAATCACATCGTTTTCCTGCTTTTCTGAAACACACGCCGGAGGAGGGGCTGGGATGTTGAGTGGCATGCCTAAAGGGACCAATCAGGAGACAAAGATAGCTGTAAACAAAGTTTTTCTGTGTTCTTTTGAACTTCAGGACAATATTTGTGTTGATTGGATGCAGAACAAACTGCTGTCTGTAAGGTACTGTGTGTGTGTGTGTGTGTGTGTGTGTACCTGCTCTCTGTAGACACTCAGGACTCGAGTACCCCAGGTACTGCAGCATTTCATCCAGTGCATCATCCCCCTCCGTCAGTGAGTCCCACGCTGGCACGGCTTCCCGACACACACGTTTAGCCAATGGCGGAGCTAGAAGCTGCTCCAAGCCCGACTCCCCTTGATCCGCCTCCTCATCCATCCCATGCTCGTTCTTCTCCTCCTCCTGCTGCTGCTGCTGCTGCTCCGCCTCTTCCTCGTCTCCTTCACCTCCTCTTTGATCTCCTGTCTCCTCCTCGCTGACTTTCCTCTCCTGTCCTTCCTCCTCCTCCTCCTCCTCCTCAGCCTGAAACCCTTGCCTTTCACCCTCCATCTCTCTTCCTCCCTCCTCCGCCTCCCTCTCCTCCTGCCCCTCTTCTTCGCTGCCTTCTCTCTTCGCTACCATCTTTTTCGGCGGACCTCCTGGTGGGGTGCGTAAATGAAGGCTCGCACTGTGAGGTGATTGTGTGTGTGACAGAAATGTGTGTGTTGGGCTGCTCGGGGAAGATGGTGGAGGCCCGTAGAGAACGGCAGAGTCCCAGGAGTGTTTTCCGGCCACGTCTCGGATGATGACACGGACGCAAGCGGGAGCAGAGGACAAACCGGCTGTCATTCCGCCTCCTGGTACACCAGACTCTGATCGGATCTGGAAAAACAGAGGAAGACAAGGGACGATGGTTAAACACTTAAAGTATCAAATGTTAAGGAGACCATTGTGAGTTGCAGCTGAGATTGCTGGGCCTTACGGGGTTTTGGTGCAGAAACAGGAGCAAAACGATTACAACATTAAGGCTTAAGTAAACTCTGTGTGCCTCGCACAGTTGTACGATTATGCAAGTGAAAAATAAATGTGACGTCTTAATCCATTTTTACGTGTTGAAAACAGTTATTCAGGATTTCCTACCTAACTCAAAGGAGGGCTGCCTGTGTATTGTCAGATACCTCTTTTGTTGAAAATTCCAACACAAAGATACAAAGTCTTTTCTTTTTAAATGCCAAAACTATGATGCTTTTTTATCAGCATCTGTTTGCACACTCAAATGTGGGAGCAACGGCGGAATTACACATTCACACAATTTCTGCAAGATAAACGTATTCGATGAACTGTCGTTCTTCGTGAGACAAACAAATGTGTGTCTGTAACGACAGCTAGAGAGACACACACAGGGCGAATGTGTGTTCACTGTTGCTTTACAGCGCCAGTGTCGGTGAGTGCCACTTTGGTTTCGACAGCCTCAGTTAGTCATTAAAAACAAGCCTCCACACACGACTCATTGTGAAAGAGTGGGTGAAAAAAAAAAATCCAAAATGAGAGTTGAGAGGTTTTTTTTGGGGCGACTTGATGAAAGATACTGAAAAAAAAAAGAGCCTGCAGATTCATCTGGTTCCCAGGCGAGTCTGTGCCAGCTTAATCAAGATAAAAGGAGACGTTAGCGTACATGCTACAGTATGCAGGAATTATGCTAAAAGCAGATGCTAATGTTAGCATGTTAACATTCTCTCCAACTGACATTTCCATCTTTGCCTTTTAGGTTTGAGCTCAGACAGCGTCACTCGTCTACAAGTCATGAAATGAGACTTCAGCTTTGGTTTAGAAACACACGAGTCATTTTTTTTTGTCAGGGAAACTTTCTTTCGGTTGAGGTTTACCTGATACACTGAGAGCAGAGTAGAGCCGTTCAGAACCAGAAACTGTAGGTTTGGTGAATGGAAAAGCTCTGGTCCCAGATCTGCACTCTCACAGAATGGGTTGTCCTGGTTTTCACACACCTAAAATAAAACAGAGGACATAAAAACCTCCCTTTAGGACAAACAAGTAACCAAATAGTACATCACACTTATGCCATTATTACCACCAGACACACACACACAGCAACAGTACCTGACTAGACAGAGTAGCAGGCCCTCCAGACATTGGATAATGTCCTAGATGGTTGACCAAGTGCGTGATAACTGTTCTGGCTGCGATGGAAACCAGGCCCTGCTGAATGCGGCTGCGAACTGCAGAGGACAGACATACAGAGGACGCGTTTTACTACAAAGGTACAGTCAAGAAAAGGACATTTAGAGTTCCAGATGTTAAAAATCTATTTGACATTTAGGTTCCAAGTTACAACAAAACTTCAGGAATTACAGTAAAAATCTAGGAGGTGGTGCAGACACACATTCAAGCTTGTACATAGTTTGCCTCATGCTGAGAAGAAATGCCAATGCCATCACACACTGTGCTGCCAGCAGATCCTGGCTAATCAACATCATTACACACACACTGTGATCCACACACATGCTTTCCAGCAGCTCCTTATTGACAGAGCCGTGTGTAGAGTACAGATATGTATTGACCAGACATTCTCAATGACTCCCTAATCCCCAGGAGAGCTCGGGAGGAGGAAGACAAACACAGAGGGAAAAGATGAATGAACGTAGAAGACTTGTGTAAAAATATAACAGAAGGGAGAAGAATATTAGCAGGGAGTAATGTTAAAAGGATGACAGGAGAAAGGAAGTGAAGCAGTGAAAACAAGAAAATACAAAGAAGAGAAGAGAGAAGAGAAGAGAGGCATGGCCTATCAAGGTGCTCCAGTCATTAGACTAGACACTGTGTCCTGGTAGACCACAGCAGGGGACAATACACACTCTCACACGGATGCAGACAGGTGCACTCACACACACACACACACACACACACCTAACTTTTTTCCATCTTTAGTGATTGGCACTGGTTTGCTGGACGGCTCTGGGTCATTAGGCCCAAGATTTTGTGCATTTCCGGACCAGATATAGATATGCACTGGGTGCAGACTTCTATGTCTGTAATATATTTCTGACTATTTGAAAATCAAAATACATTTTCACATGACTTGTTTTTGTATCTTGTAAATCAGTTTAGATTTACACCCAGATCTTTTTAATTAGCAAATCGTCTGTCAGAGATCTTAAAGGTAAGAAGAGGTACCTTGAAGAAGGTGACCGAAAAGTTTTTTCTGTTTTTCCGTTACGTTGTTTTTCATTTAATTTGAAAGTTTTAGCTCCGGCACCTCAGCTAAATCTGATACTGGGTGAGTACTGGTGTTTTTGTGTCTCCAATAATGGGTCTAAAAGTTTTGCACTGTGCCCCTGCTGTTAGATAAAATACCTTCAGTGACAGGCTGTAGTTTGCTGGAGCGTTCGGAGTCCGGGCTGTGAAGGGGTTCTGGTTCTCTGAGGTTCTCTAATGGTAGGAATGGGTCATAGTCTGAGCTCAGCAGGTCTGACAGCTGCAGCGGGTAATACTTGGGACTGTTGAAAGACTGGGCTCCATACACGCAACCATGCAACACCTAGACAAAGGCAAAGGGATATTATGTCAAACTGAACTCCATTCTGCCTCATTATAGTCAGTTTGCACAAGCGTACCTTATAAATACAGCTGAGCAGAGTCTTGGTGGGCTGATCCTTCTCTGGGGGGCTTCGTGTTTGAACGGGTTGAAGAAGAGTCTTTGGAGGCAGAGCCATCACCCAGTCCAACAGACACAACAGGAGGGACACTACCAGCTGCGTACACGGGTGTAAGGTTACTTTCCAAGCCAAATGAGTAATATAGTGAGACACTGAGAACTTTTGTGTGTGCATGTTACCCTCTTATCCAGTTCATGAGGAGAGGACTCGGTAGCAGGCAGCAAGTACGTGATGGTGGCGATCAAAATCTAAACAAAATAAAATCAGACAAAAAATTGTTTTCTTTGATCAAACTGATACTACTACAACTTCTACTATTAATACTGCTGCTGATAAGAAAAAAATAGACATAAAAAAGAAAGCCAATATGAAGAAAATATGACACTACATTTGCAAATTAAACAAGACTTAAGAAAACCAAACCAGCAATGGGTATTTTAAAGGATTTAAACAAGACATTTGCTTCACACAACACGATTAAATCCATCAGGATGTGCGGACACAATAACGGTGAAGCAATGAATAATAAATAAAGCTGGCGTTTGGAAATATTCCAATCACTGTTCAGGTGTACACTCCGTTATATCTCTCACCTCTACGATCTTCTTTGGAGTGTCAGGGGGGAATTTCTGAAGATGGTCCACGTGACTGATCAGCAGGTGAAGGATGTCCGATGCCACCAGTGCTACGTTCTTATTGGGATACTGGGTGATGAGACACACATCCGAGCATTTGTGTTAATTCACAGGTTCTGTGGTTACATTCATATTTTAATCAACAGACTTTGAAATAATAAAATTCAACCATATCAGTTTTTAACTAAAAATGGCAGCAGATTTTAGGGTTGCATGGATTTTACTCTTAAATGAGGAAATGCTATATGATAGAAGGTTGGAGAACAGATTATACCCATTATAAATAATTAAAGGTCATAAATAATTATTTGTGTAGTTATGTCAGTAAATCTGTAATATTCCAATGACAAATTGGTGAATGCACGCCATGTTTATGTCTGTAAAATTGATCCGACAATATGAACAGCATAGAGGCCCATTTGAGCTCACCTTACCTCTTCATGCTCTGGACGTCCTGGATTGTCATTTATGTGTCTCACATAAATTAATTATGCAAATAATGCACAGTCGGCACAGTAGTTGGTCCTCAACCCTACCTAAGAGACATCAATAGCAGACGCTGCAAAAATAAGGCTGGGAGAATCTTTAAGGATGCCAACTAGCCGGATAACAGCCTTTTAGCCGTGCTACTATCAAGAAGAAAACTGGATACGCCAGGCCAGCAAGGAGAGGCTCAGGAAGAGCTTCTACCCCCAGACTGCCAGGATCCT
The DNA here is from genome assembly GCA_946959425.1 of Argyrosomus regius. NCBI lineage: Eukaryota > Metazoa > Chordata > Actinopteri > Sciaenidae > Argyrosomus > Argyrosomus regius. The sequence continues at coordinate 18,649,665 of OX336887.1, read as the reverse complement.
AAATGAGGACGAAGACTATTGATTCATTATTAATATTATTGTTGTTATTGTAGTTGTTGTTATTGTCTTTATTATTGTTGTTATAATTATTGATATTATTGTTGCAATATTGGTATTATTTCATTTATATATTTATAATAAATGAATAATATGCTTATTACATTACTTGTTACTTATTTTTATTGTAGTTCTATTATTTATTTAGTTCTATTAAGAATGTATTGTAGGAGCTCATGGAAATATGATATAAATATTCAATATCATTGTTCTTTTATGATTATATGTGACAATAATACATCTGAATTAGAATTATTCTGAATATGTTTTCTTTGCTCTGCATGGAAATATGACAATCTCTCAAGCTTTGTGTGTGTGATTGTGAGTGCATATCACAGGGTACGAAGGCAAGAGATGCAAAAATGGACAAGATGTGTGTATATGTGTGATACTGTGAGTGTGTGTGTGTGTGTGTGTGTGTGTGTGTCTGTCTGTCTGTCTGTGCATGTGTGTGATACAGCTTGCAGCATTCCCTCTGGATTAGTCTCCTATCTGAAGGAGGACCAAACATATTGACAGTCCAGGGTTTGCTCCCAAGAGCAGGTGTGTGTATTGCTGTAATGTCTTAGCAGGCCATTGGCTGCCGATACACAAGCTGGGGATTCCAAGGTGGAGAAGGTATGTGTGTGTGTGTGTGTGTGTGTGTGTGTGTGTGTGTGTGTGTCCATCTAGAGCCACTTGGCCATAGATGAGACAGTAAATGTTGGACAGTATTATTCTGATCCACAGGCCTCCCAGTCTAGTGGCCTGAAACAGACAATACCAACTGAGGCAATTTCACCAACACTAACAATCATCTCCAACAATGTTTTCCATCATACTTTGGCTCCTTGCGGCCGGCCATGTTAAACACATCAGCACCCAAAATGTCCAGATTCAGGCAGCATTTCAGTGTGTTTCAACTCACTTTAACCAGCTGCATCCTCCCTTATTTGAAACAGGATTTTTAATCCAATCGATTGTCTTTGTGTTGTCTTGTTTTCCAAAGTAATGCATAAAGAACCAGAGTTATTAAATAGTGTGCACTGATATTATCAGTTTTAAGTTTGAAAAAAGTCATAAATCACTAGATTACAGCAACATATGACACAAATTCAGAGCCAAAGTTCAGTTCTGTGTGATATCAAACTTAAAATAAATATGAAAAAGATGATTGTGAATTACTCTTAAAGAAACAGTTGCTATAATAGTTATATAAATTATTATAGTGATACATTATTATAGTTAATCATCAAGTTTTATTAATGTAGTGGTTTTTAAGTAAAGTAGGCCGAATCAAACATGCAGACAGAAGAGGAACAGATGTTTAGAAACTGTCAGTGTTGTATGGAGTGAGACAGGCGTCCAATCAGCTTTCTGTTTGATACAGATTCATTGCTTTGGTCTGATCTCACTGGATCATAGTCAGAGACAGAGAGAGAAAGAGTAACATGGTCAGCAGGGACAATGTTTGAGAACAGGCAAGGGCCAAAGGCTGCATGAGATCATCTTATTCAGCTGGGATGACATGCAGCCCTATTTGATTTATATTTCACTGACTAATTTATAGTTTATGTTTGACGTTGGGAGGAAGTTAAATTTTAGAGTCAGGATGTAACATTATTAAAAGCAGTGCAGAGTTGTGACTGACTTTCAGGGTAACACAGATGACGTTGAGAGCGTCTTTAATCTGTGGATGTTGAGTCCCGTGAGCCAACTCCTCGCACAGCCAGATACCCAGACTACACAGAGCCACACACCTACCAAGACAAGAAGAAAAAACACGTAGTGTGAGCAAACTGTGAACACATGCTGCTGTTACACGTACGGAAATAGATACACAAAATCATCAGTGAACACATGAGCACGAGGAGGTGCAGTCAGATGTCCTGCTGTTACACTGACACACTACGCTAACACTTACCGAGCAGGAGCAGAGGGTTCGTCCTTGGCAGAAGTCAGGATGGTTTTGATAACGTGCTCCTAAAAAAACAAAGACAAACTCAGTCCATTGGCCTCAAACGACACAAAACAAAACACTGGTTCTGCTTTGTATGAATATCTAAACACTTTGCAACATCCTGTAAAGTTAACCTCTCCTCCAGGTGTGCATAAAGAAGAGGATGACTGTATGATTATTTTTCAGATAATGAAAAAAGTGAACCACAGAATTAACTTATGAGATGTTAATACACATCACACACACACACACACACACACACATGCTGCACTAAACCTGGACACACAGGCGTGATACAGACTCATCTACACACGCCCTCACACACATTCACACGCTCGCTGGTCCCGTCCCTCAGGTCAGTGTTAATTACCGCTTACCGATTCAAAACCAGTTTCAGCTTTGTAAGAAACCAAAGAAGCCGGTGAGCTGGCCCGAGATGCTGCCGCGCATGGCATTAACGGTTTACACAGCAGCAACAACAACAATAACAACATTACTCCCATAGCTCTGGACTGTTACAAGAATGACTGATGAGACATTAATCTATTCATTTGGTTCTGAGACCCCCTATTGATAGCAGAGATGTGCGTTAGAAGGTTTGGACTGACCTGGATTATACACAAAGCGGATAAAGTTTGGTTTAAGTGACTGACCCAGTGCTCTGGTGTGTGTGTTTTTTTTGGCATTCTCCCTACTTACTGATACAAAGAATAATGATACAACCCAAGGAACGGAGGCCTACTATTGCTTCAACCTACCTTGACGTCAGGGAACTTGGTGAGCACCACGTCGGCTGTGGTGGGATGGAGGGCTGGAAGCTCCCCATACAAATTGGGAAAACACACCAGAGACCCAAGCAGGATCTGAGCCTCTACTCTTGGAGCCTGGAAAGGAAGGAAGGGAACGGGTAGAGAGAAAGATATCAGGCATAAAGTGTATGCTAGGTTCTGTTATTGCAAACAAAACAACACATGGTGGCATTTCTGTGTTTTTTTTACATTGAGTGATGAGCAGGCGGTGACTCTAGAAGCTGCGATGATGAAGTCCAGGATCAGCATGGTGGCTCCAGGTAGGCCGATACTGAAGAACCTGGGACTGCAGTGCTTTATGATGGTGTTCACAATGTCCTGCAGAAAGTTTTTAAACACAATCCCATAGCTAAAGAGCACATGTTATGAAAATTAATGTGGAAACTTAACATACTTTTTGATACACAGACACACACACACAGACTCTAACCTGGTCTTGGTGCAGCAGTCCCTGGTGCATGATGTTGTAGAAGTGTGTGAGAAAGTCTGTGTTTGGGGAAACATCTTGCCGTCTCTTCATGATCCTGCAGATCAGCTTGTAAGCATGAAGCTTCCCCTGTTTGTAACGCTCTGTCAGCATGGTGGCCTGGAGGAGAACACACACAAATATACACACACATATGAGAATAAACAGGTAAAGACAAAAACTACGTCTCCTTTAGTCCTATAGTGATCACTCATTCACACCTACCTTAAAGAGCCAGGGGGTGAGGATTCTCAGGGGTGGGATCAGAACAGGGGGAGGGGGAGATGACTGGTTGTCCAGAGAAATGCCCAAATTATCTCTTATCTGAAAAGAAAATGATAATTTTTAGACAAACTCCCACACAATCTTGACAGAAAGTGTCTCATAGTTGTGTCAGGACACACCTTGGCCAGGTTCTGCCACAGTTCACACAGGTAGTCGAAGACCTGAGCATGGATCTCTGGGTCTTTGATGGTATTGACATCTCCCAGGATACCCAGCATCCTGCGCCACATTACCGTGGCAACATCTGCGTGCCATCCAGTTAGAGAGCCACCTGCCATCACGCTGCAGTTCTCGCTGGGGAACTCGCTGGTTTCTAGAATCAGTCAATTAATCAATCAGTCACTCTGGCCTCCAATTGACATGTAAGAGCTTAGCAGAAGGAAGTATGCGTTGATGTGCGTGCGTGAGCATTACCCAGGTCATCTGGAGTCTGCAGGACAGAGTTGTGGAGCTTCTGGTCCAGCTGTAGGTGTGTGTGTGAGTGGGAGTGTGTGTGATCGGTGTGCTCTGCTGTCAGTGTGGCAGGGGATGGCGTCTGGGAGCGAGAGCCCCCAAGGGAATGCATGGGAGATGCACTCTCAGAGCCTGGACAAAGAAAAGCACAGTACACACAACAAAGATTTAGATCTGCTGAAATAATGCAGTAGCCAGAGAGACGTTTGTGTTATGCACGTACCAGTAACAGTGACAGTGTGGCTCAGGCTGCTGGTCTCTGAGTCGAGGTGAAGTGTTGTCAAACTGGCTACTTCGTGCTCTTCACAGGCCACGCCTCCTCCAAGGCTGTCCTGGTCCAGTGAGCTGCCTCGACCTCCACCTCCAGATCCAGATCCAGCTCCTCCTCCACCCGCTTCTGAACTGAAAGTGAAATCTATGAGGAAAAAAAAAAAGCTCACCATTACACATTTATCAGGGATTATATATTTGTTTCCAAATTAAGGGTAAACATCTACACAGGGCTTCATCTTTCCATTTGGTTTTTGCCTTAAAGTTCATGTTAAAGTTAAAAAGTAAAAAAACATAAAAAAAACTTTGATAATCCTTCACCAAAAAGAACCTCACCTTCTTTGACTAATAAAGTTTTCTTTATTATCTATTATCTATCTATGAATCAAACTATGTTTTTATTTTGACAAGATAAAACATGCACAGAAAACTCAAATCATCAGTAATCTCTAAATAAAAACATGTTCTGTAGCAGTGCCTTGCTTTGTATATATTATAAAAAACAACTATAGTTTTGTTCCTTACTATCGAACTTGCAGGTGGAGTACTGAAAGGCATTAAAGGAGTCTGACTGGCTGTCAGAGCTGATGACATCAGAACCGCTGGCACTTGCAGGAGACGTCCATTCAGAGGGAACCCCTGGATCATCAATAGGACGGAGATCGTCTGATGGTCGGGATCCAGGACTCTGACCTGCCTCTAGGAGCTCCGGCAGGTCTCTGGGAACCTCCAGACTTCCCGGGCTGCTGCCACGACGGCCCTGCGTATCAAGAAGAAAGAAGCAAATGTCAGCTTCTTTGTTTTTTCCAAACACGGAAACTTGAAGCATCTGTGTGTTTGTGCGTCTTGTACTCACCGCTGTTCCTTTGGCCCTCAGTCTCTCCTGGATAAACTCATCCATGAGGTCAGAGAAGTTTGGGTTGGTGCTTCCAACGTCACTGGAGACTGGACGAGCCTTCTGGACCACCTCCTCTTTGTTGACTAGAGGCAGATATATGATGATAGTCAAAGACCGAGAGTATTCACATACATATACACACACACACACACACACACAAATGATGGAAAAGTGGATGAATATTTACAGATACGCACGCAGACAGGTAAGATGTCGACAAACATATGGAGAAAGAAATGAATAAACACACAAAGGTAGACAGTGACAGATCCATACCCACACAAAAGACACTAAACTGAGTAAAGTATAATCAAGTCTGACTTGCTGACAAAGTCCATTAAAGTGGATTATTTGTGCTGTTTATTCTATTAGGGATATAGTGAGAATTTGTTTTTTTTAATCCTGTTTCATTTCTAAATGAATGCTGCTGATAGTGTTCAGATATTATATTAAAATGTCACAATATCCATACAACAAACTGGAGCTTCTCTCTCTGAATTGTAAGAGCAGTCCTGATGTGTATGTACTGTAGGCCCTGAAGTTAGCAAAAGACTGTTGTTGTTAAAAAAAAAAAAAGCCACAACACAGCAGGCAAACCCACCAGAAAAGCAATGCAGGAGTTAAATCACACCATGCACAGAGAGCGAGAGAGAGTATCACCTTGTTAGGTCCAAACAGGCAGCATATCAGACACCTACATTAGTGCAGTTATGTTACTATGAGTTATGTTGCTGTTAGATTGGTAGAAATGGCAGCAGTTGATGCGAGTTTCACTCTGAGCGTCAATCAATCCCAAATGAGATGGGAGTGAGTAACTCATCTTTACTTCCTGAACCTGTGGCTGACAGGGTGGACAGAGCCTGGTAAACGTCCACAGCACCACACCGCGACTTTGATCAATAAAGCTGAATGATGGTTACTGAAGGCTGAATGAAAATCTTTACTTTGCTGCCACCTAGCTGATGAAAATTTTACCCTGCCGCACATTTTTCCTTCAAGGACTTAAGGCTGGATCCCTCCAGTCTTACACAATGGTCACTTCACCACAGAACAAGCCCTGCATGCGCAATCTTAAATCACTCAGGGCAGGACAATGTCTGTCCCCGGATGTGGCGAGACATTTTCAAACTTTCAAACCACAGAGGTCAGCGCGGAAATTCCTTTCTGTCATTTAAGTTTTAGCTGCTTATTAAACGAATCAGCATCTGGCTGCTGTGACCACAGGGAGGGGACTAAGGTTAGCAGCAAACAAATGTAACAACTTACAACAGATTAACCTCGTAAATTAAATTAAACTTTACTTTGAATATTACTGTGTTTTCCCACTCAGATACATCTTCTCTCCTGAATGTTAAAACACCATGAAAATAACTACTGTGTCAAAAGGTAGGCTATTAGACTGTAATGGTTATTTGCCATGACATTACCAACAGCAACAGGACTTGGATACAGTAAAATATGTTGGCCTGAACAATAAGATCCCAGTCTTATACATAAATAATACATAAAGGGCTAATAAATGAATATAGACATGCCTACATAAACTATCGAAATGCTAAGCTGTGATGTTAGCCGACAGTTAACAGTTATATTTCACACGGCCTCTAATGTGGCTTGTTTTTGCAGATCTGTGCAATGAATATTTGCATGTTATGCATCATCCCATCAGGATGAGCCCAGTAATGTTGTCCTCCTATCGAGTTGTGTGTTTAACGATGACTCCCCAAAGCTCTCCAATGCTTACTGAAAGCTTTAAACTATGCTATAACTCTAATAGCATTACTCAGGAGAGCAGATCAGTGACTGGGCGTCATTAATCAGCTACAAACTACTGAAAGCTGATGTCTTTAGAATACAGCATCTTTTACATCCAATCAATAACGTAGACACAGCTCAGTTCAGGGTGGGGACCCTTAAGTTTGAGTGTTATTCACAGCTATTGTGAGGAAGCAAATACGGGATCAGGGAGTGCAGCATAGCACACAACACTACAGCTCAAGCGGCTGCACTATTGTAAAATAAAAAAGGACATGAGCTTGAATGTCAATTCCAACTCCATGTTGCTGTCCCCGTGTGATTGTGCAGGCTCATTCTAAATCGGCTGAGCATAGACATGCAAATTTTTAGCGCTATGGTCAGTGAAGTTGTGTGGCTCCGCCTGTGTTCATAGAACAAGGATTATGCATAACCATCAGCAGTCAAGAGTTTAAGTAGTTCAATACACAGCCAAACAGTGACAGAACATAACATCTGGATTTTGTCTGCATGGAGTACCAGATGATTGAGGTGTTGACTAGATTCACTGTTAAAGTTGTTATCAGGAATGATATTTCAAAAATCAACGATCGTGTCAAAGTAATTCAGCCTTCTTCTGTATTATTATTATTATTATTATTATTATTATTATTATTATTATTATTATTATTATCATCATATGTGGCCAACACATCTGGCACAAACATTGACAAACCAAACAAACATAAACGATTGGTAGGTACCACTTGGCTCAAGTTGGCAAGCAAGACAACTGATAAAGTAAGAAAAGGAAATAAAAAATGTGGCTGTGCAACAGTATGTCCACATCAAGACAGATTCAACTGATGAATCACTGTGCTCATGTCAAACATCTGATCCTCAAGACAAAATCATCCCAGAACCCAGCACTGCAGCCGACTGCCCCAAGAATTAGAATGAATGAGAAAAAGGGTATTTGTACTGCTGATTCAAATGTGCACTTTACCAATCATCGAATTTTAAATGATCGCGTGGCAGTGTACACGGCAAATAACCATTGAAGATTGTTGATTTGAAAGTGCATACCTTTTCTTATCCATTCAAATTCTATGTGTACACCACTATTATATCAACATGGCCATTCTCACATAAGGTCTTATGCTGCATTCTAGTGGTCTGAGCATGAACTACAGCAATGTGTTAAAATGAAGCAACTAGTGTTTGCTCTTGAAAAATAATCAACACATTTGATTAAGCTTTATGAACTCATCGTTCAAATCTACACACTTAAATATAAATGCAACAAAAACACAAAAAATTGGGGGGCTTTCTGTCGGGTATCTGCTTTTTATCTTTTCTATAGCAAGTTGTGTTTTTCTGCAGACTGTTGTTTCCTCCTGTGCAGCTGAAGAGGGGCCAGAGTCCGGGGGAGGCGAAGGAGGCGCGAGGAGGCCGCATGCAACATCAAGGAGAGGGAGGAGGAGGTGGAGAAGAGGGAGAGGAGGAGAGGAAGTTAAAATCCCCAAAGCCCTGAGAAGAAAGAGGACAGGAGGAGGAGGGAGGGAGGGAGAGGGGGCTTCCGAGGAACAGGTGGGATGGTATGAGAGGAGAAGGAGGAGGTAGGGAGGGAGGGTCCTTGACAAGAGGCAGGCTGGAGGAGGGGCTACGTTCAAGAGGAAACACATCAACAGGGAGTTTGAATTTCAGTCCAGCAGCAAGATGATGAGTGTCAGCCAAAAAATATCATTCCATCATAACAAACCAGTTAAAAAAACAGCCAAAAAGGAAAAAGAGAGTTGTTGGTGTTTGTGTGTTGGTGAGTATCTGTCTTTCCAAAGTTGCTGTTGTATCTGCTGTGTCCTTTGTGAGCGCTTCGTTCGTTGCGATCCTCACCTGGCGTGGTCGTCTTTCGTCCAAAGTAGCCCAGGACGTGGGAGTAGAGGTCTCTTAGCGATGCGTCACCCATGGCGGCCCGGCCCTGCCGCTGTGGCGACGAACCCTGGGATGACCCCTGACCTCGGGGCCGGGGCTTTGAGGACAGAGCGTGAACCACAGTCTTATAGACTCCACCAAGGAGAGCCCCCTGGTGGTGCCGCGAGGCAGTGCTGCCGGGCTCTTGGGAGCGAGAGCGGGAGGCTCGAGATCGCAAGGCGGAACGTCCCAAACGGCCACGCACTCCTGACGACACGCTAGAGAAACCTGAACTGCTTGATGACGCCTCTGAGTGAGCCTCAGAGCCCAGGTTGGATCCCGCACAGGATCCCGGATGTTGCCTGTCCTTGTCCCCCCCAGTCCCAGCCCTGCTTTCCGGGCCTCCAGAAAATGCACTGTTCCCTGCCCCACTGCTATCTGTAACAGTCCCAGTGGCTAATTTCTCATGTGCCCCTGCTCTATGGCTAATCCCCGCTACAGAGCCAAACTTACCTGCACCCCCTGCTCCCAGTTTTGCACCAGACCCCGCCCCAGCTCCGGCCCCTGGCCTCTCCCCAGCTGAGTGGCTGTGCGTGTGGAAGTGACTGAGTCGACGCAGCCTGGCTTTCCAGTGGGCCTCTTTACTCTCAAGGGGGTTGTGGAACTGGACCGACTCAGTCGAGGGCCTAAAGCTGACATGAACACCTCCAGAATGGTGCCTCTTGTTGCTACTACGGGACATCTTGGGCTTAGTTGCGTCAGACGTTTGGGGAGTTTGATTTGATTCAGTGCTCGATTCTGCTGCGTAAGTGTCTTGTCTAATGATACTGGACCTCTCTTTTGCTGCTGCTGCTTCTTTGTCATCCTGTTTCTCCTCTCCTATTTCTCTCCACACGTCACATTTCGCTTCCCATCCTGCGGCCCTCCCCGTGTTTCCTCCTCCCTTTTTCTCCCCAGTGTGTCTCTCTAAGCTAGCACTCCCCCTAGCATTAGGCGACGGCCACTGGCACTGCAGCTCCAGGCACTCGTAGATGCTCCGCTGCTCTCCCTCATTCTCCTCTGTTGAATCCACACTGCTATGTCTCACGGATTTACTTACCTGTCTGTCCTCTTTACAAGTCTGTCTGTCCTCTCTCACCGCCTGTCTTGCCTCTTCTACCTGTCCTGTGTATTCCATTTGTGTTTTATCTGCCTCTGTTTGCACAGGTACAGGTAAAGTTACAACATTGTTCTCTAGTACATGAGCAGGACTATCTTTCTCTCCTGCCTCCTCCTTCCTCTCACCTCCTTTGTGAGTGAGGTAGTCCCTAATAGAGGAGAATAAATCATCCTCCTCTGCCCCAGCACCCATTTCACCCTCTTCTACATCAATTTCCTTTTCAGATGAACAGGCGAAGGCAGAATCCCAGTCGCTTACCCAATCAGAACTAGAACCTTGGCTCCGAGAGCCCATCTGGTGCCAGAAGTGGTCATAAACACTACCATCATCTTGTCCCTCTGAGGACGAGACAACAACACCATTAGAAAAGGTGAGAGGGGTGGGAGAGGAGGAGGTGGGGGGGTGTGGGAGTGGCTGAGCTGCGTGGCTGTTGGCTGCGAGTAAGGAAGAAGTTGTGGAGTGGTGGTGGTGGGGGGGATTTGAGATTGAAGCGGGATCCCTCTGGGGGTCTTCACCTTTGACCCGCTCGGCGATGAAAGGCTCCATGATGTCAGAGGCGCTGCTGCTCCTTGCGAGGGAGGAAGGGGCCGGGCCGTCCAGGTCACAAGCCCCTCCCTGGAAGACCTCAGAACAGGAAGTAGGAGGGGCCTCGTCGCTCTGGGAGGAGTGGCGCATCCGAGAGGTGCGGGATGTCAGCGTGATTGGCGGGTCTTCGAGGTCTGGTAATTGAGGGGAGATGGAGGAAGGGGAGTGAGGTTAGTGGAGGGGTAAATAGGAATGGATACATGTAAACGCACGTATACAGACATTCACAAACAAAGACCCACAAAGATACCTAAACAGAAATAAAATACTGATATTATTTTAGTATTTATTTCATTATTTGTGCCTAAAAGTGCTGAAGCAAACTAAACTATGGTTAGTTATTAAGCTGGGTTGTGGATCTTATAACTAAATCTGTTAGTCTGTTGTTAAGCAAGAGTATAAAAAGTAGAAACTGATAAACTGCTGGACAGTAATGACTTTGAGCGCCTTCCTTTTTTGTTTGAAGTTAAAGTCCATCCGTGTAAAGGCAATTCTGAGATTTCTTTCAAAATACATTAAATATGTTGGAAAATAGTTGCTGAAAACACGTGAAAAGACTTTGAACGATATATTACTGAAATGTGGAGTGAGAGGTTAAAACAGTTTTTCACCAGTTTTCAGTCCAGGATTTTGTGGGCGGTCCTAAAGGGTGGCTCGATGACAAACTGAAGCCACCCTGAGCATACCCCTGCACCCCTAGCAAAACACGTTTCAGTCGCTTCAAAATTGCTGCTTGACTGCTCCCACGAGTGGGCGTGGATTCAGCACATTCAGTGGACACGCCCCCACAGTCCTGGAGCTGAGAATACTGCTCATTTTTACTCGATTTCATAAACTGGTCGATATTTTGAATCATTCAAATTTGGCTGGGTGGTTAATAACACTTTCTTCTTTCAGTCTGTGTAGGAGCCACATTGAAGATACAGCTAGTAAATTAGAGCAGCTCATTGTGGCTACAACTTCATCAACTTCAACAAGCTAACACTGTCTAGCAAGATGACCAAACACAAAAAAAATGTTATTATAATATTCACAATTTTCCAGAGTGAGTTCGTTCTAACAGCAACTGACTTGTGGTCACAGAATGAGTAACAACCCTTTGAAAAGACAATTATGCTAAGCAGGCAAAGTTATACCACAAACTCACTCACTTGTTGATTGATGTTAACCTTCATCATGGATTTTTGAATTGTAACAAAAACCCAAATCTATTGTAGTTAGCATTTTCCATTTGGCAGTTTCAACTTTGATTGGATGTCAAATTTTAAATAAAAGGCAACTATTATAGCATATAGTTATATATAGTTATATATAACAGTTTCATCTATAAAAGACATATACACCAAAATAAACACAGAACTAAAACAATATCCAAGTGAAAACACTCGAGCAGATGATATGATAAAGTAAAATCATCACCATTACCTACAGAAATCAAAGAGAGAAGTCAAATTAGATGCCACCCCAAGAGTAAATGGCATCGAACTAAACACCACATGACATCAGTGATGGGGAGATCAACAACATGGGTATAGAAACAAGGGGAGAAATAAATGCTTGTAAAAGGAAGAAAATATTGCAGGCAAAAGGAGTTAAAGACACATGCAGGAAGGCAGACAAGTAAAAGATGCAGGATAACAGGCTGTGAACCAGGCAAAGCAGGCAGGGAAACGGGTGGAAATGTAAACAGAAACAGAGACGCATTAGCGGTCTCCATCTACCTGTGAAAAATATCCAATTCACATCAAATAGATTGTGAAATATATTTAGAACAAAGATGAAATGATCCTTTGGTATTTGCAAAGCAATACTTCATTCTCTCACAAGGCAAAATTAAAATGTAGAGATTAATGTTAAAACAAAGACAATAACCATAATCACTCAACTTAAACTGTCTCTAAACGTGACAAGAATGACCTTTAAGTGGGTGCTACAATAAGCTTTGATCATCCATTCGTCACATGCAAAATGTCGAGCGATAATGATTAGATAACTGGAGAATGATCAGAGGAATGATGCGTCCTTTGTGCTCAAGCATCTCTCGAAATCACACTGATCATCTCCATGACAGGTCAGAAAGGGAAGTGCTGTATATTTCCTGATTGACCTCATGCTTCAGTAAAGACGAGCAGATGGTCAGAAAAATTGACAGACAGAGACAAGACGACAGGCATAAAGTTTCAGTCTCTGACAGACGTACAGACAAGTAAAGTCTCCAGGCAGGCAGGCAGACAGGTAGTGCAAAGAGTGTGTACCTGCCAGCTGGTCGGCAAGGGGGGGTAGTAAAGGGTGGTGGTGGTGGAGGAGGACAGGAAGAGGCGGAGCCAGAGCAGGAGCACTCTTAGCACTGCGGATAAAGGCTGAGGACAGCAGAGAGTCCCCCGTAGAACAGCTACGCAGGGCTGAAGAGGTGGGAAGAACAGATAGAAGAGAGACAGAATAAGGGGGGGGGGGGGGGGGGTTGAGTCAGAAAAGAAGAGCAAAGGAGGCAATGAAAGAAGGAAGAAAAGGGGGTATTGTTGCAGTGACACGTAAGGTGAAAAGGTGAGTGGAAGAAAGGTGGATGTATTAGTGAGGATGGTAGAATGAAAGGAAGGAAAACAAAGATATAGTAGAGAGTAGATAGGAAAATATGGGGCACAGAGAAAGAAATAAAAGAAAGAACTTCTTATGGAGTAGAGACGACGCATAGAAAGATAGTTTGGGGAGAAAGACAAGAAATTAGTGTAAAGACAGACAGGTGACAGGACAGTGCAGAGAAGAGGAAGGTTCAAGGGCAGACATAGAAGGAAAGAGACAGGCAAGGTGAAGGAGGAGTGAGACAGGGTTAGCTCTGGAGGAAAGATGGTGAGACAGTGAGAGGCCGGCAGCAGCTTGGCACTCTGTACAACTCAAACCTCCTATAAAGACCACAATACACAGGAGCACTACATTTTTAAAATGCTAGATCAGTTACACTGTTAACTTACAATGTGAGGTTGTCTGCAAGTTTGACCACGGCTATGATTTCTGTTCAATACATTTGCAGAAAAAAATGGAACAGGAACTGTGAGAATGTTGGTAAGCATGTGTGGACTTATTTCTCACAGGAAACGCACGTATAAAAATGGACATGTGGTGATAAACCACATAAAATGAAGCTCACGGGCTCAGAGAAGCTCAAATGTCAGCAATGGTATTTTAACCTACGGCTAACAGACATAGGTATGTGGACATTTATAGACTTTCTTGGCCCAACAGTACTCCTTTGAGTCCACAATGATGCCATAGACCCCGATCTATCAGGTAATTTACTGGAGCAGTAAACTTATTGAAACAAATAACATACTGTAACTAAAAATGAGCAAACATCTAGTGGCATGTTTGAAAGACCCTTAATGCTTTTTAAGTTGGTAACAAATTAGAACAGTATTTCTTTTCTCCATGTGGCTAGTCCATTATATTACTATTTCAATTTTGGCATTACAGTTCCAGTTTTGATGTCTTATTGGCTCCTAAATATCTCCATTCATCCCAACTTCATCTCCTTTTACTTGTGTTTATCATGGGTTGTCATCATCTTGCTTCAAGCTTGTGCTGGTATTTCTGTACACGCTGCTGTTATGACAGTTTCTTTCACAGCAATGGCCAGAGTTGAAGGCTTCGCATAAACAAGACTCTACTGAGGAGGAGGAATGACAGTAAGCATACACCACAACTTCCTGTTAGACAGACCGGCACGAGGGCAAAAGTGGAGGAGACGTCAAGTCAAATGAAGTTTGCTGAGGAAAGACAGAGCGTTCCTCTTCAACACTCACGTACACACACCCCAGTCAGTAAACTTTCTCACACACACACACACACACACACACACACACACACACACAAGGAGGACAGTCTTCTTAGAGGAGGGATACTGACCTACAGTCTTCTGGCGGACAATACTTCTGGCCTTTTCGATGCCTGGTGAGCCAGCGGTGGTGGCGCTTCTCTGCCTCATGGCTGCTGCCTGACCTGGTTGGTCTCTGCTCCAGCCTTTAGAAAAGGAGCGATCCACAATCGGTCGCTGGCCCTCCGAACCTATACCTGGTGTAGGTTGAAGGAGAGGGATGGAATTTCTCATTGTAAATTGTACTTATTCCAGGAAACGAGTTACCTCTATCTGTGACTAAACACTGATGTAATGTGTAAAGACAAGCACTAGTGTACAGATGTGATGTACATCATCGTTTCTAAATTCTTAATATTTAGTAATTAGATGTTTAAATATCTCAGTTCTTCTTAGGTTCCTTTCATATTGTGTACATTTTTATATTGTCCAATTCACATTTATATTGTTATTTGTGGTCAACTGCTGACAGCCAAAGTCAGATATTGTAGTAATTGCTGTGTTTTAATTGTGTCTTGGAGATGTTGCACATTAGACATGAAGCTAAGGATTATGTCGGATAGATATAATGTAATTATCTTAACCCTCTGGGGTCCAATCAATTGCTTTTGCATTTGTGGGTGATTGCTTGGACCCCAGATGGTTAAATATTAATAGGCTCGGGATGACAAAATGAGCTGTCTGTATTTCAGACTCGATGGCAGGAAGTTCTTCATGTTATATAACGGCTGTGAGGTTCTCTCGTGACTGACCGACCTTTTCCTTTGTGTTTCTTCTGTTTCTGTTCGCTGAGTTTGTCCAGAGGCAGCTCATTCAGATCAACACTGTACAGGTTCCTGGCCAACACCTGAGACACAAAGACACATGCACACTGATTTAACACTTCCATGTTTATGTTACCACACTGGTTAAGATGGCAGCAACATCCATTTTTTGAGCTGAGGTTGTCCGTCAGTAACGGGACTGAGAAGTTGACATATTTTAATTTGCATTAACGACAAAATGTTCATATCTCAGTCAAAGCAGTGAAACAGACACTGTCGAGATACTGTAACACTCGGGGGAACATGATAAAAATAACATCCAGTACCTTGGTGAGGGTTTCCATGGTGAGCGACCACTCTGTGACCAGCTCATCCCAGCAGGTAAGAGAGGAGAGGACGGAGAGCAGGTCGTCCCACAGTTCTCTGCTGATGTAGACGTTTAAATTGCCCTTAATCCACGCTACTATCAGCGTCTGCACAGAAAGAGAGGAGCGAAATGATAGAACGTTGTATTATCTCTCTATTCAGTCGACGTGATCATACATGCACACAATCAGACTCCATTCAGAAAAGAATCAGTTTGTTCATAAAATGACTTCTTTTAGTTGTGTTTACTAACATTACATGAGAGCCCGAGATCATATTCAAATAATAATAAACCTAGCTTCTCTCTCTCTCCTAACTTAATAATAAGGCTATGCGGATCTCAACCACACAGATAACCTGGATACCAGCCTTTTTATCCCTGCTACGATTAGAAGGAAGGTTCCGGATACAGGAGGCCAGCACTCAGGGGCTCAGGGGGAGCTTCTGCCCTCAGTCCTAAATGGGTACTTTTTTTACTTTTTATGACTGCAACAGTGTTCCTATTCATTGATTCATTTTTTATGCATCACAGACACAACTCTCCTTCTACCACACGGATCATACGGTGCAAGTTTGATATAGTCTTACAAATATACCTGAAAAATAGGTCCAGCCAGTCTGCCTGACAGTGTGTTGTTCTTCTTGCCCTGAGGCATGATGGATGGAGGTCTTTTCATCACTGACTCCGTCACCCTCAGCAGAACCAGCAAAATTTGCTCCCTGTGAAAAACATTTTTTAGTGTCTCCCAGTACAGTAACAAGCACGATTTTTTTTTGAGTTGTTGTTTTGTTGTTGTTGTTGTTGTTACCATGTTTTCTGGTCCATGGTCTCATGCATGACAAGGCTGCGGTAGATGTTCAGGACTCGCTTGCACATGTCGACATGCTCCTCCAAAAGGATCTTGATGTCGTTGGCTGGCTCCAAAAGAAAAACGTTGGCGGAGTGGGTGATAAATACCTGAAAAGGAGACGAGCAACGATGATTCTACAAGGTAAAGCAAGGACTGTAACAAGGCGATGCAACAATGAACTTTCATATGTATATATGTAATGGACAGACAGATATTTTAAGTTTATGAGGACAGGACAGTGTACCTGTAGCGTAGTCTGAACTCCAGCATGAACGCTGTACTCCAGCAATTCACTGTCAATCACCTTGTTCATTCCCTGAGGAAAAGAGAAACACACACAATTAAAGTAAAACCTAAAAAGCAAAAGAACGCACACACACACACTCACAAAAACACACAGCAGAGAGAAGGAAACAGACTTTAGAATATATTTTCCTGGACTTTGACAAAGCTCATTAACAAAATGGAGACTGTATCATCAATTTATCAGACACTTAATTATTCTAATTCTATTTTTTTCTAACTAATGAACCCTCTGGTTTCTTCGGGCTTCAATCATTATCAGAATACTCAAAATTACAGCATTATCAATGTGGAAAAACATGATTGTGATCATACTTTCTGCCATACTGCTCAGCCCTATAAAGACCTGTTCACATGGCCTTTGTTTATTTGAAACATTTGAGGGTACTCACCTCATCCTCCTTGTCTCCAAGCTGGGAGCCTGAGTCCAGACTGCCTCCTGTGGCTACAGGATAGGGGCCCTCCTCTGGCTCCTTCATAAATACTGGCCTGTCCTCCATGGAGATCCACTCCTGGTAAACACGGACTACTTTACGCATCGCTGCAGCTTCGCACATGGGAAGGAGAAAAGCCTAAATTTGGAAGACAGAAATATGAAAAGGTAATATTAGTTGTATAGCTGTAAAAGATCACGTACATAGACATATTCTATGAAGAACAGAAAATGATCATACTGCTCATAAAATCTAATATTAGACAAAATACCACCCAGATTCTAACATCCCGTCCCACTCCCTGAAAAATAAAGTTACTCCTCTTTCACCTGTCTAAAGATCTCAGTGATGAAGTTGACGTTGGTTCTGGAGCTGGTCAGAACTCTCCTCACCACCTCCATGTCTGTCAGCTGCTCTTCATCCATGGAGCAGAGTGAGGAGGAGCTGGGCTCCCTCTCTGTCAACGTGGATGTGTTGGAGTGGCTTTGTTCAGGTTCATTCCCAGCGCCTGGACCCCCACATAACCCCATGCTGCCTCCGCCTGGTCCAGATAAACTCCCGCTACCTTCCAGGTGACTGTCGCACCGTATCCCACCTCCGCCGCTGTCGTCTGAGCTGCCTGCAGAGCGAGCTGCCAGGCCGGCTGCTGCTCTCTAGAGGTGAAACAAGGCAAAAAAATAACAAATCAGAAAATAATATCCCATATAAATATCTGTGGAGAGTTCCTGCGTAACAGTTTGACATGTTGTCATTTGTGTCTGCTGTTGTGGAACATTTTCATAATATTTAATATCCTTTGATGTTTTAAACACCTGAAATCTGGTCAGGATAAACCGTCTAAACAACAGAATCTGGTGTTTTTAAAAAAAAAAACAGGACCTCACTTATTACTAGAGCTCCAATAGAAAATTGATCTGCAAGTTCTTCCAAATTTTTCCAAAGTGATTACTTCCTGCTTTCCTTTGTCTAAAATTTTAAAAACTGAATATAGTAAAGTTTTGGACTGTTGGTTGGACAGAACAAAATATATGAAGACATCATCTTGAACTCTTTCTTCCATAAAAAAACGACTAACGACGACTAATTGATTAAAAAAGTAATGTCAGTTTATCGATAACAAAAACACACACTCTGTCTTTTGCCAAAATGTGTGTGTGTGTGTGTGTCACCTGTATGTTCTTGGGGACGTTCTCTCCCTCTGTTCCTGGGATATGTGTCTGTGTGTTGGGTCGTGGCTCGAGCCAGAAGGAAACCAGCCAACGGATGAAGATGACTCGCGCCTGAAGGAAGCTCTCCTTGGTGCAGTACACTGTCTCACCGCCGTCTTGCTCCCTGCGCACCACGCTGTAGTAGGGCTTAGGACGCATCGGAGGCACGTCTGCAGGCAAAGAGGAAAATCTTTATTTATGTGGTCTAGGGTTACAATAAAACATTATTGTGCGATGTGTGTTCAAACGGCTACTGCATTTACAGCATCAAGTAGCTATTAAAGAGCTAATGTAACTGACCCAGTATTGGGTTGTAGAGGCTGGTTTCCATGGCGAAGTTGGGGAAGATGTGAGGAAGGTAAAACTTCCTGAAGTGACCAAAGAGGAAGCTGAAGCCACGCTCATGGTTCTCTTTACAACGCCACTCAAGAGACTTGGCCTGGTGGACACACGCACACACAAACAAAGACAAACAAGCTTGTGTTACAAATAGGGCATTACACACACAAAATCGTGTCAAGAGGAGAAGAGCACCATTGTTTTAGGGGAGAATGTATGAATGTGTGTATGTGTGTGTGATAAGAGCAAGAAGAGAAGTCTGTTAGTGTCAATAAGAGATGAAATTTGTATTTGTTAGTGACTCCAGGAAGGGATTAGATGACTAATTCATCTGCCATCAAGTTTCTATATATATAATGATGTCAGTAAATGACAGAACTGAAACTTGGTTTCTCTCATAATGTTTAGCATTAGTGGCATTAGTAATGCATTGCAACAGTGTAATTATGTAGTGTTAGCTGTGTTAGTAAGAAATGGTGATAATACCTGGTTTACCATGTATTTGAGTAGAGCTTCTAAAAAGTAAGCAGTGAGGTCTTCCTGGTTCTTGTCACCTGACTGGGGAGGAACCAATGGAGTGATCTCTTCTGGGGTAACCTGAGCTGCAGGGGGGGAGCAAGGAGGTGTCATTTTTATATTGCATTGAACACTGCGAAATGTGGTTGTTTGTATACATTGTGAAAAACATTTACAGGCTTTTAAATCTTATCCAAGATAGTAGCTTGTCAGATGCATTGAGCCCATGTTGAGCCCATTTATAAATCTGACCACGTTAAGTGTGTGTGTGTGTGTGTGTGTGTGTGTGTTTCTTCTACTAACTCTCTGTTAAACTCAGCGGTGGGTTGATCAGCGTGTCCAGGGTGCGTGGGGTCCCATGGCAGAGCGGCGCTGGGAAGCCAGGAATCAAACAGGCAAACATGCAGAGCTGCTCGCGCTCTGCGTTGCTCTGTAACGCCTGCATCCACAGCAAGAACAAGCGCACACCCTCACGACGGATCTACAGCGTAGATGAGAGAGGGAGAGATTTACAGTTTAGTTGTTTTTTTCTGACTTAAGACTACATTTCTCACTAACCCTATCATTAAGATGTAGATGGCAGCAGTCAATTTGTTTTAAAGGATAAGAGTAGCTAACACTAGATTACAGCCAACTACATATTCTAACTATTTGGGTGAAATGTGAAGTTGAGCTGTGCAATTTGACTTGTGAAGCAGTGATTAACTTTTGAATTACTGTCAAGTAAAACTGATTAGTGTTTCATTATTCCTTCATTATAAGATGTGGCTCCCGTTCTTGAAATATATTGGGACTAAAATGGTAGCAGTTGTGTTGAAAAGGTCTGGTGGATTACAGTCATGATCCAACACATTGTATGAACACATAACTGACATACTGCGGGCTTGCATTGACTACAACATACAAACTTGTGTTTGTGATGCTGTACTGTAGAGAAATATAGGATGATCGATGCTGGCCATGATTGGGGATGTGTCCCCTCGCTGACTCTTTATTGTGCATCGCAGTCTTCCTCTTTAATACTGTTCCTGTTTTATCTTGTCCTTGTTTTGTTTTTACAATGTTCACATATTGTGAAATGTAGGTTGACTAGCACAGTAATGATACTAAATCATGCAGATGATGCCAAGTTGCAAAAGGATGCACCTACTTCACTTTTCCTATGAATTACAAGAAAAGAGACGATAGGAGGCCGTAATCAATGCGTTAGGACGCAGGGAGGATTAGGATCTATGACTGACAGGCTATCACAGGGTTACCAGCAAATCAGGAGCAGTACCTTCAGAGAGTTCCCAGTGTGCAACAGCTTCTTGAGTATCAACCCTGAGAAAGAAAGACAGAACACAAGGTAATCTCTGATTGATTTATATACTTTTGAATTGGTGGGAAACAGTTGCCAAACTGCAGTAAAGTGTTCTTAATGCACACATTGATGTTGATCAACTCTGTGCCATTTGTCTTACTGATCCTCTTACTGATCATTTGCCATGTTAGTCGCTGCGCAGGTCGAAACTGGTAAAACCTGATTCAGCGACACATAGTTTGCTGTGATCTGCTGCACATATGTGTAAGATCTAAACTGTAGCGTGTGTTTTAGGAAAGGGATTAAAGGTGGTCCTGGGCAAGTTACCGATGCTGTGGAACTGCCACCGGCTCTGGATTCTCTCTGGCAGGAGCTGGAGGATTTTCTAGAGACAAAAAAGATTCAGATTATGAGAAAATTATTATTATATGTTACTTGTTATGTGTTGTAAGATATGAAATGTCACAGGCTGGCTGGTTATTCATTGAATTCAGACAATTTAATGATGGAAAAAACTGCTTTATGAATAAATTTAGGTCAGTTTGACATTTATAAATCGTCAACTCGAATTTGAACTAATACCTAATAAGGAAAATCTATATTAAGCACATTCCTTTAGCCAAGTGCTCACTGGACTTGTGCTTTGCCAGCCTTGTTCTGAATTTAAAGTGTGCAACGAAGGGCCAAATGGAGGTCAGTAACACACACACATACTGACTCCGCTATCTTATCCTGGCTTCTCTATGCACAACCACCACCCAGTTCTGAGTGTTGCTAAATTCCAG
Organism: Argyrosomus regius; assembly: GCA_946959425.1. Taxonomy (NCBI): domain Eukaryota; kingdom Metazoa; phylum Chordata; class Actinopteri; family Sciaenidae; genus Argyrosomus; species Argyrosomus regius. Next base: position 18,628,362 of record OX336887.1, on the reverse strand, counting down.
TGGTCTGAGTCTGAGGTCAATGCCAGCTGGTTGCTGTGGTACTGACCAAGACCACCGACAGAAGGTTAGGAATCACAAACACTTGAGTGATTTAGTTTCACATAATGTCAGACTTCCATCCTGTAGCTATGTCGCATCAAGTATTAAGATTTAGATCTAGATTTTCATTTTAATAAGAAATGTGCAATAATATTTTATTACCTCAAAGATGAAGAGGATGGAGTCCAGCTCCTCCCTCTGAGACTTGTGACCTGAAACACACACACACACACACGAGCTTTAGCTATAGCAATGATACATCCCTTTATATCTAACTTGTGAAAGTTGACCAGTCAGAGCTTGGTTCTTGACGTTGACAGTGACTAAAAACTTACCCTTTTGCTTGAGGTTGACCTCGATGGTGACAAAATTCTCAAAGAAGACATAGTAGATATGGGAGTAGTTCAGGTCAAAGAACTGTTTCAGCTCTGAAGGCTCTGCGTTTTCTGGAAAATGACACATACACAAACAGGACAAAAACACCAAGGTTAACTCAAAAACTGTCAACAAGCTTGTCCTTGATTCTTAGAGAAATGCAAACGTCCTCATTGCTGAAAATGACAAGCAGTCAAATCATACGTTCATAACACTTCTCCTTTACCAGACCCTGATTGTACATACAAAACATCAAATGTGCTTCTCAACTTGACCCCCATGACTACATGTTTAGTCTCATGGCTGCAAAGCGATAAAAATATCAGGGGGAAAGGGAGAGAACTTCATAATAAATATCTAAGTAATGTGATTTTAAGACATTTCAACAGTTAAACCAGTTGTGGGCTCTTCTCTGTCTATACACATCTATAACAACGAGAAAAGAAGCTGTTGTGAAGATCACACATTTCTTTTCATTTTCATCACAGGAAGTATGAGCTTGTGTAACGTAACCTCACTGCAGCATCTGAGTTCTTAAAATACGCAGCTGAAGAGACTCACAGCCCCAGCTACAGTTTCAGATATACAGTATACGGCTCAAAAAGGATGGGAAGTTTACATTTATGTGCTCTGGACTGAATCTCAACACCACTGGCTGTCACTGGGAAGGAGACGCACTGACTCAGACACAGAGATAAAAACACATGCGTGCTATTACTGAAAACACAACCACCGCGATGGATCAGGGTCAAAACTGAACGAAAACACACAAGCATGTGCACTGGTACACACACTTTCTATCGTTTGCTCTGGGGACTGACATTTTTAACGCTACCTGATTGCATAAGCTGTCCTGCAAGCTGGTGGACAACAGCTATTTTTATACAAAGCTAATGATTTAGTCACTCTTCTCACGGTTTGATCCTGCAATACTGGGTTGTAGCATTGAATGCTAAGTCCATGATGACCAGAGCTGCGTTTATCTTTTGTTCTACGTCACAGTCAACAAGTGTGCGAACCTGTAATCTATAAAAAATGACCTGCCTTTCTGTAATGGTCTAGTTTCTTTCGACTACAACTATACTCAACATAACAAAATACCAGTAAAACAACATTTTGCATTACCTTACTTGAATAAGTGCTTTTGCAAACTTCTAAGAGAAAACAAGCTCCTTGAGGGATTGCTGTGGCAGGAACAGCAAAGCTGCCTTTGACTTCTAATAATGGAAGGAAACTCTGACCTTGTAATGTGATATGAAGGGGCAGCATCTTCTGTCATCAAACAGACTGAGCTAAATAGCTTGTAAACACAATACAATCTTATTCAGACGATATTAAGGTTATAAACCTCCATATAAATGCAGTCAAGGTTTAGTCAGCAACTGTGGGCACACCCGGCTATTTATTTTTTGGTCTGACATCAACAACAAGGCCAAACAGGGCTGGGGAGAAGTTACTTAATAACCTGATTGCATCAAAAGCGGTGAAATAGCTTCTTGTTGTGTGGTCTTTCAGATCAGATAGGAAATATGATATCACAACACTTCAAAACAACACTCTTAGTGATCAAGGGAAACCGCTTTCAGGGAGTTTTCTGCATAAAAAAAAACATCAGAAACATGGACGAGAAATTATTGCTGCTATGTATATAACCTGCTCGTGCTCTAAAGTGGCACCGCTCCAGCCATCAATTCTTATCAGCGCTGCGACTAATAGTGCCCACATGCAATTTCCTCAAGTGGTGGTCTGGCACCATGATCGCTTAAAAGTGCGTGGTTAGCTATTGTTCAGCTGTCTGAGCATTCCTTCTCAAACAATGTGACTGCAAATGTGTTTGTGTGAGTTTGTCTCTGTGATTGTTATCAAGGTCCTGTGTTCCCCATAGAGCACAGAGAGGGGGCACACCCCTTTCTCTCTCTGTCGCACACACACACACACACACACACTGCCCAGTAGCTCTTACAATAGAAACAGGAAGTTGAGCTACTGTATAGAGACATAGAGAGGAAATAGTAGAGGTCATTTCCCTCTCCGGTCAGTGTGTTTGTGGGTGTGTGCATGAGTGAGAGCAAGTTTGTATCAGTGAAAGAAAGACACACACACACACCATCACTTATTCATAGGCATTACCCTGTCATTCTCCCACACATTCACAACATTGCAGTTGGTGTTGTAACACATCTAAACACAAAATAAGACACTCAGCATTTATCACACACCATGTCTTTGTCCAGCCAGTACCCGGGCACACCCCTGGAGAAATCACAACAGTCCAAACAAACACACACACACACACACACACACACATGTTCTCACACGGTAATAAAAACATAACACAACAAGACTCCAGTCAAGAACATGACAACACACCCAGTTTAAAGCACTCTTCTGACTCAATACATACTGTTGACAGCAGATACAGCTACCCTCGTTCACTTTTATTTTATTTCTTTTAGTTTTAGCATGTGTTCACAGTGCTAATTATTGTCCATTATTGCCCTTCTGAAGCAAATGTATCTCACTTTAAAGATGAACATATAATAAGTGATCAAATGCGTCGCAATGGACTACAGGTGAGATGCCGAATTCATGAGTGGATGCTAAAAAATCTGAAATTATCTTAAAGTTCTTTTATTAAAGGGTTGTGTCTCTGTTTACATGCAAGGCAACTTTGAATTTCGTAATTTTCGAGGTGAGTTTTGGTGTGGCATTCCATGTATGCGCACAGATTGGCACGTAGAAGCTAACCTGTTAACTGCTTAATAATGATTTTTTTTAACTTACCTATGACTATCCTTAGATGTTTCAGCCTCGTCAACACGTCCTTTTTAGGGTCCAACACTTTCTGTGTTGATTTTTTAACGTCCCCATGAGGTTTTTTGGAGAACATTCCTGGGGCAGGAGACACAAGAACGCGATGGTAGACAGCAAGGAGGGGCTATAGCCGTGTAGCCTCAAAAAGCCTCAGCTAGCGTTAATCTTCAAACTATAACGTTAATGGAAAACCGTTGCTCCCCGGTCATGTATTAACGCTGCGGCTTCAGCAGCCCTCCGCAACAAAGCGGAGCATAACAAGGGGTGAATTTAATCGGAGAAGACGCATTCTGTTTAAACTAAGACAAATGTGTAGAACGAAGAGGGGCTAAGCATCCATCCATCGCACCTCCCGTCCACAACAGTCCGCAGCCTGAAGGCTAAACTGGCTAGTTAGCTATCTCGGCTGTTCACTTGGAAAACATCATGGCGGAGGAGGGAGGAGGGAAAACAAAATAATGGATACCAGAGAAATTCAACGACAACATAGTTTTATTCCGTTTGAATAAAATGTCAAACGACTGTTATTAAATTATATTTTATTTATGACACAAACACCGTTTCCAGTTTTAAAGTTTGAAACGCCCGTTGACAATTCCGCTCGAACTCTCCGCCTCAAGCTATACAGCGTTGCATCCTGGGTAACGCAGTTCACGACTTTTTGTTAGGCCTTTTAGTGAAGGCGATATTAGCGATACAGAAAACTACAGTTCCCTATACAATTAAAAGCGCCTTCCTTCTGAGATTTGTTTTTAGCTTAGCCGAGACACACGAGTGAAATTGTAACTGAGAAAAAAAAAAGTTTAAGCTGAATTTCTCTGAAAATAATTTTTCTTTCAACATTCTCACCAACGTACTGCACCTCTCCACATTGTGAGTAATGATTTAGTTTTAAGCTGTTAATGTATTTCTGGAACAAGTCGTGCTAATCTGGCTTGCTATTCAACTCTCCTGGCTTGCTAATGTGCTAACATAATGTTAGCTCGACGTGTTGTTGATGTTTATTTGTCTTGAATAATTTAAAACAGCTTTATTTCCTTATCAGTGACATTTGCTTTACCCGAGTAAGTTTTTAATAACTAACTACTAACTCAAGCAACATAATAAAAGGTCCATTCTTGTTTTCAGGGATGTCTATTGACGTAGCACTGTATCACACACAACATTTAAAGAATAAATTACCGTATTGATGCATATTAGATAAACAATAAATGAAAAAAGTATACAAATATAATTTACTAGGAATAGAAATTACATTGCGACCCTACATCACTACTTGCATTTTGGTTAAAAACAATATCACACAGTCAAATGAATGAAAAAAAAACTATGGACTAAAGATTGGACTAATCATTGAAAGACGGGCTTTGCTTTTTGTTTGTTGATACTGCAGTCATCCTCCAACACTAAGATATGATGCATCAATGGAGCAATAGTTGTGACCAGAAAGCAATTTGACCTGAACGTTTAAACATGAAAAAAAGGGCCTCAAACAGCCTCAGCTTAACAAAAGGGCCTCACATTGTCTTTCTATCTAACACTACCAGTCTGAAGTTGATCTGTTGCCATGCCGGTGCACCGTGACCGGGAGAAGAAGGAGAGCACAGCAGAGGAGATGGAGGTAGAGGAGCATGAGCAAGACGCTACCAGCTCAGAGGAGGAGGATTCTGACACCTCCTCTGTCTCCGAGGATGGAGACAGCTCTGGTGAGAAATCCTGAAAAAGTTGAAAAAAGAGTACAACATCCTTTTTTAAATGATGTTAATGAAAAAAAGAAAGTTTATTTATGTGTATAAAGTAGTTGCTGTCAAAGGTTTAGCTGGACATTCGTACTCAGACACGTAACCAAGCGGAAATATGTGTCTGAAGCTAACTTCTTCCATCACAACTCATAATGCCTAACATAGAGGTGTGTGTGTCTTTCTTTGACATGTTCCAGAAATGGATGAGGAGGACTGTGAACGGAGAAGGACGGAGTGTCTGGATGAAATGTCCAACCTAGAGAAGCAGTTCACAGATCTCAAAGACCAGTAAGACTGGAATAGTTTGATTTGATTCAAGTTTACTTTTTGATATGAAATGTACAAAAAGTCACTCTTGTGTTTGTGTGCAGGCTGTATCGCGAGCGTCTCAGTCAGGTGAACAGCAAGTTGGCAGAGGTGGAGGCCGGCCGGGCAGCAGAATATCTGGAGCCTCTGGCGGTACTGCTGGAGAACATGCAGGTCCGCACCAAGGTGGCAGGTAACTTCAACACAAAGACACACTCATAGAGGCTTACACACTCTGACGTACTCATTCACTCTCTTATTGTGTGTTTCCCCCTCTGTCTTTGTCAGGCATCTACAGAGAGTTGTGTCTGGAGTCTGTGAAGAACAAGTATGAGTGTGAGACTCAGGCAGCATGCCAACACTGGGAGGTCAGACACACTCACACAAGCACACGTTTGTACTTATATACTTGAATACTTTAACCCAAACTGCCCTTTGAAGGTCCAGTTGGAAGTGAGGGCTGGCCAAAATGTCCTCACTCCCAAGGTCTGAAACTCAATTTGGTCCTTGCAGAGATAGAGACACACACACACACACACACACACACACACACTTAATTTTATAATGGGCAAGATAGTTATCAAAAGGAAGTGTTCCAAAAAAGATGTTGGCAAAAAAAAGACATGCATTAATGTAACACATTGAGTCAGATGCACGCTTGTGTGGTAGATCTGAGAGTTTTCTCTAATATTATCTCTATGTTTGTGTGTGTGTGTGTGTGTGTGTGTGTGTGTGTGTGCGCGCGCAGAGTGAGAAGCTGCTGCTGTTTGATACAGTGCAGAGTGAACTGGAGGAGAAAATCAGAAGACTGGAGGAGGACAGACACAGCATAGATATTACATCAGGTAATATCTTATGTCATGAATGCGCAACTAAATACAATACAATACAGGCACTGTATATTGTATCTGTGTGTCTCTGTGTGTCTCTGTCAGAGTTGTGGAATGATGAGGTATCAGGAAGGAAGAAGAGGAGAGATGCGCTAAGCCCAGATAAGAAGAGGAGACGACCGTCAGTGGTGTCTGATATCCTTTCACTGCTAATACCTCTTTTACTGTTCTCATTGATACCACTGAGTACTTTTACTGTTTCTATAAATCTGTTTCTATAAAGCACTAGTATCTAGATGTGTCTTTATTCATGTTTAGATTTGAATTCTTCTCTGCTTCCTGTGGCACTCTCCTTAACTCTGCTCACGCCCATATATTGTTTACATGCTGCCTGACTTGGACATCCTGGAGGACTGGACAGCTATCAGAAAGGTCTCTAAATGCATCTTTGTCCCCTGGTGCAATCCGTGCGTGTGTGTAGGCATCTTTTAATAACCCCTGTATGTGTGTGTTGTCTTCCAGGCTGTGGCTACGCTGGGTCCCCACAGAGGGAAGGCCGACTCTGACAGCCCTGTGTTCCCATTCAGACCAGACAGAAACAGATCCATTCTCAACTGCTGAGAAACACACACACACACACACACACACACATCCATACAAAACACACACATACAGTTACCCATCAGGAAACACTCAAGGACCTCAAACACATGCACGATACATGCAGACATCTATATATGACACACAACGTAGCATTCACTTTTGCAAGCATGAAAACATTCTTTCCAGAGTCCACTACACTTCTCAGCTAACAGCGACACCAGTCGGTAAGCTGCCTCTCATGCTGGCAAGCACACACAATAAGGACTTACGGGTTTGCATCCCTTTTAAAGGACAAACAGGACTACCATTATTTCCACTGACACATTCCCAATACTTCCAGTCTGAATTGGGGTATTGATTTTTTTGTTTTTTTGTTTGCACCAGTCTTTGTTTCTGTGCACTCAGTGGACAGGTAAAAGAACGGTTTTACCTATTAACAGACAGTTATAAGCAAATAAAGGGTTTAATTCCAAAATGACACACCATCTAAACCATTAAGGGAAAATGTTATGCCTGGAGTTCAGCCTTTTTAAAGGTCCAGTGTGTAGAATTTAGTGGCATCTAGTGGTGAAGTTTCAGATTGCAACCAACTGGAAACCCATCACCTCTCCCTCTCGGTTCAAACATGAAAGAGAACCTACAGTGGCTGTGAAACACGAAAGGTCCTATGTAGAGCCAGTGTTTGGTTTGTCTCTTCTGGGCTGCTGTAGAAACAAAGTGGTTCAAAATGGCGGACTCCATGGAAGAGCCGCTCCCTCTGTAGATATAAAAGGTTCATTCTAAGCTAACATAAACATTACAATTCTTATTTTTAGATAACTTTACACCAATGTAAACATAGTTATGAAAATGATATTCCATTTTATGTCAATAGATACCTTTTAAATGTTGGACCTTTGGACACACAAAGGTTGGACACACTGGACCTTTTTTAAAGGCTGATTATTGCTGTAGCCGCTGAAACTCATTCCAGTATTACGTTACATTAGCATTACATTTCAGTCAATTTAATACATACATAGAAATTACTGTGTGTCCCAGATTTGTGCAAAATATTGAAGAATCACTGGACACGCATGTGGGTGACACAAGCAAGCTTTTTATTTAATTTTTTTTAATTTTATCATAATATCTTTTATATAGAAGGCCAATACAAATACAAAATGACACCTGGTATCACAGTAAAATCAGTTTTCATTTGTACTACATCCTTTCAGGCAGCGTTTGATCTCAGAGGATTAGATCACAACGTCTTTAATGTTAGTAAGTGTTACACTTTGGATTTTCAGTACTTGTTGACATTTTGAAGTGGATCAATCCACTTTGGTCGTTTCCGCAGACCACCTTCATTCAACATTTTAATCCTCCCAGAATCTAGTCTTTGATGAGGGTGCCATTGTCTTGATACATTAAAGTAATCCGGCAGTGTTCTCGAAACTGATTTTATTGGTTGTGTGTTCACATAATTAATATGAGTGAGGGAGGTGACCAAAATCATTTGGCTCTGACTGCGTCAGTGTCAACAGGCCATTCAGAACTTAAATTTTTTGTACAACCTAGTTCACATCCCGAGTGCACTGATGCCTAGATTTGGTAAACGGCGTCATGTGACTGCTTGTGTTTTTATCCGTGTTTCACAGCTCCGTTATCTGCTATAGACACAGTTTAGTTCAAGGGCCTTTGCAAACATCTACAAATTGAGTTTTATTTGGCGATACTGGAGGTTTTGTTGGTTTTCCTTCGTGGAATTCAGGATGTCAAGCTCTCAGTGACGAGGTCAGGGTGAAGGCTTCGTCACTGCACATCATTTGTGTGTGAGATTTTTAATGTTAAACCTGGAGGGTTAATAACAAAGCTTCCAATGACACATGAGGAAATGCTGGTTTATATATGAACCTTGTCAATTGTGCCATTTTTATATATATTTTTTATGTGGATCCGTTTAAATGTCTTGCATGAAAATAACACTTGCTTTTTGTTTCGAATAGTTAGATGGTGATCACAAGACAGTTTGTACAGCATCCAGAACTCCACAGTGCCTACATTTGAAGTTCGACTCTGTAAAATTTGTCTTTCTCTCTCTCTTTTTTTTTTTTTTTGCACATCTTTGAAACGAAGAGCAGTTTTCTTGTTTTGATTGGTGCATTTTGCCGTTTTAAGAATTACGTTTAAGTTAAGTTTGTTGCTGTGATTGCGGCTGAGACAAACTCAGTGATAGCAGTTATTAAAATGCAAGAAGGAAAAAGTGGTTGTGTGTGCGCATACGTGACCGAGAGAGACTTAGTCGTAGATTAACTTAGAGAGGCCAAATTCAGAGAGCTGGGTAGTGACATTTTAGGCTGTAACTCACTCTTTTTAAACCACCAGTGGACTTCCTCATACCACCAACTCTAAAAAGAAGGTAACAAAAACAGAGGGTATTTCAGTAGAGCTTACTCTACACCATATACAGTGTTTATGGGATACCTGGGCATGTTGAATCCTTTTTCCCCCCTCACCAAACTTTTAGAAAATCCTGCATTTTTCATGCATCATCAAGTAAAGTCAATTTACTCCCCTCTATATGTAACACTACATCACTGCGATTGCAAACCAGTATCAATAGAATCGCATCACCACATCAACAGAATAATTTTATAATAACCAAGGACCAAATAAAACATCAAGGTATCCCTTTAAAGTTGCTATTAAACAGGTATTACTGTTACATTGTCTTCTTACACATCTACCTCTTCTCTCTATCTGTCGCTCACTCTTCATGTTTGCATTATTAGCCATGGACATGAAAATTCTTCCATCTTTATCACAATCCTGACAGGAGCTGAGTTTGTTGTTTCGGCGTATTCCTGGTTTTTATGGCAGATGTGCAGATTTTTTTTTTTTTTTTTAAAGCCTACTGTGATGATGACTAATAGTACAAACAGGGAAAGAACTAAACCACGTTCTTCCAATCTTGAACCTTCCACAGATACAACCCACTGTTTATAAAGGATGATGAACAAACTGCCATTTAATAATATTGATTTTATAAACAGAGGCTTTTGAAGATTAACGCGGTGACGTTAAATTCAAATCAATATTTTTTTGATCGTTTCTGTTAAATAATGTATCAGGTACATTTGTGTCTTTCTTGTTGATGATGTGGGTGGTTTATACAATTAAAAGTTGTTTTTATAAGTACTTTGTGGTGTCTGTTATCTGTATTTTTAGCAGCGAAGACGCTGACAGCAAGGCTTAGCGAGCACATTGATGGTTTACATTACAGTCAAAGTACCGGCAGACCAAGGGGAGCCTCCACATTTTAACCCCGGCTCTTTGCAAGTGATAACATCACTAATGACTATGAAATATTTAGTGGCTTTCTATAACAGCGTTTACAGAGTGCTTTACAGGGCCTAAAGACAACATATAAAAAGGGAGTAGAGGAGAGGAAGCTGAACGCAAGAGTGTACAGTATATTTTATATATACTAATAAATTTACTATTGATCACACTTCAGAGCATTTAGAAGAATGTACTGTGGATCATCTACATCTGCCTAACACAGCACTGACAACACGGTGCAGGGAGAGCGGGCCCATACCACTCTCTGCTGTAAAACTGACAGTAGTGCAACCTCAAATTCTACAAATGAATAAAGTCTTGAAGTTTAATCACCTTACTATTAATATTAATAAGACCGTTTTAAGCAGGGTTTGTCAGCCTGGTCACAACCATAACTCCCTCAAAAGAAATATTTACATTTTATTATAGTGGGTTTAAGTTAAGTTAAGTTTAGAATTAAAAACTACTAAATGATTAAGGGAAAACATTTCTTTTAGCATAAATTCAGACCAAAAGCTGCTTTTCTTGAAGCCAGAGCCAAATGTAAGTTATTGTAACAAGATCAAAAGGACAGTTTGCTTGTTGCTCCGGGTTTAAAATACTGTAGCTTTCACCATGAAGGCAAAAATCCACAGGAGAGCTTGTGAGATTCAGATAGGATTCACCAAGTCTACACCACATCAGAGAATTGTAAAGCAGCATGTGTTTCATGTTTTCAATTCAGGGGAGAGTCTCAGTACGCTAATATCACGTGAATATAAGTGTATACTCTGCATGAGAAAACACTCAGACCGGATGTGTCTCATTTTACTAACTGCTCCTTGTCTAGAGGGCAAGCCCTGCAACTAGAGAGATCACACAAAGGGTTTAATAGATTTGTATCACAGAAGACTTTGATATAACAAGATCACAGCAGTGCAACTAGTAATATTAATGATGGCTCTGCTCTACTAGTGGGCCAGGATACTGAATACCAGGACCCTTTACCTAAGTAGAATGTTGTTTTCCTGCTTTGACATGTCAAAAATGTCCACTGTGAAAAATGTCTATTGTCACTGTATATCAAGGCAAATTTCATATTAAACTTATAGAATCTGCTAATTAGCCTAACCATAATAAAAATGATATTATAAAACAAAATAGTATAAAGTAAGGTGATATGTTTCTATGTCTTTCAGTGAGAAGTGACAGCTGAATATTTGATTTCACAGGGATGTTACATCTAAAATTAAACAACACTGTATAGGGTGTACATGTAATTTGCATATTCTCAGAATTTTCTGTTCACTTTCCAATGAATGTGGAAATATTTATAATGACACATCAGTTTGTCAGGAAGTTGGAGATCATTATAATGCATGTTGTACGTACATGATAACTAACCAAACACTCAATAATTTGCATGTACAGCTCCATGCACGACAAGTCAAACATTAATACGTGAGTAAAATATGGAGACATTGACAATTTGAGTCTTTTATTCATCTATTAATAATCACTTTTTACAAAATTCACATGGGTGTCATCTTCATGGCTTTCAAGTTAGCCTCTCTTCCAGTCGGTCCATTTTAATTCACCACACTGTGACTGCCAGAGATGACTCACAGCTAACGTCTACAAAACACAAGCAGCTAATATAAGCCACTTTTTTTTTTTTTTTTCAAGCCTGGGTCATATGCAAGTCATTAAAACATGATCAAAAAGCATTGCTCTTTGAAATAATAGCTTTGTTGATAAAGGCAAAGTTCAACAAATCCCACAGGGAAGTCGGCTAATTCAGTTATGCACTTTTAAGAAACTGTCTCGTTTGACCTCTGAGGAATATTTAGTTTAAGACGAAATCAGTTCAGTCCCAGACAAAACAAGACTTGATGTGATCTGAATTTAGTCTTGTGGAATCCAAGTCAACGACAACGCGGATGCTAAGTTTTCTAAAATCACGGTGACAATGGCATGAGTGTTGGTAAGACAAAATATACTGTATTAATCCTAAAACGGTGCATTTCTTCCCTGATAGTCCATGATCATTTAGATTTCTCTTTCTGTGCCAATGTGATGCGATGATGCCGTACGTAAAACACTCCTTACACTGCCACGTCACACATATAGCCTTTCTACATGCACACATTTCAGCCTAAGTGCCATTAAAAACCTTTCTGGCATTGTCAAGCAAACACGCAACCGTTTCTGGTTCATGCGGCAACATCCTCCACACACCGACGATACAGATTAAGCTGCCTAAACGACAGAACCCGTGACTCCACAACAACAGGACCTACTTCGCAGGGAACGTAGCTGGATGACGATGGGGCAGAGTGAGAGTAAGACAGAAAGAAAAAAAGTTACAGAGCAGAAGAGAGAGAGGAGAAAGACTGTGCAGAGGCATATAGACTGCAACAAAGTGGGCTAGTGAAGGCTGATGGTTCCCCCACTCCTCATTAAACACATCCTCCTGGTTAGTAAGTAGGTGTAGAAATATAAGGATGTAAAACAACAAGCTGCCCCAACCATCCATCTACGTCAAACATCTCACAGCTCGAGATAAATCAGGCTCAAATGGCGTCTTCAGGCGAGGGTGTGTGCTCCTCGGGCGACTGGCTGTGTGGTGGGGAGGGGAGGGACTGCTGCTGAGGAGGAGGGAGAGAACCCATGGGAGGAGGTGGGAGGCCGTCGTGCATAGGGGGCCGCATGGGGGGAGCGTGGTGAGAATGAGGAGCAGGAGGAAGAGGAGGTCCACCGGGAGGGAAACGAGGAGGGAACATCATCCCTGGGGGTGGAGGGGCCCACACTGGAGATGGAAAGAGAGCGTTGGGTTAACTCAGATGTCCTATAAAGATAATATGTTTCTAAAGAGTTGTGAAGATAATACTGCTTACTAGGCATTATGGGAGGGCCCCCGGGTCCCCTGGGAGGGTAGAAATCAGGAGGTGGTGGTCCATAAGGGGCTCTACGAGGAAAGGGACCGTCCATGGGGCCCATCAGGGGTCCAGGAGGTGGTGCGCCCCCCATCCTTGGATCAGCTTCAGGGGGAGTCCTTCGATCACCAGGACCAGACTGGTGACACACAAAGAAGTTAAATATTACAGAAGCTGGACCGCAGATCCAAACACACACACATGATGCTCACACAAATACATCTCTTACCTCCCTGTGTTCCTGTTCACCAGACAGAAGGCTGTTTTCTCTGTATGGGCCATCTGCATGAATGAATAGAGGAAACGAACAATCATGAAGTACATGGTTCACGGATGTTTTATTGTTTTGAGAACGCATGTCGAAATATTCGCAAAAGTTTGCATCGGATGTCAACACAATGAAGGGGTGACAAGCAGCTCAGACAGATTACACTGACTCACCTGCCATGTCTGCAGGATGAGGGGGTCCCGGAGGGAGACCCCTTGGATGGAGAGGACCTGGTGGGAGGGAGCCAGGAGGAGGCAAAAGACCCAGAGCTCCTGGAGGAGGTAGAGGTCTCCTGTACATCGGGCCTCCTGGTTCTGGGAACATATACCCTAAGTGGAACACACACAGTGAGAGAAGGTATATCAATATCATATCAACAGCTCTGTAAATAAGTGAAAAAAAGCTTTAACCTGTAGTGTCGTGTTGATATTTTTGGAAGTGTGTCTGAGGTTTGGCTTAAAATAAATGAAAAGTTTTGTTGAATATTATTGTTTTTACCTTTAACAATAAGTTGTATAAACTGTTTTCAGGTGGACTTTCCCTCTAAGGATCGTGCGATACAACCGCAGTTTCAGGTGTCAAAACTCAAAATGCATTAAACACAATACACATGCGCTGTCGACATGCGTTTAACATGCACATGCACACTGCGCGACTCTAACAGGTGCAACTAATAACCTTAACGCTGGCTGTCCAGGACCTGGTACTGTGCATGCTGCTGTCATAGCGACGGAGCCAGCCATAATTAAAGTTATAAGCTACACCTGTTCGTCATCGTTGTATGCTATACACATGTAAATATGCCCCATGAAAGTGAGGATAAATGTTCCTTGCTGCACTCTGAAGGCTGATTCTCACTTTGATATGCAAGAGCAGGAACCAGCAATCACAAGGCAGTGTTATTATAAATAGTTTTTATTTTGGTCACCTTGAGTGGACAACACTGGAACAAAGCTCCTTTAAAACAGCTGTTTAAATCATAAAAGCAAGGAGGAAAAGCTGGTGAAATAATTATGACTATCTAAATTTGAATCCTCTGTATGTTCAGGGGAAGGTCAGGGTAACACTGTGTAGGTCAGACTGGTGACGCTCACACAGCCTGACCTACTCAATGTTACTGATTCTCTCTGTCTGTCTCTCTCTCGCATACACACACTCACACACCTGGAGGTCCTAGGGGCCCGGGCGGTCCTAAGGGCCCAGGCGGTCCTGGTGGGGGTCCCCTGCGATCTCTCTCCCATGTCGGGGAGATTGAGCCACTGTCTGAATGAGGACCTCCACTCCGCTCCATCTCTCCTTGGCCACCTGGAGGCTCCACTGGACCACGGGGCACTGTGGAGGAAAAATGCCCGGAGGAAAGAGACAGTAGGAGGGAAAGAAGAGATGATTGAAGAGTGGGAGAGGGCGAGAGAGAGAGAGAGGAGAAGAGGGAGACAAAGAGGGGAACGAGCAGAACCAATCGGCCAAAGACAAAATATCAGACAATTAGACCTGAATGAGTGTGACTGTAAGAGAGAGACAGAAAGAAGGTGTTTCCTTCCAGAGCACCAACAGCATGCCAGCATACGGACCATGCCACTACACATCACATCATCTTTAAGCATCTACAGCTGATCATGCTACAGGCAGCTGGTCATCTCCAACATGCTGCACGTGTTTATTGTAATGACTTTGTGAGACTGACTTTGCACATGTAGTATTATGTAACTTCAATCAACAAAACCTTGTGATACAGAAACTGTACTCGCAGTTACATCACTAGGAGATATTTAGAGAATGTCCTCAAAGTATATGAATAAAAATTAAGAAAACTGTGTGTCTATATTTGTGGATTGTGACTTTCTGTGTGTGTGTACCTCTAGGAGACAGTCTAGCAGGTGGTCCGTCCATTAATGTGGGAGGAGACAGAAAAGCTCTGGTTTCGGACGCAGGTCGACCCAAAGGAGAAGGACCGTATGGTGACCTTTCAGCTGGAGGTGAAGAATAGTTTGGTGAGTGCAAAGTTGAGGTAATCTGTGGCCTGTCACACCTCCAGGCTATTAGCCACAGGGTGTAATGTAAGCTCAATAATGCATGTTTGCTCTATGTGTGTGTGTGTGTGCTTACCTCTGAATGGCAGTGGTCTAGCCAGGCTGTCCAAGGCGTAGGGATCTTTGTCGAGGGCGTCTAGTTTGAACTGTGTGTCAGTCAGCCTGTAAACAAACACACCTAAAGTCAACAAATGACAAACATATTCTGGACCTGAATATGAAATGTGTGTGTGTATGAATATGAAATTAGAAAACATTTCTATAGACTTCAGATTACAGAATATTTTTTTGACAGAGGCAACTTCTTTTGCTTACTTCTGTCTGAAGAGGGCGTTCTCTCTCCTGATGTCTGCTAACTCTCTCTCTGCTGCTCGAGCTGCCAGCTGGAAAATTAAGCCGAGATCAGTAACATAACATGACATACTATAAGTATCAGTCATCAGTGGTTAAATCACAGCCACAAACACCAACAGACTTAAATTTGGTTTGAAAAAAAAAACAGAGCAATCTCAATATTTTGTTGTTTGGTTTGAGGTCAGGTTTTACCAACCCAGTTATTGTGAGCCTTCTTCTCGTGTGCTGATATTTGAGTCTGGTAAGATTGTTTGGTTTTCTCCAGCTCTTCCTCCATCTCCCCTGCTCGTTGTCTGAAGACAAAATAACATACAGGTGAGGCTCGCACGGGAGGCTCGCAACTGTCACACGTGTTTGGTATCGCTTTGAGAATGCAGCTACCTGTAGTTGTTGAGTTCTTCCATAGCCATTGCAATGTTCTTGTCGGCTTTATTCAACTTCTCTTCCTTCTGCAGACGCTCCTTCTCCTCCACTGTCAGCAGCCTGCGAACACATAATGTTTATCAATCACGCTGGAATTTGCACTTACAACGTCTCCACACATTAATCTCTGTGCCTGTACCTGTGCAGCTTGAGCTCATTCTCCTGGTACATTTCTGTCATAATGTTGAGTTTCTGTTGTAATCTTTGGACCTGGACACACGAATAAGCAGATGAGCAAATGGAAGTGGAACAACAATATCATTAAAAAACAAAAATCACACTTATACAAAGTTGAGGTCAGCTACCTGATCTGAGTAGTGCTCAGCGTCTGACTGCAGGGATAATTTCTCACTCTCCAGCTCCTTGATGCTCTCTAGAGGGAAAAACAAAGTGACACACACACACAACAAACATTACATCACTGTCTAGGCTCTAAACTCATATAACTGATTTGTAACCTGTTAGAAGTGAGTTGTTTATGTCTCACAATTGTTAATTATAACTGTAAGCTTTGTCTGACTGGTTTGTTCTGTATCAGACACCTTAATGACAACCATGGTAAAAAATAGCACTCCAGTGTACAGTCGACTCACCATGCAAGTCTTCTTTAGCTTTGATTTCATCATTCAGTTTGGCAAATGCTCTGTCCTTGTCTTCATCTACTGATTTGAGGTCTGCATTCAGCTGCACACAAATACAAATAACATATTAGTGAGTGATCAGAGATGTTTGAGTCTGGTCTAGAACACTGTTGTGATCTAAGCATTAGGCTGGATCAACTGCATGATTGTAAACATTGTGACAGAAATACCTTAGCAGCGTAGATAAGTTTCTGGACTTTCTGGAGATGGCCTTGTGGGTCTCCTCCTCCATTCTCCTCTCTTCTCCCTGCTGTCCCATTAGATGTCTCTCCTCCTTCCTCACCTTCCTCTCCCTCCAGATCTGAATCCCAAGCTTTCATCCTCAGCAGGCGATCTGTCAAGGACTGGAGGCACACGAATATTTGGTATCAAACTTATTTCATGTCTCCTTGTTTGAGATAATGTCTATTATTTGATTCCCTGTTTTTATCAGAAAATTCAAGGTTATATTAAACTAGCTACAATATACTAAAATGAATACCATTATACGTTCATCCTTATAGGCCACATCCTGTAACATCTTGCTGTGGGCGACCTCACACCTGCTCATCTCCGCCTCCAACTCGCTCACTCTTTCCGCCCATCCCTCCACCTGCTGTCTCAACTGCAGAGAGAAAGACACATGTTGAGAGATGAAATGATGGCATAAGGAACGACAGGGAGTAGAAAGGGGAGGGACAAAGGTACAAAATATGCCAAGAACAGATATTTTTTGACAGTTCTGTGTTCATGATAAGGTTGTCATATTGTAATAATTGTTTTTTTTTTAAATACAAGTCATACGGAAGTTAAAAACTATCCATATGACTTGTATTTAAAAAAACAAAACAATATTCGATACCATAACAAAAACAAAGAAAAAAAAATCTGCATAAAAAAATAGGAATAACCTGCACACAATGCCGGTACAGAAAAAGTCACTGAACACATACTGAGTACCGGTGTGTACAGCATCCTACCTGAGCATTGCTCTCCTGAAGCAGTGTGTTCTCCTCTCCAGCCGTTTCCAGATTCCTCTGCAGTCTGTCGCTGTTCATACTGTACACTTTCAGAGTGGTTTGTGCCTAGAAGGAGAGACAGGCAGCGGTAAGTCACATGAAACACGGAGGGACAGAGCAAAGGAGAAAAACACAAAGCAGCAAAGAGCAGAAGACAAGAGGTTGGATAATGGAGGATGGCACCTGCTCGTCCTGTGACTGGAGGTCTTTGGCTTCTTCTTCAAACCTTTCCATGCTCTCTTCGAGCACTGCTATCTGGAAGGATAACCAAAAAAAATCCACTCTATTAACATCACACTACTGCAATGGAGTCTTGGTCCTATTCAAATGTGAATCTTGAAGAATAATTGTACATGTTACAGTTAACCTGAGTTTGACAGTTTGGTATTGTTGATATTACAGTGTGTCCTCCTACCCTCCTTTCTTGCTCTGTCCTATGTTCTCTCTGTTGGTCCAGTTGATCCTTCAGTTGGTCCAGGTCCCTCTCCAGCTCCCTTTTAGCATGTTCCAACTGTCTGGCTTTGCCCTGGATGAGCAGAGAAAACAAGATGTGCTCAGAAAACTGCATCAAGTGAGAGCAAAAGAATGCGTGTTGAGTGGTAATGAAGAGTCACATCGCAGTGCCAAAACGTGATCGATCATGATTCAAAATTTGGCAACGTGGAAAGGCTCACACATAGTGATGAACCTACAGAGCTCCACTCAGATTTTAGAATTTAAACTCATTGTTTAGCTTTCCGGCCCGAAGGCAGCTGCCAGCGAAAAAGTCCTGAAGACCCACTGCAGACTACCTGCTCTGCACCAAGCAGACAGACACAGTTAGCAATAAGCTGGTGAACAAAGACAGATATTTCCTTCAAGAATTTGTAGAGATCAAATGCAGAGCTGAATGTGTAAATAAGCAAGATCTGCCAGATCAACATAAAGGACGATGATGCCTCAGTGTTGTGTCTTGTTTATTTCTCTATTCAGTCCAATGACAGTTACATCTTTTGAACACCAACTGACTTTTAGCAAAACACTATGCAGAAGTCTGTATTTCAGCGATGTGGTTTTAGTTTCCAAACAGTTAGACATTTCATAATCTCTTAGAAATTCTTCTTTTCTCTGCATTACCTCCAGATGTTCTGTTTTTTGAGTTTGTGCCAACACACCACTGTCCCTTAATGAGTCCTCCAGTTCATCATGCTGCAAATGACACACAAAAAGGAAAGTATATTTAACGATTACATTTAAACTTCACAGTTGCTTTGTCATTAGAGTGTTTCTGCTTTTTGATCACACCTCGGCCAACATGCAGAAGACTTTACAGGGGAGTCAAAACATATGAATTTGGTCTCAGTTGTGTGTCAGACATGCTCTGCATGTAGTCAGTAGTCAGTCAGCATTGGGACCTATACCAACCTCTTGTTGACATTTGCTGAGAGTCTCAAGGACTTTACACTTTTCATCCAGCAACTGTGCAACTTGTTCAGCCATCCACTGCTCTTTACCTGAGAACAGGGAATACGAAGCTTAAAACATATTTCTGTAATGCGTTGATATACAGTGTGCGAGAGGAGAAGTTAAATTGGCAATGATCAGATATTAATATAACATTTTAAATTCTGTCAAGTCATAAAATATATGATATGAACGAATAAATACTGAGAACTTACTTCGATACATTCTGCTTTTGACCTGTGAAGAAATAAGAAGAAAACAGCAGTGAACACGTAGTCACTAAAGAGATGAATCGGTTGATAAAAGGGCCGAGGGTGGTCTGCAAATCCATGCAGTGTAATCATAACACAAAATCTTTGTGTTGTTCGTGCATATATACTCACAGAGCTATAACATCTACAGGTGAACAACAGCATTGTCATCAGCCCCACCAGGCTGGTGAAGATGACTGGTTCCCATGGCACCCCGTACAGGTCTGGCCCGGGTCTTATGTCATCAGGCAGTGACGATACAACCTGAACGAAGAAGAAGAGAGATTTTAATGAACATCTTTAATCAGAGATGGGTGATCCTTGTAAATCTGGGAACAACATTTGGTCCGCTCTATTTAACTCAGTGGATTATACACAAATGAATGCTCATTGTGGACATAAGGCTCATCTCTACTACTACTTCTAACACAACATCTGTTGCTTCAGTAGGTCGGGTTGTGCTTTTATAGGTCAAAAATGAACTATTTCATCATTGAATAGTTGTAACTGACCACTTAAATGTATCCAATACATGTAAGCAATGACTACTCAGCCTTAACTGTTTACTACACAGCTGTTACTTTGAAGGAGTGATAGTAAAGAGGAGTAGCATATTTATCTGCTGCATGAGGAATTAGTAAACACCTGCCATATTTAGGCTATAAGATTAGAAAGAACAGGAAAGCACAACATCACCTGATCAGACATACCAACGTTCCTATCAATTAGCTAGTTAACAAGCTAACTCCGTAAAGATTTACAAACACGCATTAAAAGGCAACATAAAATCTCAATGTAGTCTTGACAGCTGGTTAACGGCACCGACAGGGGACACATAGAGTCGAGCATGAGCTGTAAAAAACAAAAAGATGTGCTCAGAAGTAACACGGAGGTGTTTTTGACTGCTCGACAATCTGCTACGTTACGTCTGTCATCTGTGAATGCTAGTGGGGAAATGCTAACGAAACCTGCCACATAACGTACATCCTTCACTTTCTCCACGGCGATACTGTAGTAAGCCTCCGCCGTCGCCTGGAAGTCGACCGCTTTGCCGGTCAACTGGTCGCTTGTCGTAGGCTCCGCCATTTCAGATTTGTTTCATCTGGGTGTTATTTTAGTGGTTTCTTCCATTTAAACCCACATTAGGAGAGAAAACCGAAGCCGGGCTAGCGGCGATCTCACATCCTATTCACAACATCGACGCTTCGGAGCGGACCACGTGGCGCTGCACGTCGTAGGAGGGGGAGTGGTGTTGGATTATCTCTACAAACTGTTTCTAAAGGTTCAACTTGACTGTTATTACTTAGCAAGATTATGATAAGCCATTTATAGTAAATAGGAAGGATAAATGAATAAATATGCATTCATTTGAGCGCCCACGGAGTCGTAAAGATAATACTAGCACCCCTACTCGCATGAATGGTACACTCCCAACGTCACCAATTGTAAAATGCCACACTGGCACATCGGAGGACTTTCAAAGTGACACCAACAGAAACAGGTGTCACTAAAATAAATGACGTCTTTTATAATGCCGAACAACTAATTAAATAATTAATTAAATAACTATTTTAAACTTTACACAATAATATGTTAAATGCCATCTTTCTGGAGCACTGTACGACCATGTGACGTGTTGAGTTACGACTAATGACAAGCTGGTCTAAGTAGGACACAGGTGAAGCCTTGACTCAGTCTTACATATAAATCAAATGTTTCAAAAGGTACTCACCAAACCGACCTGATTTTCGTCCATTTGAAACTAGAGAATCACCAGCCCTCTCAAAACATTTAAAACATTTTCTCTTAGAGCAGGTGGATTTCCAGCTGGCTTCAACGTGTGTAACAGAGCCACTGGCACTGAGGAATGTGAGTGATGTGGCCAAGCTAACTTGACAGCTGAGACGCGGGCAGAGCTTAATGCCACAGGGATCAACATGTCGTACGTTCAGTGTCTTAAAGAAGCAGACTCCACTGTGTGTTTACACTTTAAGAACAGCTGTGTGGACCAGTGAGGGTGTGTCAGAGGGTCCTTGCAGATGTACAAAGTTAACAAAAATTGCCATGGACACATAAATTACCTGACAAAACATGTTCAAACCTGTTTTGATCTCAGTCATCTTCTCACAGGTATAAAGAAAAAGTGACTGTTTTATATTGTTTAACAATAGTATATAATGTGATTGAAATAATGTTTTCTGTACTATGAAACGTCCCTCTCAAACACACAACGGTTGTGTCTGTAATTTGCATTTAATGGTGTTAGGAAGAAAGCTGAAAGATGATGCAAGTTTGAATAAAAAACAAAATGTGTTGTAGCTGTGTAGTTGGATGTCACATAGCAAACAAACTGGACTTATGGCTTGGATTTAAACCTGCTGACTTACCTGTACAGTCAGCCATATGAGGGGCTCCCTCACTGCGTGGACATGAGTGGATGAGTCTTCGGCGATCTGATGAACATAATCCAGGATTTGCTTCATCACCCCTGGAATTAGAGTTGCAAACATAATGGAATTTAAAAATTAAGCTTTGTCACGATTATGTTGGTATATAATTATTAGAATGCAACCCAAAGTTTTCATTGTTTAATGTATTACAATGTAAATCATGTTATGAGCATGTGTTTCACAGGAAAGAGGATGCAGCAGGTCGAGTAACGCTCCTTCTCTTATGTTCATCTTTTAATCATCTTTTAATCCATCTTGATTAAGGCATACTTGAGTCATCCATACCTTCCAGTCTCTGTGGTGGTCCTGGCTGAACGTGAGGACTGGAATCGGGAGAGACTCTTTCTTCTTCACCTCTTTTTTCCTTCACTACTCTTTTCTCATCCTTAGTTTTTCCCAGCCGTTCGTCTTTCTCATCATCCACCCCCATCCTTTCATCTCTCTGCACGTTGTTATTCAAGCCTACAGAGGAGTCTCCCATCCTACTTGACTCTTCCTCTGTGTCCATTTCCTTATCTTTGCTGTGTGTTGAACAGGATTCACCGACACAGCTGCCCTCAGCTGTATTCAACAGAGAAACACATGCACTCTGATTGAGATCATTTCAAGTCAAACCCATACTAAAATGAAATATTAAAAGAACTTAAAGTATCACTAATATCAGCCTTGATTCTGTGAGGCCATGCAGACAAAAATACCTTGGTGGTTTGGGTCTGATTTTCCTGTGCTGAAAGTCTCTCTCACTCTTGCCAACAGGATCTCCAGCTTCTGAAGTGCGATGAGCGTCTTGGTCTTTTCTTTGTCCTCTTGTGGCACCACTGTGAGCCTCATGCTAGGAGTGACCAGTGTTTCCATGTTATAATGCAGAAGTGTTTCGATATCCAGCAGTATAGATTTATCATTATCAGGGTCATCGGTCATGGTTCCGGAGCTTCCTAAAATATAATCCAAAAACTGCAGCTTGTGCCGCCCAAACAGCTCCATCAGAATAGTCGTCTCGTCCGCATTCATGTAGGCAAGGAGGTTGTTGTAATGTCTGGAAAGGGTTTTTGTTTGGAGGGGGCTTTCTGTGTTTGGAGAAAGAGAACTGGGGTGAGATTGGGTCTGAGTCTGGGATGGTGATGATGTCTGCTGCTGCTGCTGCTGCTGCTGCTGCTGTTGTGATTGAGTGATGGGAGTGTCTGTGTGCAAATCTTGAACATGAACCTGAGTTGAATCAGTAGTCAGAGAGGCTTGTGTCTCGGGTGAGTCCAAACTAGGGGCAGATTGTGTAGATTCGGTGGCAGGTGTTGGGCTGAAATAGCTAAAGGCGTTTTTGAAAAGACCAAATGCTCCTCCACTTTCACTCTCTGCTATGCCTTTACTGTGACCATCAGACAGCAGTGAAGAACCAGCTGGATGCTGAGACACATGTGGAAGAGCTTGTTCAGACATCACAGCCCTGAATTCAGCTGTATCACCATCATTTTTTTTCATGTGTATATCGGCATCCTCCTTCACTCTCACGTCATGATGATTCACGTTTATCTCCCTCTCTTCCCTGTCAGTGACCTCCTCTGTGTCCGTCTTATGATCAGAGTGTATTTGCTCTGTTTTCCTCTCAGTGAATATCCCATCGCTGCTAGTTTTGGTGTCTTCAGGCTGGGTTTGATCTCCCTGATGGAGCACGGTGTCATCAGGAAAATCTGTGAAAATCAGTTGATCATCTTTGTTCTCAGCCGTCTGTCCGAGTAAAATGTGACCAGGGAGGGCACTCTCACCTGAATACAGCTGATCATCGTCTGCGTGTTTGATTTTTTCTGTCTGTACACTCAGATTCTTCTCACCTTGCTCTGCTTTCCTCTCATCAGCCTCAGCATCATCAGCACTACCCTCATTTTTCTCCACGCCCTCAGCCTGGCTCACTCCTGTCCCGCCTGTTAATATCTGATCATTTCCAGCTATTGGATTTTGCTTTCTTGTCTCTATTTCTTCTTCTTCTACTGAGCTCAATCTATTCACAGTGTCGTTCACATCTTCGCTGGCCTGAGGGCAAAGCTCATTTGAACATTTCAGACTCTCGTCTCCTTCTTTGTCCCTCATCTCAGCCTTTACACTTTCCTTCTCTTTCGCTTCATCCTTCACCTCTTCCACCTCCTCCTGTTTTCTGTTTTCTTCCTCTCTCTTCTCTTCTTCCATCGGTGGACTTTCGGTCTCTCTCTTTTCAGTCTGTGTGGATGTTTCGGAGAGCACACTTTTTAAGCTGTCCTCACCTGACTCTGACTCTGGACTGTCTTTCTGAGGGGGAGGTGAAGAGTGGAGGCTGTTTTCCATCTCTGCCTCAAAATAAGATGGTTGTACTTGTTTTTCTTCACCCTGTTTTTTCCCTTTTTCTATCACTTCTTCTACTTCCTTTGACTCCTCCTTTCTCCCCTCTTCCTTTAACTCTTCCACCTCCTCCTGTTTTTCCTCTTTTAATTCTTCTATCTGCTGCTGCTTTTCCTCTTCCTTTAGCTCCTCTACTTCCTCTGGCTTCTCCTGTCTTGTTAGCTCCTCCATCTCATCCTTCTCCTGCTCTTCATTACCCTGTTTTTCCTCTTCTTGGTTGTCCTCTCCTTTCATCTCCTCCTCTTCCTGTTCCTTCCGCCTCTTCTGCATTAACTCCTCCAACACCTCCTCCTTTAACTCTTCTATCTCCTCCTGTGTCTTCTCCTCTTCCTTTAACTGCTCATCCTGTTTCCCCTCTTCCTGTATCTCCTTCACTTCCTGCTGCTTCTCCTCTTCCTTTACCTCTTCTACCTCTTCCTGCTTTCCCCCCTCAGCTTCCTGCTCCTTTTCAAATGCATTTATCTCCTCCACCTCCTTTAACTCCTCCTGTTTCTCCTCCTCTGTTAACTCATCTGTCTTCCCCTGCTTCTCCTCTTTCGTTGACTCATTTACTTCCTCAGTCTCAGTTTCTTTAACAGTTCCCGTTAGCATGTGTGCATCACTGTCACTTTGTTGTGTATGTGGAGACACAGAGTCCTGATCTGCATCGTCTTCTGCACTCTCACCTGTGGAAAATGTTCTTCGTTCCTCCTCTGAGGCATTTTCAGAAACTATTTCAATACTTCTATTAGTAGAAAGGGATGATGCAAACTCCTGAGAGCTGCCTTCAACAGGGTGCCCCTCTCTCTGCTGTCCTAACTCACCGTGATGTGTCTTATCAAACATAGCCTGCGAATCTGAGTGATCAACACTGGCTTTTTCACTGTGAACGGTTAAAGTGTCATCCTCATCGGAGACTCGTTCATTTCTCTCCTCAGCTGTTCCTGATGATAAGAAAGACTGAATCTCTTCATTGCTCTCTTGGCTACCACCACTGGCTTGACTTTGTTCTGCTGATTCATCACTATGAGTCACTGCATTATCGTGATCATCACTATTAGCACCAATGTCAACAGACGTATCTGTGGATTCCTCCGTGTTGTCAGTCTGATTTGGGATCTCGTCCCTTTCCTCAAACACATCCTCTGTTTTGTCAGATAGCACCGTGGAGTTCAGATTTAAATCCACAGAACTGAAGTCAGGCGCTAAATTGATGTCAGATTGCGTCAAAAACTCCTGATCAGTGTCACTTACGTTTTTCATTTCTTCTTCTCCTGGCTCTTTGTTGTTATCCTTGACTACATTTTGATCATCTTTACCCTCCATTTCTGCAGATCTTTCCCCATCTAGTACGTTTGTCTCTTTCTTGTTGTCATTGAGCCTTAAAGACATTTCACCCACAGCCTGGGATTTTTCATCTAACTTGGCCTGAGGAGAAATATCTTTTTGATCGACCTCGGATGAAGAATCTTCAGGTAAGAAACTATCCATGCTACTGTCTGAGGTACCTATATTATTATTATTACTGTCAGGCTCTGTCCCTTTTAGAATTTCCTGCGCCTGCCTTTCTGTTTGTACCTCTTCTGTCAGTGCAGGTTGTGATTGACTGGTATCCACATTCTCTAAGCCTGTTGGTTGTTCCAAGGGTTTGTCCTCATCTATCCCCTTAAAATCACTTCTTGCACCCTCATCGACTTCATTCTTGTCTTTCCCAAAGCCTAAAATATTCCCGACACCCATATCAAACCAAGAACTAGACGCTGGCTGTTCTACCTTCACTTGGATTGTGTCCTCGGGCTCTCCTTCAGTTATTGTCTCAACAGGGTGCCCCTCTCTCTGCTGTCCTAACTCACCATGATGTGTCTTATCGAACATAGCCTGTGAATCTGAGTGATCAACACTGGCTTTTTCACTGTGAACAGTTAAAGTGTCATCCTCATCGGAGACTCGTTCATTTCTCTCCTCAGCTGTTCCTGATGATAAGAAAGACTGAATCTCTTCATTGCTCTCTTGGCTACCACCACTGGCTTGACTTTGTTCTGCTGATTCGTCACTATGAGTCACTGCATTATCGTGATCATCACTATTAGCACCAATGTCAACAGACGTATCTGTGGATTCCTCCGTGTTGTCAGTCTGATTTGGGATCTCGTCCCTTTCCTCAAACACATCCTCTGTTTTGTCAGATAGCACCGTGGAGTTCAGATTTAAATCCACAGAACTGAAGTCAGGCGCTAAGTTGATGTCAGATTGCGTCAAAAACTCCTGATCAGTGTCACTTATGTTTTTCATTTCTTCTTCTCCTGGCTCTTTGTTGTTATCCTCGACTACATTTTGATCATCTTTACCCTCCATTTCTGCAGATCTTTCCCCATCTAGTACGTTTGTCTCTTTCTTGTTGTCATTGAGCCTTAAAGACATTTCACCCACAGCCTGGGATTTTTCATCTAACTTGGCCTGAGGAGAAATATCTTTTTGATCGACCTCGGATGAAGAATCTTCAGGTAAGACACTATCCATGCTACTGTCTGAGGTACCTATATTATTATTATTACTGTCAGGCTCTGTCCCTTTTAGAATTTCCTGCACCTGCCTTTCTGTTTGTACCTCTTCTGTCAGTGCAGGTTGTGATTGACTGGTATCCACATTCTCTACGCCTGTTGGTTGTTCTAAGGGTTTGTCCTCATCTATCCCCTTAAAATCACTTCCTGCACCCTCATCGACTTCATTCTTGTCTTTCCCAAAGCCTAAAATGTTCCCGACACCCATATCAAACCAAGAACTAGACGCTGGCTGTTCTTCGTTCACTTGGATTGTGTCCTCGGGCTCTCCTTCAGTTATTGTCTCACTCTCTGACTCCTGATTGGTCAGGCCAAACCCCAGGGTGTTTGACAGTCCATTTCCCAGCCAGCTCAATGTCCCCATCTCTTCCTTTTCCTCTTCATGTAATTGGCTGCCTTCTAAGTCAAGAGACATCCTCCGACTCCTGAATTTCTCTGCTGGCTCTTGTTCTTTGTCATTTTCTATTTCTTCGTTTTGCTCTTTTTCTGCGGAATGATCTGTTTTTTTCTCTCCTCCAAAGCCAAGCCAACCAGTCATGGTTGATGTTAAAGAATCGTCTTCTTCTCCACTTTTCACAGCATCATCAGTTTCTCCTTCTCCTCCCAACCCAAGCCATCCTGTCACAGAAGAAGCGAAAGAAGCTTCGGCCTGTGTCTCTTTACTCTCTTCTTTTTTCTCTCCTTCAGCCAAATTGCCAGGCTCTTCCTCTGTACCTAAACCTAACCATCCTGTCACTGAAGAACTGAGCCAAGGAGAGTGAGCAGACCCACCTTGTTCTTTGGGAGCCTCCTGTGCTTCCTCGTGAGTCCCGGCAACAGCAGCCTCGTTGGCTTTTTTGCTTTCGTCCTCTTCTGATGATGTGCCATCAGCTCCCTGTTCTGTTGAAACATCTTCAGATGTTGAAGGACTTCCAGTATTTGTGTCATCACTGTGTGGGGTGGTTTGGGTGGTTTCTGACTCTTGGATTTGGATTTTCACATCAACATTATCATCAACATCATCACTGTCCAGATGACTGGAGTCAATGATATAACCAAACGCATCCATACAGAAGAAATCAGAGTTCTGAATAAAGAGAAGAAATAAGGGCTCTTTAGTAATAAGACATTGATTTTGTACAGATTCAATTCATATCACAGTATGCCACTTTTGCTTTGTCCAAAGCCTCTAGTCTGAAGAGCTGAATTTAAAGCATGTTTACCTGCGTTTCCACTACTTTCTCCATTGTTGCATGAACCTCCTCCTCCTGCACTGCATCCTTTGGGAAATAACCAAACTGTTTGTCAATCTGAAAGAGAAAAGAAGCAGAGCAGCGATCACAGTTCTGTAAAGAACCAAAGGAAAAGGAGAACAAGAAGAAGAAGAAATCAAAGACAAAGATGGCAGGCTTTAATTGTGAGCTTAATTTCTCCATAGAACACAAAGGCATTGTATAAAAACTCTGCATTTGCTGTATATATGAGCTTATGCAAAGTTATTTGCAAAACACCCACAATCGTCTGCAAAGCTCTGCTTGTACTGTAACTCAATTTTGTTGACTTCTATTTCTGTTATTTTTAAATCCTGACATATTCTCTTAGCTTTGATATCAGATTTAACCATAATCTTGTACTAATACTGTCAGTCTTCAGCAGAACTAGAGATTTCTGTATATCCAACTCATTTAATATGTTTCTTCAGATCTAAAGTCCTAAAATGCATTTTTGGATATTCAGGTGCACATTTCCTTTAGATACCACGGTAAAAAAAGGTTGATTCACAATGATTAATGATGATATCATGGTATGAATGGAGTGCTCTCACAGATGTTTGTTGTTATCAGGTACAATGGTAACACCTCAGTCAATCACTCCTGAGAATCTAAACTGCCTGTATTATAATCAAGACTAATCTCTTCAGCCTGAGGCAAGGAACTGTTTGAACTTGAGGAGTTATTCGCTATATGCTGCTTTAAAGAGGAGAAGAGTGAGAGAGAAAGACAGAAATATCAGACATACGCTGCCTGCCCAGAGGTCTTCCCTCTTTCCGGTCAGTTTGTGGTAAACAAAGATGATGTCTCCTCGTTTGAAGCTCAGGAAACGGCAATCTTTACCATGGTGATCCCTGATGGCCTGCACTCTGCTCATTATACCTTCATACACACACAGGAAATGACAAAGAGACACAGTAACAAAGAGGTGTTTAAAACAGAAAAGTGATTAAATCTACAAATACAACAAATTATCATGAAGAAGACTTGATTTGATTATATATAAACTGTGTGTATATCGCAAACTGACATGAATAATTTAGGACTTACTTTCACACGCAGAATCACCGCAGATCTTGAAGTCAGACAATAATCCCAGATTTATATGAAGTAAAATCATAAAAACTATGCCTGTACCCCACAGGACTTTGTGAGTCTGTGAAACGGCCATTCTTTTTGTTTTAACAGGAGTGTATCACAAGAAAATGTCCATAACGGGGGTGAAATAGCTCCAGCCAGCTGTACTGGGAAGTGGACATTGCCTCTAAGCTGTTGCTGTCATGAAGACTCTAAAGTAAATGAGAGAGCTGAGATAAGATATAAGGCCAGCGTGAGGATAATCATTAACATCCAAGAGCTGCTTGCAATAGAGAATATTATCTGGTCAGAGCTCAAAGGTTTTTATTTTAACATTATAGGATGAACTTCATACACAAACAAACACGGAGACATATGAATGTTTGGCATGTTAAAACATTTGGTGGACTTCACCCTTCTTACTTCAAAAAAACAAACAAAATAAACTGACAACACGAGTGGCGTTCATCACCATGGCAACCAGCGCCGCGCACAAAGACAGCGTAAT
The DNA here is from genome assembly GCA_946959425.1 of Argyrosomus regius. Lineage (NCBI taxonomy): Eukaryota > Metazoa > Chordata > Actinopteri > Sciaenidae > Argyrosomus > Argyrosomus regius. Next base: position 18,598,814 of record OX336887.1, on the reverse strand, counting down.
CACTCCGCGTTCACAAACAAGATGGCCGCCTAGTTTGAAAGTATTTTCACCACCTGCGAAATAATATTCGTTGTTTACGTCTCCAGAGGGATTTGTCTGTTTATCTGTTGCAAGTCGTTTCATTCGCACTTGTTTACAACTTTTAACCTCACAGGCTTTGACAGAAAATAGCTCTTAACAGATACAAAATGAAGTCGGACGTGGAGGAGTTAATGCCGAGGCTGCTGCCCGTTGAGTTTGAAGCCAGTGCAGAGGACCTGGACCTGAATGGACCGCCGAGAAACCCCCGGGAATATCTCCGACAAGTCCAGTAGGTTCACCTAAAAACAAACAACTCCCTCGTTCCTGTTAGCAGCTGCACCGTACTGCACTGATGCTGCCAGCGGAAGTGTTGTAAATATGGTGGCTAGTGATAGAAGAGAGCTCATCATCTAATAACTACAGTATATAAAAGACAGAAACCTTTTTTCACAGCAGCCATTTAGATTTATTTTTAAATAGTAGGTAAACACAGATTTTATTAATGATACTAATTAAGGTCCTGTTCCATTCAGGCCAGACAGGGTCAGGGTGCTGCCGTGGTGCGTGTTGGCTCTCTGCTGTAATAAATGGAACGGAACCTTAATTAGTATCATTAGTAACACCTGTGAAAAGGTGTATTATAGTCTGACAGTGACACAGTATCTTTCAAAGCACACAATAACTGTTAACTTATCTTTTGTAACTGTTTGCAAGCAGAGTGCGTCAGCTGAGGCAGCTTGTCACACACTTGAATGACGTGTTTCCTTTCCCTCAGGTTGGAGGCGTCACTTTGTCCAGAGGTGGTGGTTGCTCAGATTGACCCCAAGAAACTGAAGAAGAAACAAACAGTTAATGCCTCTGTGAGTAAATACACACTATGAGAACTGCATAAACACAGTGCAGTATTAACCTTAATGATCCCTTTGATGTAATTTGTACTGTTTGGATAATTCTATTTTTATTAATAGTCAGGTTGCTCACAAAGTATTAAATGATGTACCAGGAACACATGGACGATATGTATGAGATTAAGTGGGATGAGGACGGGATTGTCTGATATCTTTGCCGTCTGTGTTTCAGGTGGCAGGTTGTCATGCTGCTCCAGTGGGTTTCTCACCCAGTCTCAGTTGGCAGCGGCAACAAGTCAGCAATTTCTCAGATGTCAGACAGGTAAAATAAACAACTTCCAGGTTTTTCCTATTTTACTTCAACCCAGGCAATCTTGAAAAAACTGGATATGCATTTGTGTATTACAACTCTTCTCTTCTTAAACTACAGCCTGAAATGATTCAATTTAAAGATGATTAAACAAAGAAAATTCTGGGAGGCTGAGTGTTGTTCTGTAGAGGAACACCAATTCTGGAGTGTGTTTGTAACATAATCTGTTTTCACTTTTATTTTTTGCATTTTGCTTTCAGAGCATCACAAAGAACAGGAAACACTGGAGCACCCAGACTCTGGATGACAATGTGCTGATGGTGAGGAGCTGGCGTGGTCGCAGAGTTCATTCAATAGTTACAAAAGTTGGAGGTTTCATAAAGATATACATATAACACAAAAGGAGAACTGAATGAGAGGTTTTGCATTTGTTATAAATTCATATTTTGTGTGTGTGTGTGTGTGTGTGTGTGTGTCCCACAGCCAAAGTTGACAGACGACGAGGGCTGGAAGAGATTTTGTTTAGGAGAGACAGTCTATCTGGGAACTCCGTCCTGCCAAACAGATGCTGAACCAGCGCTGGACTATAGCAAGGTTTTATGAATGTGTGTTTGTGTGATGGAGGGCGCAGAGTTTTTAATGGCCCTGGAACATTGTCATGTTTAACATATCAGTGAAATTCAGATAGTTTGAAAAACAGTATCTTCAAAGTAAAATACTAGACTTTATTCTACAAGTGTGAAATCTAAAAAGTTGCTTCTTCTATCACTGCATGCGTGTGCGCTCAGGTGGGCTTCCCTCCCTTCCTAAGCATAGTCAGCAGACTGAACCAGGTAAAAGACCTCCTCCTTTACACGTTGAGTTCACACTCTAAACCGGTTCAACAGCCTGATTATTGTGTATGTTTTCTCATGTCTCTTCAGTCCACTGTGCTGATGGTGCTGGAAGTTCTGATCAGTTGGTTTGAGGACAACAAGTTTGTCCCTCAGTTGGTGAGTTTATTTTATTCACTCCACATTTATCAGGTGTTTACCAACTCTTTACGCGTCCAATGCTACAATCACATCACAGTGTTACTGTGTCTCCTGACCGCTCAATGTAGAGAAGCAGATATAGTTGTACATTTTGTTTTTGCTTGGTCGTTCTAATTCAATGCTTTCCATTTTCATTTGGTGACTTCCCGTGTTTGATATGAGAGGTGATGATTCACTCAATTAAATTATGTTTGTACTGAATCATTTTCAATGTGTCTGTTTGTTACAGGGTTGCTGGTTGTATTCTCTGTTGGCCTGCCTGGAGAAGCCTCTTCTGCCTGAAGCCCACTCCAGCATCAGACAGCTGGCCCGGAGATGTGCTCAGCTCCGGAGCACACTGGTAGGATTCACTTTGTACCACTGTCCTCGAGCCCACTAGTTCCTAACTTGGGGGTCCCGATCCCCACTAGAGGTCGCCAAATTTTCAGGTCTTTTTGATTTTAAGGACTGTAAAAAAAGAAGGCTTGTATCTCAGAATTTCATTCATTTCTGTGATGAAAACTAAATGAACTGAAGTTGAGGTTATTATTTAAGATCTCACAGGATAAGGGCATCGTGAAGACCTGAACACAAACCACAGTATATTCACAGAGCCTTCACTCTCCGTCCGGTTATGCAGCTCAATGGCCAAAGTCAGGGGGGAGGAGAAAATTGCACAAAAAGTTCCTAAAAATATTTAACTACTGCTGCTTTTGCATCATTTTGTCTGTATTGTGTTGGCACTAGACTTCACACTCTAATGTCTCCTGTCATGGTAGCTTTCACAGCTCATGCATGAGATGCCATAAACTGCATTTCTGTAGAAAGACAGGGCTGTAATTTAAATGTGAACTATGTTCTCGTTTCTTCGTCAGATCATTTGACAATATCTGTATGCTGTTGTGCTTTTATGATTCCACAGGAGAGTCAGGATGATGAGCAGCTGCCTGCCCTCAACCTGCTCATCTGCCTTGTTGCCAGGTATTTGCCACAGAGTTCAAACCGTTCATATTGGTCAGGTCACATGATGCTTTATATATCAGGGCTGTATGTTTGCAATTCTTCTCATTTCCTGTCATCTGTCCTGCAGATACTTTGAGCAGAATGATCTGGCAGATCAGCCAGAGTGAACTGTCGCAACTGATAAGACGCTGAGGAGGGATATGTTGTAACCCTCCTTATTGACACAGCGATCAGAGAGCGCGCTCTACAGTCAACAAGAAACTTATTGAAGATGGAGGCTCCTTGGCAGCCAAGTTAAATCAGAGGAGAGAAGTTTTCCAACAGTGCACACAACCATGTCAGAGGCTCTGGTAGTTCTGCATGTCATGATCAAAGTTGAAGACAGAACTGAAAGGACTGGATCATGAACTCACAACCAAGTAACCAAATAGTTTGGTGACTTGAATGGACCTCTGCATGAAGCCAAAGCAGTACCATGCTGAAAAGTGCAACTTTTCCTTTTGCATTTTGTCCTTTAAGTTTGTAGATGTGTTGAAGGTTATTTGTTTAATAAAGTTATCATTTGTAGGATGACTACTTGTGTTATTGGTCAGCGGTTGTTTAAAAACCAACAAATACCCCAAATATAGTTGCCAACATTAAGACTGTGGCTCTTTAGCTATGTCAAACATCTGCACACAGGATATTTAATTGACATTAATGATCACCTTACTTTTTTCTATCTCAAGCAGCTCGGTGTCCACTTATTTCAGGGTAATGACCCATCAAACATGGTAAGGCTGTCAAGAACCAGCCACATCTGATGATCAGCCGCTAGTGTGTCGATTAGACTGCCTCAACTGGCGACGAATAAACATTTACTGCAACTGTGCTTGACATTTTCAATAGAGATGAAGACACCTTCAGAATTAGACATCCTAATCCAACTATTTTGATGCATTTAGTCTAGTCTGCAGATAAAGGATACGGCATATACTGGAGCTAAAGTTACTAATTAGACAGAATGTCGATCATCTTGATAATTGTCAGTTGATAACATTCCAGCTTTCCAAGAAAGTGAGTGAGAATTTTTGTCTAACAAATGAATGTTAGAGTGAGTTAAACTGGGATTTCTGACTTTTTCAGACAAAGACGTTTGAACATCACCTTCAACTGATGGAAAATTCATTTTAAAACCAAAAGATTAATAGCAAATCAAATCATTAATCCAATTAGTTGAAGTCAGTTGGAGAAAAAAATAAATACACCACACACATTTACACTAATACCTCACCTTTAATTTGAAGCAGTTTGTATCAGTTGGTACAAAAGAAAAAAAAAACAAAAACATTTTCAAAAAACAGAATTTGAACAAATCACACATGTACCCACATGATGAAGATACGAAGACCATGACATTGATCGAATGGTGGAAATACACGAGGATCAACAGTGTTGTCACATCAATTTGAAAACAACGACTGTACATTAAATGGTTACTGCTACCATAACCAACCAAACGCCCACAGCCTATGGCATTACCATTAGTTTGAAAAACGGTCAACAAAAACATTCACCACTATTTCATAGTGCCACAAAAACCTTTCTAAAACCCAACTGTGGGGCCGAAGATGAACCATTTGGATTTAAAATGACGGGACTAAAATGAGGTCGCAAACCTGTTTAGTAAGATGTCTGATCAGAGACAGAGGTGAGGGAGTTGCCCTGCCAAATACTGTGACTGAAGTCCAGTTAACATTTCTTTTGCCAAGTAAAGGGAAACGATGGGAGGAAAATTACAAGCAGTCGTCCACTGTTTCATTTCAGATTAGACATCGATTTATAAATCCCTACACCGAGGGAAGACATCGTCCTACATTAAAATGTCAACAGGTTTTTTTTTGTAGCTTTTCAAGAAAAAAAATGCTAGTTTAAAAACTTTTTCTCATCATGTGTCATTAAGTAAATACTTTTTCCCCTCAGTGTTTTCCTGCGTTTACCATGAAATAAGAACCAGATTAGCGCCTCTTGTCCTTCCTGTCTCTATCTTTATGCTCCCTATCGCTCCGGGACGACCTGCCCCTCCCTTCCTCGCTCCTCCTCTTCCTCCTCTCCTTCGATCCCTTCGAGTCCCTCCCACCTCCGCTACTCCCTCCTCTCTTGCGGTGACTTCTCTCCTCTCCCTTCTTCCTGCCTCTGTCTGACGGCCTCCTCTTGCGCTTGCCGCCGTCTCGGCTGCGACTTCGGCTGCTGCTGTTGGATGACGAGGAGGAAGAGGATGACGACGACGAAGAGGAGCGGCTGGATCCGGAGGAAGAGGACGAACTTCCGCTGGAGGAGGAGCCGGAGGAGGAAGAGGAGGAGCTGTTGCTGCGGCCCTTTTTCGACTCCTTGTCCTTCTTCCTCCCTCTACCGCCGTTCTCTTCCTCCTTAGAGGGTGCAGGGGTAATGCTGGGGGCCTCCTGAGTGTCGGGCAGTTTTTGGGGTGCTTCGCCCGCTGGTTTGCCTTCCACAGCCGGGTTCTCCACTGCTGAGGCCTGGGCCCCAAGGCCAGGGATGAGGACATCCTGCCCAGGCACTGTGGGGGCTTTTTGAGACCCAGGGATCATCTCCAACCCCAGAGCCCCGGAGGACTGAACTGCTGGTTCCCCTGCGGCGAGGCTGAGCTGGGGCAGGTGACTGGTGTTTGGTGCTTCTTGGCTGGTTACGCTTGCTTCGGAGGACTGGCCGTCCTGCATCTTTTCGTTTTTGAGGTCTGTGGGCGCCGGTTCACTGCCTGTTTCTCCCTGCTCTCCCTTACTCATGTCCTTCTGCTCTGACCCACCCCCCACTTCCATCTCCACCTCCTCTGACCCTGGACTGGCCTCCTTCTCTCCCTTCTCCACCCTGTCCTCTCTGTCTTTTACCCCCTCCTCTCCTGCCTTCTTCGCCTTGCTCCCCTCCTCACTCAGCTCCATCCCCTCCTCCTCTTCCTCCACAACCTTCTTCAATACTTCCTTCTCCTCTTCCTCCCCCTTGTCTTTCTCTACCACCTTTCTATCCCCCTCCTTTTCCCTCTCCTCCTCCTCCTCGTCATCTTCCTCCTCCTCTTCCTCCATCTCTATATCCCCCTTGTTACCTGTCACCTTGACTACCTGACCTGCGGGCTTACCCTCCGCCGGGTGGTCCATCCCTGTTGCTGCCGTGTTGCCGTCCTGGTCGCGGTTTGGCTGTCGCCGGGGGCGGGACTCCATCTTGCTGAGGTGTTCGGCAAAAGCCTCACACCTCTCCTCAAACACAGCTGTCCAGAGAACAAAACCAAACATCCACAGAGGTTACAGACTGATTAACACACACCAACTGGTTTTCTCTGGGTAACACAAAGAATAAAGGAAACCTTTCAAAAGTACAAGTAAGTTCTCGCGGACCCTACTCACCATTTAGTTTCTTTGTGGAGTCGTCGAGGAGTTTCTGTGTGGCGGAGCACATTTTTCCAGGCAAATAGAAGATATGAGGCTTGGTCTTGGTGCGAATGTATTTCACCAGACGATTATTGTGGCTGGTCCACTCCTCTTGCTATCAATGGAAGAAAGAGTTCAAGTTAAGTTAAAGAATTTCTGCAGATATTCCAGTGCAACCCTTTTATTTTCAGTTTTCAGTGTCTCTTTGTTCTACTCTGGTTTTAAGAAATATTTTCTTACCAGCTGAGCTAATTCCACTTTCTGCTCCAGCAGTCTCAGCTCAGTCTGTTTGGCTCTCCTCTCTTCAAACAGCTCCCTCTTTTCAGTCTCCACCTTCTTCCTCTCAGTCTCAGCCTGAACCTCGAGCTTCTGCTCGATCTCTGTACGTCGCTTTTGCTGTGAGGGCAGAAGCAGGAGATAGTCTTTTTAGTGCACAGGCATCAAAATACAGTAGCAACGCCGTGTGCCAGCTGTCTACTCTTTTTGTGAACTTGATGGCCCTGCTCAGTGGCAGTCAGCTCCACAGTTCATTAGTAAATTGAACAGATTTTCTCACCTTCTCTGTAGACACGTTTGACTCCTGTTTGAACTTTTGCAGAGTCCCCATCAGCAGGCCAAACATACGCCGATTCCTGACAGAGAAAACAAACCCGTGGTCACACAGTTGTACGATGATTATCGTGTGGTCATTCAGTTGTCAACACAAGGACAGCTGACTGTTAAGCTCATGTTGACCTACCTCTGTTTGCCCTTCTCATCCATGGTTTGATCTTGAATGAGGTCTCGGCGTGTTCTCTCTTTGGAGGTAGCTACTACAGACGACTGCAACGCCGGCTGAGGGATGAAGAAATGTTGAAAGAGAAATAAATTATTTGTTACACCTGTTTGTTTTTTTAAAGCGCTGACTTGTCTTGGCTTCTACTAATAATTCATATTTAAGTGAGAAAGTAACCGACACTTTTCTTACCTTTTTGACATCGTCATCATCCTCGGCGTCGCTGTCGTGGCGCGCGTCTCTCTTGGCCCTCTGGTCCCCCGCCAGCCTGCAGATATACACACGAAAATAAAATAAGACGCCCGGAGTGACAAACACTTCAAAATCTATACAAACATGCACACTCCTGCACTGGTAGTTGTGAGTGCGGACATACTAGTTGAGGCCTCAAATGTGTGAGAAGGCAAAGTAATCATAAGCAATTATATCAGCAGCGCCACATAATTCTATACTCAAGATCCATCAAAGCTTCAAACCAGAGAATATGAACACATTTTTTAAGACTTAAATTACTTTGATGTTTTACCATAGCGACCTTGTGTGCAGAGTTGCTGCTAGTAGTAAAAATCTCACCTCAGCAGGGCTCCTTCGATGTCCCTCTGCTTGGCAGGGGGGCCGCCGCTTCCAATGTCTGAGAGACTACGCCTGGGAAGGAAACCAACAGTCAACTCGGATTCACAGAAATGTTCGCGGACAAAAGGTCTGTGGTCAGATGTAGCATTTTCTCATAATTTATCAACTCTGACAAACAAATACAAGATAATTAAACAACGCCCAACTGTTTCAGGCCAAATGACTAAAAATGTGTCATGGTCCATTGATAGGATGGAGGAGGTTCGTTTTAATAAAGGCACTTTAGAAAATTTGGAAATCGTTTTTTTAATAAGAATGAACTGTCTCACTGTGTTCTGGTGCATTCCCTGATTTGTTTGTTTGGACATTGACACCTTTTTTTTAAATATTTTACTTTTCAATTTTCCTCAAACACGATAAACATAATGACAAAACAGAGACAAATGCTTAAGTGTATTGGACACTTAGTGGCCAGTTTATTGGGAACATCTAGCCAAAACTAATGTAATCGGATACAAATATCCAGCTATGACGCTCTATCGTGTTCTACTTTAGTTTAAACTGTGGTAAATCAAGTTTTTGGTCACTCTGCAGCTTGTGGCACAATCTTATACATGTTTGATTTACCTTCTTAATATTTGATCTAACCTCATCTAAATATTATGAAAAAATTAACATATATCCATAAAGCAGCAGGCGTGTCCTTTGATAGCCCCATTCAGAAACACGTATGATTTAAAGCAATAATTAAAGGAGGTGCGTCAGCTAGCATGAGCACATATTGAGTGTGTGAATAAATATCCGGGTGAACATGAATGTGGTTGTGGTCAGCTTTACCTGAGCAGGTTGACTCCTCTGCCTCTACCTCCACCGGGGCCTGCCATGGGGCCGCCGGGTCGGCGGATCTGACCCGGTCTGTAAACACAGCAAGAAACAAGGTCAACACAACACCAGAACCACAAAACCAGCCCGTATGCTGACTCACATCAGCTCATGAAAACTGAAGCAGTCTGGTAATAACTGTGGTTGGAAGCAGAGCGGTCTGATGACTTTAAACATCTGCGGTGACACTTCGGACGACGCCTACACGACCTAGCATGTTAGCCCGCTCAGCTCTTTATTTCACTCCAACACTCCAACTAGTTTCTCTTTCTTGTTTGTTTTATACTTCGCATGCCGATTCATCACTCCCGACACTGTTAATTTGAGCGTCTGTAGGTTATGAATGCACAAAACAATGTAAAGAGGCGCTAATGTTTGCTAACGAGCTAACCGACTCATGCTAGTCGTTAGCTTATCGCTACAAACGCGCCAAAAGCTGAATAACCACGCGGGCTTTTTGTGCTTTTCTTTACCTTGATTCATTAGGATCACGTCCAGTCAATTTACGGATATTATCGTCCACATTCTTTAAGCTTTCCTTGGCTTTTTCAAGCTGGTCTTGCAAACTCCGCACCACCACCGCCATCTTGCTACCAGTTAGCGCGAATCACGTGTTTCTCGTCTTCTTCTGTTTCCCCAGTTTTTTTCTTCTTCTTCTTCTTCGGGGTAAATCGGCAGCTGACATGCGCATTGTGGTACATTATCGCCGCCTGCTGGTCACATTTGATCCTTTTTGTGATTTTAATGTCACAATTTAAGATGTGCATTTCCTTTGATGTTTGTATCTGTGCCTGTTATCACTGCCTTAAAATAAAATCATCATAATTTTTTTTACTATAAAAATAAACAAGACTGTTGTGAGCTATGTGCTATTTCAAGTGCATGCAAGCGCTGCACCAGCACGTCGCTACTTGTCATCTTCACACCCACATAAAAGGCCAGAGGCCAGATTGTCTCAGAGTATTTACTCAATATGAACCAAAGCCAAACAAAACATCTGGTATCTAATGTCATAAACACAATGAAGAAAGCCGTGATGCAACATAGTAATATAGGATTATGAGTTATGAGCCTCCTGCTATGGATCCCCATGAATTATAGTGCAACAGCTTATGACTTAAACTGGATGTTACCTGGCGACAAACACACCAACACCTTGCATGCAGCATGAACAGAATCAGAATAAATTAACATATATATCTCACCAATGCAAAAGTGAATACACATTGTGTCAAACTTAAATCTGAAAACTTTTTCAGACATTTGGAAAGTATGTTTATTTTTTTTAGCTTGTATTTACAGCAGCAGAGAACAAAGTGTCCCTCATTGTATTTGATTTCTCCTGCGCAGTGTTCTTTCTTGCCTTGGCAGCCAGGTTTCTTTTGAACTGTATCACAAACCGCAGCGAGTTGAGAACGCCGGCTCTGAATTGTGAGATTAAAAGTATTAAAAAAAAAATCCTGTTCTTGCAGATTCTTGCATATCATAACCGCAGTGTGTTTCCTGGTTTTATATGTGCATGTGACGCTGCTGGATTGCTGCTGTTTCACTGATGTTACATCAACTTCATTCTGCTACATTATTTACTACACATACTGTATGTGCAGAGCGCGACATGAATGACTTACTATACTAAATTACTAAATTACAGTTACACTACTGTATTTGTATTTTGCATGTGATGTGCATGCACATACTGCATGTATGTGTTAGAGTGAATATTTGAAACACTGAACTGCAGTGGAGCCTGTGTGCTGAGGTATACTATGCTACTATATGGCTATCTATCGCATGCCAATATCTGCATGAAGGGGAAAATCCACCATAAACCACAACATAACTTTTCTGATCATTTGAAAACTTTAAATTGAATCATAGCCCATGTAAGATGATTTGTTTCAGTCAGTGAATATTCAGCTTTTCTAAAGAAAGGGACAGTTCAAAAGCCTGATCAGTCCCTCTGTCTAATCCACGTTTCATTTTATATTTATATTTTACATTATTCTCTTTTCATTTTATAGAGAAAAAATGTTTAGAGCTGACTTAAACATCTACTAGAAGTACATGAGGAAGTACATGAACTGGGGAGGTGTTGGTGTTGCAGTGCTTAGCAGGGTTCTTCCTGTGTCTGCGTGGGTTGTCTCTTGGCGCTCTGACTTCTTCCTACAGTCCAAAGACTTGCAGTCAGACATGCAGACTGATTGGTGACTCTGTGATGAACTGGCGTCCAGGGTGTACCTCGCCTCTCGCCCTGCTGGGATTGGTTCCAGCCCCCTGTGACCCTGATGAGCATAAGCAGTGATGGAAAAATGGATGGTTCATGAAGTCATCCGCATCTGACCAGAATATATTAATTTATGAATAATTTCTTCTTCTCCAGTGTCTGACACAGTCTTTGGTGTTAACCAACATTCTGCTGGAGAACAATCGAAGGTCACCCCTGTGGTAACTGCAGCACACACAAAAATCTGTTATTGTTTCAGCTTAATTGCACAACACCAACATGATAATCTTATAGTCTGATTATCCAGACGTGAACAAGCTCTTTGTCTGAGCTCTGAACAAAGCAGAAAACAAACTATAATTAGCTGTGGGCATTTTCCTCTGTTGTGTCGGCAAACATTCATACCATCAAGGCTGCTAACGCCTCTCTTCATATTAAATAAAGGGAACAGAGTTGTTCCACCGTTTGTAGGTGTGGCTACATTATTGTTATTCTATTATTGTTATTTTCCTCCATTCACCTCCTCTCTCTCTCTCTCTCTCTCTCTGCTCATCACTAACCAACAATTTCCCTCATATTTCCAATAGTTGTGTTGCCATGGTGACACAGGTAAAATCTCATTTGTACATGTTTCAAGCCCTGCAGTGCAGTGATGTGTTATCGGGACTTTGCTGGAGGGTCGGTCCATTGAGGAGAGCTCATGTCTGTGTTTTCCTCCTCATCAGCTGTCCTCCCTGACATGGAGTGTGTTACTGTAACCATATGTAGACCACGTAGAAAATAAAACTTGACTTGAGTGCCCATAAAGGTCTTTTCTAGGTCACTCTTAACGGGTCCTTTGTCAGTCAATGGTGAGTTTATATTACAATTTAGGTGATCTCGAGTCGGCTGGAAAGGTAGTTCAGCTGTGGTTATAAGTCTCATTACAGGAAGAGGAACTCTAGACAGATCAGCCATCGACTGACCCTCAAAGTAAAAAGACCTAAAACCTAAACCAGCTTCTTGTAATCAGTGTTAAATAACACTTGGATCATCTTAGGTCTGGGAATTTTAATCACGGTCTTCCCAGAAAGCTGCTGATGCTGAAAACAGGAGGTAAAGAAACACCAAGACAATGAGAGACTTTTTAATGCTTTTATTCACTGACTAAAAGAAGAGAAGCATTCATTCAACATTAATTCAAATCAACATTCGGCAGGTTGACCCCTCATGTGTACGCCATCTGTCAGTTAAGAGGTTTTACATGGAGCTTTGTGATCTATCCTCCCTTTTCTCCACAACAGAACCATGGATCAACACTGTTTCTCTACGATAAAATCTGCCCTCTCGGCTGAAGAGGACTGTTTCCCTGCAGACTGAACCACAAAACAGCTGGAAAAGGTTTCAAATTTTATATCATTTCAGTCTTAGTTTAAGAGCAGTTTCAGAGATGTAGATTAAGCCAAGTCCTCAACTTAAAAGCTCTTATATACGGACAACGCATGGACGTTCTTCAAGCGAGTTTTAACCCGCGCTTGCAAAATACGTCAACAGATGCATTTGAAGCTGTGCAGCTCAGTCCGAAACATGCATTCACATTTAAGTCTGGTTTGAGACTGCACTCAGACGTTTGGAAAACCGTGCACGTTTCTATGAAATGTATTTTTTTTTTTTTTTTTTTAAATGTGCTCCGTGTCATTTGAAATCTGGTCCAGCTGTGTTTTGGCTCACGTCTGGTTCCCTGCTTACAGGAAGAAGGTAAAACCCGCTGCTATGTGCTCACTTTAAACAAACACAGTCACACAGGAACGTAACGCTCAGAATATTCAACATTGAGGATGGTAAAACCATTTTCGCAAAAAACACACAACAACATAGCTTCTGATTTACAAAGTCTGTGTGATTTTTATAATATACTTCATGTTCATAAATTGAACCCGGACATGTGTTGCATAAGAGTATACCACGGTAATGCATTGTTGATACCTATACAAATATGCACTGTGTGAGTTTATATATCTATTTATATAGTTTATATTTCTTCCTCTATGGTTTTCTAAAGACGCAGCCGGGCGCTGTCAGCACTGCTTGTGCCCCTTTGTGGCCACTAGTAAGACTGCTGTTATTGCAAACTGTCCTGATTTTAAACAAATGCACAACATTCGTACCACGATAAAACTAGGGGCCGTCTAGCCAGTCTCACAGAGACCAAGAGTGAGCCCGCCGTCACCGCTGCTGTCGCTGGGCTGGCTGACCAGAATCAAAAGATCTTAAAACTAAAAATGATAAGATTTCATAAATTATCATAAGGCCAAGTATTGTCATTGCAAGTTCTTATTACGTCTTCATTTCTACTGCGTGACAGTGAGGAAAAGAAAAAGAAAATATAAAAACAGAAGAAAAAAAAAAGAAAAAAGAGAGACGAGCGTGGATTATATGCATTCCTCTTGCATAGTTGTGAGGCTGGACTGGGCAGCAGGCCTGCCTGCCTGGCTAATTAGGAGCTTTGGCTCTCCAGACTTGACAAGAAAGACTTTGTTTAGCAGCCAGGAACATCAGAGCCACAGTAGCTGAGATCTAAATGAAGATAGTTGGCCGACACTGAGCATGAATATCTATCAGTTCCTTGATATAGCCAAGGCGCGACACACACCGACATCATCTAGGTTACGCACCAGAGCAACTGATAGAGTTTGGCCAGGTTATGCTATCAGTGCCATTTTGTTGTTTCTTCTCTAGAAATACAGTGTGGCAAGTAGACATCACTGTTATGCTGGGATCATCATCATAAGCTGGCTGGAAAAAAACAGTTTTAGTGTTCAGCTATGGCTGAAGTTGAAAACTGTCGGCTCTCAGTGTGGCTAACTGCTAATGGCCTTACTCTGTGTGAACCTCCCCCTTCACCCAGATTATTTCTACACATCTACCTAGCTCTGTTACGCAGGACTGATTTTATACCAGTGCAATGCACATCCAGTGTTTTTCTCCCAGTAACAGAAACATACATCAGGATGTTATTCGGATTCTTCACAGTCCTGCATGAGTCCAGCCCTATGTGAGCCCATTCAGAGGTCTTGCATGTACTGGTAGTAGTCTATGGTCTCAGCATTTAGATAAAAAAAAACAAAACAACAAAACAAAAACAATCAGGAAGCGTCTGAAATCTCACATTGCGATGAGGAAACCCTGCCTTTTCATGGTAATCCCTTCAGGAACGTGTCACCTTTACTGAATCTCTTTAAAAAGGAGGTTTTTAAGCCCAGAATCTTTTCTACAGCTAGTTTGAGGAAACTTTCCAAAACATTGCAAACATCCTGTGAGTCGACATTACAAACTCAAGCTGGCTTCCGAGTCTGAGCGACGCTCAAAAGTGGAAATGAAACCGGTCGTGTTGAATGTGCGTCTGCCTGTGGCTCTGAGTCTGATGCAGATCTGACACAGTCTGCTGCTTTGGTACTAAAATAACACACGCTCACACTTCAGTCCATGTAAATGGTATAAATATTGGCTATTATAAGTATTAGTGAAGAACTGTGAAACATGACTCTTTGCATGCGAGCCTGGTAGGACAGATGTATCTGTAATCTGCGATTACAACGGTTTTAATAAGCTGTCAATGTCAACTGTGTCAGACGTACGCCAGCTCTGTGGATTCAATTACCCATCAGGCCACAGAGGAGGCCTAGTTATCTTACAGGATTACCCCATGAATGCATATAACGAGCACAGAAACAAAAAACAAAACATAAAACAGGTCAGACTGAACTGGCTGCGGCCACATTGATGTACAGTAACTGCGGGTGATGGTCTCCTGAATAACTGACACCCCCATCTTCCCTCTGGAGCCTTCAAAGCTGTCATTTAACGGCAGAACTCATTAAGAATAAGGCTCTGCTAGCTGTGTGTCAATCAGTCTTTCTGTGTATACACAGTATAGTAGAGGAATACACAAACCTCTGTCTGCATATGGTGTATAAATAAGTCCAGCCCAGACTCCAGTTGTGTGTATGTGTGTACTAAATTTGCAGACTAACTTCCTCTTTATGTGTTTCGATGTTCTCTAACCTGGCAGATTGATTCAAATCGGTGACACCAACTCTTTTCATGGACATGGTAGCTAGTCCTTACATTTTAGCACGGTCAGTGTGTGTGTGTGTGTGTGTGTGTGTGTTGCTTTCACATATGACCTTTAGTGTACCGGACACAAAAAAAAGTCCCGAAATGGCCCCCCGGGATGCTGAAGCATCAAGTGAAAGCAAAGCATTGGCATCGCAGTAACACACGTTAAATGCACTTTAAACGACCACTTCTAAATGGTATCACACCCGCGCTCTGCTCAGACCAGCTGGTAACCTGGTGCGACTAGTCGATGCGAGCTGCATCCTCCCCGATCCCTTCGAAAAACAGACCAACTCATTCAAAGTAAAAAAAATATAGTATATATTTATATAGTCTAATTTTCATGCAGACACGTTAGCCATGTAGTAAACGGTTTGCTAATCAGATGGCCTGAGCGACCCACCACGTGGAATGTCCTGTTCCGAGCAGATCTCTAGCAGCGAATCACTTTACAGCTCCAAAAGCCCGGGGACTAAACACTTCCCCACCAAATCTGACCTTGGCCACGGGCTTGGCATACGATGTGTCAGATCAGACACACTGGCCTTTATCCTAGCTGGGTAGGCTACAATCTGTCAGAAAGTAGCTTCTGGAAGCATCAGAGGGTGTTTAGTCCCAGATGTGTTCTGAGATTGAACCTGACCCTCCTCGTCCTCCTCGCCTTTAGGTTGTTTTTTTTTTTTTTTACATTCACTCACTTCTCACAGTGAAACAGGTGGTGGAAAAAAGGGAGGCAGAGAGAGAGAGAGAGAGGGTGAGGAATACGGTGGTAAGCAAATATTGTTGACATGGTCCAACTCCAGGCTTAAGGCTTTTTTTCTTAAGCCTCTGTCACACTGCACTCGACTAGAAAGGCCTCTATGATGTCTCGGCAACATGCAGCGTCAACCCTGAGTGCCGTTCACAGATAGGAATTTGGCCGCACTGTACAAGTTGTGCACCAATGCTGCTTACCCTTATCAGGTAACATATGTTGGCTATAAGTACGCCTTCTTTCTGTACAGCTAGTGTGGAACCCTAGCACAACATTAGCCAAACCTCCGCGCGCAGGTCTGCTTTGGTCTCATTTCGCGTCGACCACACGGCGACACTGCTGACATTTCATCTGCTCCGGCACTGTACGACGCTGGGCAGAGTTTGGACACGCACAAAAAAGACAGAACGGTAGTAGTCAGCGGAAGAAACCGAGAGTGGAGTGGAACCGCTACAAGTGAGGAAAAAAAGACAGAAATGTCAGAATGGAAAGTACTGGAAGGAGGTGTGGAGTAGAGAAGAATACTGGACCAGCCTCCCGCCAGCGTGTGCGTACATGGGCACTTCAGATAGACTTGTGTCTGGGTTTGTTCCACTGTGGTCTTTGGCAGCTTAAAAACACATCAAGGGAGGAGAACAGATCCAGTGACTCCTATTACTCATATGAGTGAACTAGAAGCCTGAGCTATTGTAACTTTCCCTCCGATTGTACCCTGAGAACGAACGATTTCTGTTCCTGTTTCCTGCTGCAGTAGAAGTGATAAGACTACACTGCTGAATATGAGACCCCCCCTTAAATACACACACATACACACACACACACACACACACACACGCAGAAAACATATGATGGCTGCACTGCTGACAACTTGTCCACACACACACACACTCATCTTATTCACACATTTTCTACTAGATACACTTTTTGAAAACTTGCGCAGAAAATACAGGCAAGACCAATTAAAACACGCGTGTGCTGAAATCCTAGCTACTGAAGCTCCTAATGCCGCCTAAAGAGTGAACGAACAATCACAGCAACAGTGACAAACAACACAAAGCCAATAACGAGGGGAGAGCAGAGGTTTGACAAGCCTCCAGAAGCTTTCAGGCACAAGATGGCTCAATATTTAGCTACTGGCGATGACACAAAGGGATCGGCGATGCATCATTTTTCCACTGATAGTAGTTTTCAAAATGTTATGCTATACTGTGACCAAGTTTTGTTCAACTCAATCAGAGTTTAGGGCACAAGATTGCCTTACTGGCAGAGCTTTGTCGCACCTCTTCTCTCCTTGTGAGGACAACACAGAGCTCTTTCCACGTAACAACAGAAGCAGTAATAGAGAGAGCGAGCATATTGTCTATATGTTTCATCATCCAGTTTTGTGGCCTACGTGGCCTAAACATTAACTTTTCATTAAATGGTTTGTCCTGTAGCCTCCATACCGGAGGACTTTTACATGATTGAAACAGTGTTTCGTAAATACAATTTCCAAATGTGAGTTATTATAGTTGAATGAAAATTTTATTCTGACCATGAATCTGGGAAAAACCACAGGCCCTCCTTTCATTCCTTTTTATTCTGGGCAGAAATGTAGCCACAAGGGCCAAGTCGGACTGGCCAAACAGTGAGATCTGAATTTTAGTGTGAAGCCAATAACCTGTGGGGAAATGAAAGGAGGAAGCACACATGGTGGGCGAGGGTGGAGTTTGTAAAATCGGCTTTTTAAAATCACTTGTTTGTAAAAAAAAAAAAAGAATCAATTTGCTCAGCTCAGATGATCTAGTTTGAAGTTACATTCTAGCGTAGATTGCTGTGATTTTCCCCTCATTATCGGGCGATGCCTCGTCACAATACAAACGTCTTAAACGTAAAAGCAGCAAAGTCGAGCTCTTAAAAAAAACAAAACAAGATGAGCGGAAAAATCAGAGGAGGGGAGGAGGAAGATAAGATAAAAACCAACATATTTTGGTCTGAATGTGTCACGTTGGTATTGCTATCCTCTCCGAGTGTGTGAGTGTACAGCTCTATGAACAGCCGCAGGCAGCCTTTAAAAAGAAACTCTTGGTACCAGTGTGCATTTATCCTGAGATAGGGACCAAGGACTAGAGAGATTATCATGGCTAAACCATCAGGGTCCCTTAACAGATGAGCAAACATTTGGTAACCACAGGCCCAGCATTAGGACCAGTTCATCCAGAACCAAGCAAAGTGCTGACACACTGTATGACTCTGGTTCCATATCAGTCCGTGAGGGAAAAAGAAATGCAGGTCAACCTTGTAAACTACAGACCTTGATATGAACCTTCACAGTCTGCAATGTCATTTGCCCCGACCTCTAAAGTGCCATGGTGTGCACAACAGTAACTGAGCTGAAGCCATTTGGGTGGGCAGCTTTTCCAAACGACGGCTAGTTGACATTTTCTTCTGTCTATCTCAGCTCAGGAAATGACTTCGTAAGACAACAAGTGTACCACAGCAGCCACAACACTGGAGCGTCAGATGTAACCACACTTGGCCCAGGTCACACTCAAGAGCTTGGTTTTTGTGGAGCACAAGACGTTTGGTCGGCAATGCCTGGCTTGAGGCCTGAACATGGCATGCTTGTACGTCCACGGAGCCTGAATAACATTCATTTCATTTATTAGGGCGAAAGCATTCCCTCTGTGATATTTCAAAGTTAGAATCAGGCGATGAAAAAGTGACTGTGATTCAATCAAAGTAATGCCTTCACTCTAGATAATGAAAGCCAGTCGCGCAGCCAGACAAGAACCACTGTGCCAGACAGAAGTCATTTCACCCCAGGAAACAGACTACATTCAGCTCAGACATTAATTGGGCCCAGCAGGTCCTCTATCGACAGCATGGATTCCACTCCACAGCCACTCTCTGTCCCCCACATCTACTGGATGTGCGATGAGCAGATCGACTTTGCCATTCTTTAGTCTTTACCAACCTTAATCTTTGAAAACAAATGTATGATTAGGTTTGCTGACCCCCCCCCAACAAAGGTGGCGTGAGGGTTCATCAGATGGCAAGATAAACAACATCATTAACAACAACAACAAGAACAACAACTGTATCCAGAAAACAAGGGGCTGTTTCCAAGGCAACTGTGACTCAAGAGGAAATTAAAAAAAACAAACACACACACACACACACACACACACACATACACGTATACACAAAAGACAATATCTCACACCGACTGATTGTTTCACACACCCTCCTCGACGTCATCACCACCACTGTCCTGGTCATAGTGATGTTAAAAGCCTACCTGAGACTGACAGAAGAATTTTTTTTCGCCCACAGAAATACGGCACGTGACCCAAAACCTTGTGTGTGCGGTAGGTGCCCACTTCCCGGAAAATATAACCAGCCTTGGCCGTCCGTGGAACCTACAAAGTCTGAACTCATTTTAGTCAGCAGCCGTGGCCGATTTTCTGCAGCGAATGTAGTTATACAGTAAGCCTTCAACAGGAAACAAAAACCTGACTGGCCAAGACAATGACAGAATGAGAGTTAAGTACATTCAGTACATCCTTTTCCCTGTTCTTGTTCGTGAAAAGTTTTCTCAATCCGCGATTGAGAAAAACTAGTTGCTGCCTACAAAACTGCGAAACCTTAGGAAGCTGTGCCTACAGAATACTGGTGTTGTTTTAGCATGGCCTCACCATGAGTTTGGAAGTAGTCAGAGATTTCTCATATCACGGTTATTTATACATATATGTGGCGTTATGGAATGAAAATCTATTTTCCTCTTTAGAGTAATGCACAACTATTTGAAGATTTTTTAAACGTCAGAGCCCTTCATATCGTGACGCACACTCCTGTTCTTTTCTTTGACTTGATGACTTGACATTTTCATACAAAATAGGGCTCTGCAACCGGTGAAACTAGTCAGAAAGTCTTGACATCTAGAGGAGAGCTAAGGCAGCTATATTCAGCCTTAATATAGAAAAAAAAGAAAAAGAGATGCAACCAGCTCACTACAGATCAAAACAGAACAGGGTAGGGTGCGTTGTATTGTGACGGGCTGAGTCCTATAGTTTGGCTCTGACTGTCAGTCGGAAGACGAGGCTCCCTCTTTAAAAATCGACTAGTGTGCTTTCCCGGAAAGTCGACATGTGAGCGGGGTGGGAAGTGTGTATGCTGCAAGCACGTAACAATATTCTCCATAACACCGTCAGTAAGGTCCTCGAAATTCTCAATAAAACCATTCGGCTTTGAAATGCCACTCACTTTACGATGGTCATAAATCACATAGCACTGACAAAAATTGATGAGCACCTGCCACAGTCAGCCACATCACAGTGGCAATTTCCACCCTGCTGGCAAGGCTCTCGAAATGGTGGACAAGTGCACAGGGAGCTCTTTCAGAGCAACAGCAGGAGCAGCGAAGGTTGTGTTACCGAGGAAGTGATTGATCGGTTAGTTTACAAACTCCAACTTTTGCTGCTAGAGTGGAGCAGACAGACAGACAGACAGACAGATAGACCGACACAGAGCAAAGGTTTGAAAAGAAAGAAAAGAAAAATACTTTCACAACTAAAGCTAGTAGCTTTTGTCGGAACACACATTCCCCCCACCTAAATCCCAACGGTCCATCACTCAACCCGCCTGCCTGTCCTGTTCTAGCAGTGAGCAGGATAATAATATATCTGTATTTAAATACACACAAAGCCTATACAGGCAAGGGAACCACCACACAGGAAAGAAAACAAGGTTATACACAGAGCAGGGAGAGTCAAATAAAAAAGAAAAAAACAAAACAAAACAAAAAAAACCAAATCAAAGTTACATCATAAAGAGGCTCTGGAGGTTATTATGGTGAAGGAGAGACATCGAGCTCTGAATACTTGTTGATCAAGATCAGACCAGACTACGCCATGTCAGACCAGAGGGCATCTGAAGCCGCAGAATGACGCGCTTTAACAGACAAATTAAAACTGCTCATGCCTCAAGTCTTGTCTGTGGTCAGAGACCACAGATGGGCATCGTTTCAAACTGATTGATCATCAAATTTTCATTACATTATCCAGTTCTAAATGGGTCTTCTTAATTGGACTGTATTGTATTTAAAACATCAAAAGATTGAAGCTGTTTTTCAACATCACTGGCTAACTAGATAATCAAAAGAGGCAAAGCTAGAAAACAGGGAATCATTTGGAAAATGGTAGGACTTCATTGTGTGCTAAAATCCCTGTGAAAGAAACGCAAAAAATAAAAGTAAAATAAAAACAATCAGCTCACATAATGTAATTTATAGATTGTTTTATGCCAGCTTTTGCCCTGGTACAAAAGGTCTGAGTTGACTTGGACTTAGTTGGTCTGGCCTGGTCTTGACACAGTTTAAGCTGTGATGCGTTGGATTTGACATCCCTGCCTACATGCCCATGCTGAAGGCGTGCAGCTCGTGGTGGAAGTGCTGGGTAGGTTCGGACAAAACCAGGCTGGAATCCAGGCAAGGGTGCCACACACGGCCGAGGCCCAGAGAAACCTCCTTGACCAGGTTATGGACCGGGTCACCCTCCATGCACACGGACTGGTCCGGATCGAAGTCGATGCTCTCCTCGGAGACGGTCAGGACGCGGAGACTGGAGCCTCGCAGCCGAGAGACGGCCACCAAGTTATGGGACCATACAGTGTAACCTACAGAGAGAGGTGTTCAGGGAGGTTGCACTAATCTCACTTATATGCTGATAAATAATCAGGATGCTTTACATATACAGCTTGACATTCAATAGACCATTTACCATGATATAATATCAAGAAAAATCCAGATGAAACCTAATTCTAGACAAACACAATGCCTGTAGTACAAGGGGCAGACTCTAAGCAAGACTCAAGGCGGCTTCATGTCCAATATTTTTACATTAACAATGAACGAAAGAGTAACTGCTGCAGTTACCCTCCGCGCTACAAAGACTTTTAGCTTCTTCCGTATCATCATTTTGTTTTGTTTTTTGCTGCCACAATCTGTACTGATGCTGAACTCTCACCAGTTTAATTTGCTTGTTTTTTTCTAAACACAGCAGGAAGTGGTTTTCAGCTAAAATAAACCCACTGCACCAGCATGACACCAAACAGCAGACAGACAAGTTTGTGACTACCTGGCGCACGTTTAGTAGCATTTTGCAGCCAACGAGCCGAATGTTTTTCTCAGGAGTTGTTGGTGGAGAGCAAAAAACTATTATAATATTGGACTTAAAACCATCAGGGGGACAGAAATGCAAATTTAAATGCTGATGTTGTTATGGGTCAGTTCTCTTTTTTGTTTGCATCCATCCCACAGTCGAGTCTAAAGAAGTTCAGGTCACTCCAACAAGCCTGAACAAATGTATACACCATATGTAAACAATCACTTAGGTTTGCCATCATGATCTCTCTTCTCACTCTGGTCCAGCACAGACCAGAGTGGAACTGAAGAAGCCTGCAACAACAAGCTGAACTCACCGTGTATCACCAGTACAGCCAGCTGAGTGCATCGCCATGCCAAGAGGACCAGCGGGTCTTCGTTCCGATTGACGCTGAGGTCGGGAAAGTCGGGGTCATCCCTCAGGAGCAGGAAGTGAGTCAGCGTTTTGTTGTACTGCTGAGAGATGAGCTCCAATGTAGCGTCAGACACCAGTGTATTGTAACTGTCGAGGTGGAGGCGCTCCAGAGGAAGGCTTGGCTTTAGGACCCTGAGGAGCTCTGAGCTGTCGACCTCCAGGGCCATGATGTACACTCGCAGGTTGGCACTCACACGAACCTGGGGAGGATCAGGTTAACTCGACTGATGCACACTTGGAGACTTGAACTTACTCGAAAAAAAAAAAAAATGTAGCTGTGTCATTGGCATAAGGCATTACAGCCAACATTCACATCATGTCGTCAAATAGAGCAAGAGGCCGACGTGCAATCACTGAGAAACAAAAGATAGGTGTTGCATTACCAGTGCCTTCCAGTCATCCTCTGTAGCTGTCCCTTCTAATGGTTTGAACTCCAGGGCGGCGCCGTTGAGCAGCAGTGACAGGCGATGCAGTGGAGTTCGGCGTGGAGATGCCAGCAGGCCACAAAGCTCAGATGTCAAATCAGAGAAATCCAGAGCCAGAGAATGAAGATTAGACAGACGATCCAACTCTGATGGTGAGATGAGGGGACCTGAGGAAAATTCAGGAGAAGTGTCGTGGATTTAAAAACAGATTTAATTCAACAGTTTTTTTTAAACATTTACACAGTTTTAGACAAACAGATCCCATCCGCACGTACCGAGCTGATGGTCCAGTAAACTGAGGTGCTGCAGGGTCTCAGCTGAAGGATTTGACAGGCAGGCTAAAGAGCAGGGAGTCACCAGACCCAGCATGAAGCTACAGGACAACCACCTCAGCTGCCTGCCGTTGGACAACAACTCCATGAACAACTGCTGGATTCTGCAGGAGAGCACCAGGGGAAGAGTAATGAAGAGAAGGATGAGGAGAATTAGCTTCAATTCACTTTAACAGTTTGACTACGGCAAGTTTAATGGAAGATACAATGAGAGCCATTTATGCTGATTCAAATCAAATCGAAGGCAAATTTAGTCCTGAAAAAAACGTATGAGTGAAGAAAGACAAACAGGATCAAGAATCTGTGCAAAGAGAAAGATATGCAACAGTGCACTGAGTTTATTTTCATGCTTTTATAAGAATGCACGACATATAAAAACAAACAGAACACTTCACTCTATTAAACTGCTGTGGCCTTGAATTTAGATAATGCAATTAAACCATTTACTCAACCCAGGGGTTACTCGGCTAGCCTGTCCAAGTATATTTCAACACATTTTATTTGGCATTATTTTGCCAATATGAGGTTCATAAAACAGTCTGACATCACCTAGATTGAGCCAAAATCCTCCAGACCTGTCCTACAAAGCAGGACATGAAAGGTATGCACTGACATCATATCTTCATGTGATGCCACCCACCCGACTACCACGGAGTTGCAAAACAAACCCACGGCGGTTACTATGAATGAGAAGTACTGTGATACTAAAAAGAAAAGGCCATCAAAATTGGCAATGATCTGTTGGCTGTTCTGTCATTGGACTGCGTACGTTGAAGCGGATTGGAGCGAATATGGTGCAAAATAAAGGAAGTAACATTCGACTAAACAAAGCCTAATTCGGGATAACAACAACATTTTCTCACATTTTGTAGCAC
This sequence comes from Argyrosomus regius, assembly GCA_946959425.1. Taxonomy (NCBI): domain Eukaryota; kingdom Metazoa; phylum Chordata; class Actinopteri; family Sciaenidae; genus Argyrosomus; species Argyrosomus regius. Next base: position 18,574,745 of record OX336887.1, on the reverse strand, counting down.
TGGCATGAGCATACCACAGCTTCAAGAAAATCTATTCGTCTATGTCGTCATTTGCAATTCTCAGTTTCTAAATAATTCCCCTTCAGAAACCGCAGAATCCGCTGCACCTTCACAGCAACTCTCGGCTGCACAGGACCAACAGTTTGTCGACCGAAAGACGGTCACACTGCGATGTGGTGATGCTCGAGATGCCGTGTGCCATATGAACCAATTTTGTAAATGAATTAGCGTTCTGAAACGACACACACCATTCCCAATTCCAAACGAGGGTGCCAACAGTGCCAAATTGTAAATAATACTCTCCCACCCCCACAAACACACGCGGAATATCAAAAAGACAAATTTTATCTCGTCCATTCATGCTCTGCGATCAATCAAATACAATGCGTTTTATTTGAAATGCAAAACAACCACTCTGTGGACAGAAGCAACTACTGAAGGAAACCATTCGCGACAGTCAACAGAAAACGTTGCTATGCTCAGGCTTACTCGTTGATCTTCTTGTCTCCTTGGTGAATTTGGTGCAGGTTGGAGCTGTCCAACAGTCCCTCCTGCTGGAGAATACAAGTGTCTCCATACAGACTCAGCTTCTGCAGGTTCCTAGAGAATGAGAGAGAAAGAATGTCAGAAATACAGATAAGAAACAAAAAGGTAGATTAAATCGACGGCAACAAGTCATCATGCTCTCCTTCGCATTGAAAGATGATGAGAGATGTTACCATGTACGCAATATATTCAAAATATTCAAAACACAAATAGAGATTGTTTCTCTTGTGTGTGTTCCCATTACATTGTTGTTGGTATTTTTAAAACAGACAACCAAACCTAGTCATACCACAACAACCCAGAATAAATAGCCTCATTGTCATCGGTCTGCTGTGTCAACATTTGTTAAAGTTATTAGAGCTCGAAGTTGTGTATCTGGTTCTATCACACACTACACAACAAGGTGCATGGGAATTTTCAATGGAAGCAACAGTAGCTAGACTAATACTCGATTTAAGCATTTTCAGAACGGGGGGGGGTTACCTCTTTAACAAACTGGAGCCTTTTTGTACAATCTAATCAAGCCCCGGCTCTGTATACTGCTGGGCCGCCTCCTATCGTGACAGAATTATGGCTACTCTGCTTTAAATCCTAGCATCCACCTTGTACCTGGCAACAATCAAGCAGCAGACTATATGCCAAAAGGTTGATGCTTTTAAAAGCAGTCAAGGTAAGCAGAAAGGGTCGAATGCATCCAGTCACAACAGACTGTCTACATCTGTTTTGATACTGATGTTTGGAAGATGACTAATCTATGTTGTGGAGTAGGATTATCAACCACAGTCACAGCTGACACGGGCCTGTCTACTAGTTACCGTGCACATTAAGTTTCACGCGGACCACTTCCTGTAAATCAGCTGAAATGCATCTGCAGTGAAACCACCAACAGTTGCAACTGTTGTCGAAGTTGTCTTTTCGTCACCTGATAACATGAGAGCAAAAGTTAGATATGGCATCTGGCGTTCGTCGTCATTAGTAGGCAACTGGTTTGAATTGCTAAAAATGGCAAACAACAACAGATAGCATGGCATATTGCTAAAAAGACTTACTTTCCCAGACAACACTTTTATTGCTGATTTTCAGAGATTAGAGTTCAGCGCAGACTACAACACGTTACTCTAGCAACAGCACGTCTCTACTTATCTTCATTAGTCTCTGAGAACATACTTATTGTTTCGTACTGGCAGGAAATGAAGTCATGCCCACTGCAACCTTATTTTTAATCCTGAGTTGGTTGGCACCTTTGAATATTTTCCAAACCCACATTCAAATGTTATCTAATTTTAGTCACATTTCCTTCCTGAATACACTACAACTCAAAACCATGTGTGAATTAGTTTGCATCACAATAAAAAAGGGGGAACAGGTAAGGTTTGTCAGTAGGTTTTTTTTTGGAAGAGAAAACATTGGAAACTGCTCAATGAGAAGGAGTCAGACAACAGAAAAGGTTTCAGCCCCCTCAGCAGAACTAAGACATGAAGCGCACAGCTTTGGACGGGGTGCTATTTCTATACCACAAAAGGACTGTAGAGAATAATAGAGAATGTGGGAGAAGGTACGATAGATATACACAAGTTCTGCAGTGGACTCAGGTGTGTTAACATTTAAAAGTTTGACAAAGAAAAGAAACCTCTACAGCATAAATAATCCAAAGGGTTGATTTATTTATGCAGCACATGTAGGTAATTATATCCCACAGTATGAACTAAATGTACATACACTGTATATGTGTGTGTGTGTCAGTGCTGATATCAGCAAGTCAAAGCCAACAAAGCCTTCTCTAGCCACCACCAGTGCTGTATTGTATCTATTGGTATGAAGACCCCAATGTAACATAGAAAAGCAACAAAAGAAAAGCATACGAGCGTTTGACCCTGAAGCATACATCATAATACTTGATGACTGCATGTGTAAAACACTGTAATATCGACAGCATCTTTAGATAACGTGAGCTACTAACTCCACTGTAAAGACATGACCCGATTACGTAACTCCTAATGTCAGGGTTTGTTTATAGCTAACTAAGCTAGCTAGCTAGCTGTTAGCTTGCTGCGACGCATCAAATGCTGTGAAATTATAAATAAAATGAGACGGTGTCATGGTGAATATCTGATATTGAATAAAAACAAACACTCTGAAACTTGATTTTGAAGCGACTTTAACGTTACCTGTTGTTGCGGATGCTGGTGAACACACACAACACCTGGTCCAAGTAGGTGGCCATGGCGTCCCTCCATCGCTCGGAAAGCTGCGGGTCATTATCGGGACCAGGAGGCTGGTCCATCCTGGTGGACGACTGGTCGCTGTTCAGGGGACTAAGGTAGCCTTCCACCGGTGCGAGCTCCAGCTGCAGCTCCCGCACGAAGGAACCGAACTTCCGCATGAGGAACTCCAGTCGCGGGGTCTCCTCGGAGCTGGAGCCACCGCCGCCGTTACAACCACCACTACCACCACCACCACCACCACCTATTCGCAGTTTAAGCTCGGTCCACAACGCGGGGTAGAAGAGACACTCCCTCCATCGTGAACACACGGCCGAGGCCCGGAGCTTGTCTCGGTCGGACAGAAAGGAGAATATGTGGACGATAAGCTCGCTTGGTAAAGCCATGGCTCCGACACCCCCGCACAGAGCCATGGCGAGCTAAGAAAGCTGCTGTTAGAAAACCAACCAGATATAAAACAAATGTTACAACCGTTGTTTTTAAAAAAACTGGTGCAGCAGCGGCGAATATCAGCAGCGCTTCTTCTTCCTCTCGGTGAAAACAAACCGTTTTTCAGCTTTGCCTTCAATACTATTGGACCGCACCACTGCTTTTCAACGCGCGGGGAACAAAACAATCCTCATAATATTATAAAAATGTCTTTGACGGGATATGTGCTATTATTTGAATTTAGTAAGATTACAGGTTTATTTATTCAACCATAATAAGTTTTAGTGGTGTTGGTAAAATAAGATTTTTAATAATCTGTGATTGCATCGCCTCGTTGTCAAGTGAATGGTTTAGTCCTGAATTGCTGTTATTTTTGCCATACTGCCATGTTCCACCAGGGGGCGGTGTTTGTAGACAGTCAAGCCAACACGTGATCTTTATTTTGGAGTTGGTTCCCCCACCCAGACACAACCCCGCCAGCTCACACCCCTTTCCAAAACAGAACCACACCGCAACATTAAGTTCAAGTGCAAAAACAGTATGACTGTCTGAACAAAGATGAAGTGCTTCTCAAGTCAATTACAGCGAAACAATGACACTCTGAGATCTCAGGCTCGGTGCTTTAACAGATAAAAATGATAAAGATGAATAAAGAACAATCACAACAGTCGAACAAAATCTGATTAGAATAAAGTGCAGCAGCTATAATATAACACAAAATGAAATATAAAATAAGATATAATACTGTGGTAGCCAGCTGAGCAATAATAAAACATATGCACTGTAATGTAAACAGGTTGTGCATTAATGTAGTAAATGTAGATAGATAGATAGATAGATAGATAGATAGATAGATAGATAGATAGATAGATAGATAGATAGATAGATTAAACCTGAGCAAAGAAAATTAAGTATATGCAGAGAAATTAAACATGAGCAAAGATATAAAGATATATAATAATAAAGATATATATATATATATATACACACACATCATATGTACATATATATAGTGTGATGTAAACAGGTTGTAAACAGTAAGTAAGCAGCTTAGGAGGTGGAAAAGATATAATTTAGATGAAGAATGGTTTGTTAAACAATCTTTAAATTACTGGATAAGTATACTGGATACACACTGTACTGACAAATTCATCCAGTACAATGTTAAACTTTTAACTGTAGTGTGTATTGTATTTTACTATACTGTGTATTCTTTTGAGAAATATGACTACAGTTTACATCTTGTTAGCTGTGACTTGTTACAAGTGCCTCCCAAGGGTTGGGTAGCAAACTATCTCCAATATAAACAACTGCGGTTTATAATAGGAAGTTTCTATGGGGAGTTCTTTTGGATACCTTTCAAGGCTAATATAAAGGTCAGATTCCTTATTATGGGAGACTCCCTCTTCAGGATGAGAGAAAATAGAACTTTAGTTGAACTTTTATTCAAAGTAGGAAGCAACATGGTTATGCCAGGTGCAGGGCAGGAACTGCATAAATGTATGTCACTTTCTTTCACCCTTTGTCAGACTCTGAACCACTTTGTGCGTGTGAGGATCTCTGAACCTTTCAGCTGAAATACTTATAACTTAGTGGTATTCTTTGTGTGATTACTTTATGTGATTCTTTGTATGCTCATATTGTCTTTTTAACCTCAAATTATTCTTCAGGGGGTGGCTGTGGCTCGGAGGTAGAGCGGGTTGTCCACTAATCAGAAGATCGTTTTTTTTTGTTCATCGCTCACTGGAATTTCCACCACAAGCACATCATATGAATAAATAGATTTTCAAGACAATAACACATATTTCTTTCTTTGTCTTTACACTATAATCTATAAAGTAAGAAGCTCATACTTGTTTTTCATCCTCGGTAATCAGCAGCAGCTCAGCTGGTGGAGTAAAATAAAAGTTAAGTAAGAGAATTATTGAATAAGTGGCCTATTTGACTGCCAAATGTTGACTAAAGTGCAAACACTTTGGATCAATTCAGAATCAGAATCAGAATCAGAATCAGAAATACTTTAATAATCCCAGGGGGAAATTATTTTTGTTACAAACTACATCACCAGCTCTCCTGATCAGTTTATTTAGTCTGTTGGTGTCTGCAACCTTCAGCCCACTGCCCCAGCATGTAACAGCGAAGAAGATCGCACTGGCCACAACAGACTCATAAAACATCCTCAGCATTGTCCAACAGATGTTAAAGGACCTCAGCTTCGGCTTTGGCCCTTTTTGTAGACAGTCTCGGAGTTTCTTGTCCAGTCCAACTTATTATTCAAGTACACCCCAAGGTACTTACTGTATACTCCTCTACAGTATCCACAGGGACCCCCTGGATGGAAACAGGGGTCACTGGTGTTTTTGCCCTCCTCAGATCCACTATTAGCTCCTTCATCTTTGTCACATTGAGCTGCAGATGGTTCAGCTCAGTCCAAGTGACAAAGTTGCCCACAACAGTCCTGTATTCACTGTCATCACCATTTTCAATACAACCAACTATTGCTGAGTCATCAGAAAACTTCTGAAGGTGGCAGGATTCGGTGCAATAGTTGAAGTCAGAGGTGAAGAGGGTAAAGACGAAGGGAGAGAGGACAGTCCCCTGTGGGGCCCCAGTGTTGCTGACCACCCTGTCAGACACACAGTTCTGTAGGCGTACGTACTGTGGTCTGCCCGTCAGGTAGTCAACGATCCAGGACACGATGGGGGCCTCCACCTGCATCGCAGGCCCATCAAAATTTGCCTAAAATGTCAATCCATGGTGGTGCAGTGGTTAGCACTGTCATCTCACAGCAAGAGGCAACATTGGTTTGAACCTCGGCTGGGGCCTTTCTGTGTGGAGTTTGCATGTTCTCCCCATGTCTGCATGGGTTCCCTCCGGGGACTCTGGCTCCCTCCCACAGTCCAAAGACATGCTCTTAATAGGTCAATTGGTGACTCTAAATTGCCTGTAGGTGTGAATGTGAGTGTGAATGGTTGTCTGTCTCTATGTGCCCTGTGATGAACTGGCGACTTGTCCGGGGTGTACCCCGCCTCTCGCTAAGTCAGCTGGAATAGTTACAGCCCCACTGGGGCTGACCCTGATGAGGATAAGCGGTTACAGATAATGGATGGGTGGATGGATCTTCCCTTTAATGAGCACAGCATGGCAGTAATGGGGGCCTGAAGAAACAAAGTGATTAAGACTGACTTGTCTTCAGTCAGGTCATAACCCTGCACACATTCTCACTTTTGCCTCTGAAAACGCATTTTGTTTCTTACAACCACAATTAAATGTAGTCTGAATGAAAGGCCACTAATCTGGTACTGCTACTTTTACATCTGAGTACTTCTTCCATCTTTGCCAGAAGTATAAGGTATGATATTGTATAAATAAGGCAGAAGTATAAAATAGTATGAAGTATAATGTGAGCTCCATGCATCAATATGGTATGAGTTAAGTGACATGGTGATGAGCTTGAGAGCTCAAGAGTTCATGTCCCTGAGCCTGGTGATGCGGTGCTGTATGCTGGATGGCAGCAGGCAGAACATTTGGGTGATTGGGGTCTCTGATGATTCTAATCCTGTCCTCACACATAAATATTTAGTGAGTTTTGCTTGTACAGTATACTCTCCATACGTCTAGAAATAGCAACGCACAAAATTTCATAACAGCTACTGCCAGTATATTTAGAATTATTAGCTTTAATGATAAACAGCACATTTAAAAAATGATAAAAATATCACAGTCTAATGTGGTAATTCAGCAGGACACTAAGTGTATAAATGTATTCGAGTCCTCATTATTAATTTAAAATGGGGTTCTGACTCCAGTCACGCTAATACGTCTAGACATTCTGGATGAGGACTCTGCTGATATTAGTTCCCAAAATAGCTCCACTGAACAAAATGACCATCAAAATGAACAACAAGACCGCAGCTGTTTAAAGATTTTAATGCAGCTTTGGGATTAATATAATTTAGACTCATGTTGCAGACACTGAGCTGTCAGTGTGTGCAGCTAACCTCATCACAGTTTGACATTAATATTCCATTTCTTTTCTCCACATTATATGTTTTATATATTTAATCCAAGCAGCTGTTGTAGAGCTCAAACTGGAAACAGTCTCTCCCCATGCAGGTCACATTGTGTCTGACTTCAATAATTTGGGATGTAGGTAACAATGACTGTGGGTTTTAACTGCAGGACAGTCATTCAGTTCCACTTATCACCACAAGATAGCAGTACAATGACTCAGCGCAGCACCTCCAATGGACTGAATCCTCTTTAAAACTTTTAATCGCTTCTGTGTTTCTATCTCGTCCATTCTTCTTCAGTCACAATCGCTGATTTCTTGACAGGGAATTACTTGGAGGAGATCAGGTGTGGAGAGAAACAGAGAAGAAGATTCCGCTTACAGTGGAAATTACAAAATATTATAGCATTTCATTTCAAGCCATTGACTGCAGTAATCTTGTAAGTAAAGCACCAGTATGCCTAATGTAAAATTCCATCTTCTGTGACTGCATCAGAGCTTTGGAAGCCTCTTATCTTTGATGTATTAGTTAAAAGTACCACTAGTTAATTGATGTCACATCAGATTTATTCTTTTTAAAGTGCATTGTGCCTTCTCATCAACTACAGCCTTAAAAATAAAAGTTTGAGTTAAAACCTAAAGTGGTTCTTCATGATGAGGGGAGCCAACTTTGGTTCTGCAAGGAACATTTTACCTGTTACCGTTTATTATCAAATTCTTCCCATGTATTTAGCATACATAGTATTTGTCCCTGAGTTAATTCAAAGTGCAATGTGTAATAATTTGAAATAAAATATTTAATGTTAAATGCAACATTGGATAAATTATTTTAATAAGCAATTCTGTTAAGTTATTTATTATTTATATAAATTAGTATCACATTACTAATTGCTCTCTCTAAAAAGTAGTTGTAGTATAATTACGCTTTACATTTAGAAACGGCACCACAACAATAATTTCCTCACACAGCCACAAGTTAAAGGTCAAAAGGTTTGGCATATATTAGTTAAAGCCATATGTACTTTTCACAAAAAAAGCTGTTCAAAGACAAACTCCAAACAATGAAGCGTGTGACTGTAGTAACGTAGCAAGGTCATATCAATACACATAAACTTCAGATTAAGTTATGTTGCTATAAGCTATGTTGTTTTCCCAGTATAATATGAAGAGATGATTTTTTTTTTTTTCACTTAGATAACAGCCTCATAGATAAGACATGCAGTATTTGGATACATTTAACGGGTAATGTTAGTTGTCTAGTTAAAAAGTTAAGTTAAATAACTTGGTTGTTTGCTATTATCTCAGTCTGTGCACAACTCTTTCACTTTAAACTGTCAAAATCATCACTGCAGACGACTCAGAAACTTTTTCTGGCAGACAAATCCCCCTAAACATAAATTATAAATGATTTGGCTTCTGTTAAGTCTAAGAAGACCCATCCCGTTTTAAGCAACAAACAGCATAAACAGTCTTGGATCCTACTGAATTAAAGACCTGTGCCAAAGGCCCTCATGACAGCAGTCCTTACATTTAGAGTTCAAGACTTAAGTTGAGTGCAGAAAATAAATGCCCATCTGCTGAACCAAACACATCAAACTGAAAATATACTGCCATCTGCTGCTTAGGGAGAAAGTACAAATAAAACTGCACACACTGGGGCGCCTACTTTGGATTTATTTGTCACTATTATTTTTTAAATGCATATTAATTCTCATATCACAGTGGTGATATGACTTGGAACTTGCAGGGGGGTTATGTTGAGAAATTTGATATTGATCTCATTAATCCAAAAGCTTTGCTTTCTGGTGATTATGGAGCCTCACATTGTTCAGTATTAAAGATATTATAAAATTAATAATCATATGAATACATTGTGTAAAATACATAAAAGAACAAAAAAGAACAATATGTCAGAATGACCCTTTTCAAAAGTCTATTTTTATTCCAAAGTACCATTTTCCCAGTGACACTTTTATTACATATCACATTTTATTACATAATGTCACTTTTAATAATGTCACTTTTTATTTTATAATGTCACTTTTCAGGACAGCAGTGTTGCCACCGGCCTCTCAACATTCGCTCAACCACAAGCCCCCAGCGCTTGTTGTGCAAAAGCAAGCCCAACAACTGCTATAGCACAACAAGCGCTAACAAGAGCCAGTTAGCTCTTGTTAACAATAGGTTTCATTTGTCACGTGCAGGTTACCATGGGGTCAAAAGCACAATGAAATGTGTTGGGACGAGAAAAACAGGTAAGCTCAGCATTAAAAGCACTAGATTTTAAGTATAAACTTAAGTGATGCATAAAATATAACAAAATAGAAGAATAAAATATGTATAAGTATACTGTCTAAGTATGTTTAAGTGTACTGTACAGTATTGAACTATCACTGTATGAATAGATATGAATGTACTATATAAATACTACATTATTACAAATATCAGTCGTGGTATGGTAGCAGTCATTGTTGTCAGCAGTCCTATTAGATTATTAAATGAATAAACAATGATGTTAAGTAATTCAGAATCAGCAACTTGCTGGGCATAGTATAGACACAGTAATAAAACCTCTTTTATTCAATTATTAAGTTATTAAGACGTATGCGTGCGACGTATACCCAGCCAGCTAACTCGCTAGGAGGACGGCTTGGATCTCAAAGAGACAGTGTTGCCTATATCAACCATAGACCAAGATTGTTTGTTTTTTTGATATTCAGTTGTGTGTCTTTCTCTGAGAAATTGTAACGCTGCTGACATAACTGTGAATAGACCAGCAAGCTAATGCTGTTCACTCTGACACCCGGTAAAAACCAATCATGCTGTAAAGACAGAAGGGTGGAAGAGGCCAGAACATGACTTGACTGGTTGATCTATAGCTACATTGTGTCTTCAGTTGGCCTTGGAAAAAAATGGTAATCCAGTGGAAAAAAAAAAACTCTGTCTGAGTCTGAGTGTGTTCCATAAATGTATTAAATCAGTTTTCCTTGTGGTTCATGAGATCATCTTTTTTAGCAGGAGCTCTGGCTTCCTACTTAAGTGTCCTTGAGCAAGATACTTAATCCCACTTGCTGGCTGATCCTGCACCCTAACCAGAGGGCAAAACACACTTTCTCTCTTCAGAAATTAAAGTACACCACATCAAATAAAGCTTAATGTTGTTGAATACCAATGTGCAGAAGGGACGTGCCAGAACTATCAATCTCCACTAGCCAATTGTGGGATAATCTGTTTTATTTCCACCTGCAGAGTCTGATGGCAGCTGCTACAGCTCTCATGTTGATACCTTAATGATGCTTCACACATTACTCTGTGGTAAAGATAAGTGCTTCCCCACCGATGATGAATTCGTCTCTGTAAAAACGAGAACAAAGGAATGTTGATTGCAGCCAAGTGTAAGTGGTGAAAATTGAGTGACTGCTGAGAGAACAACAAAAAGAAAAAATTCAAATTTCAGTTGTGGTGTCCATTAACAAGAGCCTTTACCAGTCTGCCTCCTTTGTTGCAGCCTGCTAATCAATGACATCCTTGCAAAGTCTATCTCGGTGTTCTGATTGCTTGCAGACGAGTTGGTGTCTTCCTCTGAATACTCATCAGCTTCTGAGCTTTCACCGCACAGATATTTGTCTGTCTGCATTCCCCTGCACTATGCTACCACTCAGACGCTGCGATGCCACCAAACCAGCATCCAGCCACTACTGAAGACAATGAAATAAGTAAGAAACAAGAGTTTTGTATGCTCACTCCTATATGAGGCATTCTGTTCTTCTATTCTTCTACGTATGTAGAGATAATTTTCATATCCAACAATTTTCAAAGAGAACATAAAGACAATTAATTGTGCTTGAATGTGGTATGCTTCTCTGTGAACCTAACAATCCGTTTAAGACTGAATCACCTGGTGTCACAGCCTGCTGCAGGTCCACTGCAAAGCACCAGGTGGTGGTAGAGCTCCATGACTAGATAGATAGATAGATAGATAGATAGATAGATAGATAGATAGATAGATAGATGTTTCAAGGACTGAATGTAAGTAATGTTAAGATGTAATAGTTTTATAGTATAAAAATGATGTTTCACTGTTCTCAAGACAGAAAGTCTTTATGTTCAGTAGCACTCACCATAGCCACGAGCAAGAATCTCTTGATAATGACAAATGTTAAAAGGAAGGAAAGGAGGAAGAGAAGTCATACGTTCATAAAAACTGACCCTGTAATGTCAGTTACACGGCAAAGTATGTTAGTATCTATAGCTGCTATAAGCTACTGCAGAATGTGTTAAATAGAACAAAGGTATGTTTTATGTTAATTTATTCAACTTTTCATTTGTAATTGCTTTTAAAAAAATGTCCTCTTGTAAGTTAATTTGCAGGATATCTTAAATGACACGGGGAGCAAAACAACAATCAAAATAGAGATTTTGGGGTGTCGATTAGCTCAGTCGGTAGAGCATCCGCCCCATGTACAAAGGCTCAGTCCTTGCGTAGCGGCCCAGGGTTCGAATCCGACCTGCGGCCCTTTGCTGCATGTCATTCCCCATCTCTCTCTCTCCCCACATTCCTTCAGCTGTCTCTATCCTATAAACTTGAAAAGTCAAGAAATATCTTAAAAAGAAAAAGATTTTCATCTCAACTGCGAGTATGTAAGTCAGTGGAGATGGGGTGGATTCAGATGCCTGACATAAGAGAGTGAGGAGCTGCAGCACAGGAAGGTCAGGAGGAAAAAGGAGGAGAGGCTGAGGGGCTGAGAGAAAAAGACCTTGAAGGACATCAGGGAGAGGAAGATGGCCATTCTCAAGAAGAGATTCACAGGCAGCTGTCTGTCTGAAGAACAGGAAGATGGAGGAGTGGATGGAGAGGCTTGACAGGCAGCTGGTCATCAACCTGAGTGTGTTGTTGTCTTCCACAGCCAAAAGCGAGGATAACATCCAAAATACATTGCTGCTGCTTGTGACTAGACTATATGGCGTACAGCTACCTAAAGGTGATGTATTGTATTTGGAAAAAAAAAATCTAAGCAAAAAGAGTGATGTCTGGAAATAAAACCAAAATGAATTTGTGGTTTGTAAGACAGGTAAGACAAGGAGGAAATGGGTTTGCCACAAAATGTATGCTATGTAACAGCAGCTGACTGATCCTCACTAAGGCTTCTTTCCTGGCGAAAACTGAATTATTACTCAAGTCAATAACATGCAGAGCAGAAAAAAATATGCATCAATATCACTAGATTTGCGCACGGGATCAGAAATGTTTCAGGCAATAATGCCAGAAGAGATATTAGAGGATATTTCTTACATATGAGGCCAATATGAGGCACGTAAAGAAAGGACAACAGATCTTACTTGGAGATAAAACTGCATATATATAATAATAATATATGTGGAAGCTGGAACAAGGAGAGATCTAACCTCCAAGCAAGTTTCCAAGCAAGTGGTTGGTCACATAATGGGGAAATAACTATGTTTTCGTGCATGTATAATCACCTGAAAATAAGAATCTTTTTATTTTTGTTACTTAAAAAGCCCAGAACAGAAAAGCTAAATACTGACCCTAGACAATGCCTTTCAAGTGTAGTGTAGTTTCACATTAGGAAAGTAAGGGGGACTTTATTTGGACCACTGGCTCCAACTACATTTGCAAATCACCCTATCAGCCAACGTCATGAAACAACCAACCCCAGACCCACACAGCCAAGCCACAGCCAGCCAACCCTAGCGGTTATTGTCATGGCTCATGAAGTGATTTGGCAAGCTATAAATATAAATACATACATGTAAAATATCCACTCAGATCATGTTTTGCTAGTAATAACCTTAGTAAGCAAGCAAGCTTAAGTTGATCAACCAGCTGCAACCCAGCATGACTCGGCTGCCTCACAATGTCAGCTGGCAAAATTAACCTGCAGTCAGCATGCGAGCCAATTCAGCAGCCGGATCAGCCCCAGGAGACGAGACTTAGTTGACCACCCACGACAGTATTTTGCTTTGTTAGCTATCTAACAATTTGTCCCTGTTTGCAGCCAGTTAGCCAGTTAATATCACATTATGTTTCACATTCTTTGCTGTAATGTTCATTTTAACTTTAGATTTGATGTTGGACTTTGTGTTGTAGTTGGTCGTTTGTTGATGTGAGCAGACTCCATTTCTAAGCTAATGTTAGCTAGTGTTGCACACTGTATGGGCGCGGAGAGAGAAGGCACTTCAGAGTGCGCATAAATGTAACATCCCTTGGATTTTCAAGGTGTCCGTTACAAAGAAAGCAGTCTACAGGCTGTTATAGACAACTGAAAGTTATGTTACAGCCTGTTCACCCATTAGCAATAAAAAGTGATTCAAATAAAAATAAAACACATTTTGTAAAATGCCTCACAATCTTACATATGACATCTTTAAAAGACAGATAATAGTCACTCAAATGTTCCACTTCTTCAAGTGGAGAACTGCCTTTAAAATAAGACCATGGCTTCACAATACAGAATCCTTTGAAAAGGGACGATAATGATAAATGCTCTGACTGCAAATGGAGCCCATCAGTGTTCAGTATATTATCCACAGGGAGTGATTTGCAAATTTGCTTTAACCACTTATGGCAGCGTACTATTGCTTTAGTGATGCGATTTGCAGTTCATGTGGAGATTTACTTCCCAGTGCCTGAGTAATGTGTTAAATGGGTGTATATGTGTGTGTGTGTGGGTGGCATAAGATGTTACCGAGATGCCGTGCTTAGGATGTGGTCAGCCAGGCATTCATCACAATACCAGAACATCTTATTTATTAAGGACGCTGTCTGAAGAGAATAGAACAGAAGTTTACATGTTTGTTAAGTGAAAATTACAGTCAGTTGTCAAATCTTGACATATTTTTCAATTGCGTGTCATTTTTAAAGTGAAAAAGTTTCTAAATTTTCTCTGTTGAACGTGAAAGTCAGTTCGGCAGGATAGTGTTGTCTCAACTCGAGTGCGGCTGCTGTGTGACGGCCCGTTCTTCCTCTTCTTCTTTAGCTTTAGCGCCAACACTTGACTGCTGAAATATAAATATAAAACGTGTACAACTTTTAGATACAACAATACATTACAACAGTCTACAACAATTTACAACATATATTGGGTATTCACCGCAACCGCTCCAGCTCCAGGAACAATGCAGGTGGTCCCTCCCCTTTCACTACGAAGCCAAAATGGCAACTGCTGAGGGCGAGAAGTCTCCACACTCAAGTGTTTCTGGGTACTCACAGTACACTGGATTTTGCCATTGATGACAGTGTGAACACACTTATGTACTCAAAAAAGGCAAGTGTGATTATGGAAGTACACAAATTGAAACACAGCAATTGCCACTATGTCAGCATGCTGATATTAGGATTTAGCTCAAAGAGCCGCTGTGCCTACTGTAAGTAGACAAATTGTGTCGACTCTCAGTCTTGTTTTAAAGTTTAAAGTGGCACACAAAGAACCTTCTTAACACATAACTGTAATAAATACCAAAGTAAGCCCTCAAATGTTGACAGACTAAAACTCACATAGCAAGATATGACAAAGAATAACAGAGCGAAAATGGTCAGAAGAAGAAAATGACATGAAGGCTGCAGCTGAAATTGAGTGAAACCTAGAGAAAATTAGAAAGCAAGAGTGAAGCCTGACAGACAATCAGTCAGTCTGACATTGCACATACAGTATATAACTGTAACTGTGACGTAACATATTATTTACAAATGATTTAAGGTTGTGGTAAGGAAGTGCTATTAGGCAATTAACATAACAATTAATGGTCAGTGTTGCTGTTATAGTTGATTCTGTCGTATTCTGCCACACCAGCAGCAGAAGGTCGATGTGGCTACGTGTATATACAGTTGTATATATGCAATTTGGAAGTAACCACTTGTCTTAACAGTCTTACCAAACAGACGGGGTCCAATGGTCTTGGGAGGGCACTATGACACCCGGAGTAGGCATCTGGTTGTGGGGTGGAGTTCGGGGGCTGTGGGATGTGGGATGGGGGAGCCGGTGGCCTCAGGCTCTTGATTCCCTCCAAAAGTGCTGCAACCATGTTGTTGCTGCCCTGCATAATGGTGGTCAGCAACCGCTCCTCCCGCTCATCACGTTCCCTCAGCTGCTGTCTCCAAAACTCCCTCATTTCACTCATGTGACGGCACAACAGAGCGACATCTCCTGTATGACCCTGCCGCCTCCGACGGGGTTTCTGGGCACTTGTCCCTGAAGAAAGAATTGGTGTGAAACTTATTACATGTCCTGGCGTGGGTATATGTTACAACAGAAAGTAGCATTGGTTGGTGCAGCCAGAATATTGCAGAACTTACCTGGTGACTCAGAGTTCCTCTGCGGTGGACAACTGCTCCTTGTGCTTTCAGCTGACCAAGGAGAGTCATCTTCGCGCTGCTGTGTCGTGCTGCCTGTGTCGTCGAGGCCCCCAATCTCCGTTGTTGTGTCTTCCCCTGGCTCCATTGCTGCTTCTACAGAGGGTTACAAAAATCACAGATGATTTAAACACTGTTTTTATGTCAGAAATACGGATTTATTTTGTCTAGTAGCAGTGTTGGGAGTAACGGCGTTTAAGTATAATCTAATTAATTACTTTTCCCATCGTTGCAACGCCGTTATCGTTACTGACTGAATGTGGCGAGTTACTACAATTTGGTTGAATGAAGCGCGAGGTGTCAAGCTTTGGCTACATCAGCTGCCTGGAGAGAGCAGGAGTGGGGATGATGATGACACCGTTGCAAATGCGGTGATGATTGGCTGGGTGGGCGGATGCCCTGCTCACGCTGTCTCACTGCACGCTCTGACTTCCACCTATGAATACCTCTGAACACACAGGACAGCGACAACGGCGACGAGCCAGGGAAATTCAAAGGTAGCGTTCTCCAACTGGAAGTACCGGCACTACTTCTCCCTCATTGAAATTAAAAGGCAAGAATGTATATGTATCATGCACGCTATGCCCAGGAAAGAAGATTTTATCCACGTCTGCCGCAAGCAACGCTAACCTTATGAAGCACGACATGGCAGGCTGCAATCTAAGTTCAAATAAATACCAGATGTTCTAAAATACTGTATATAGTGTTTTTATTCTTCAGTCAGTTAATATAAACATCTTTGACGTTAAAGATGTTATAGAACATAAAAATAACGTCACAGTTACTTTGCTGAGTAACTAATTACTTTTACAGTGTGGTAACTGAGTTACTAACTCAATTACTTTTTGGCAGAAGTAATTTGTAACTGTAACTAATTACTTTTTTAAAGTAAGATGACCAACACTGTCTAGTAGTCTGAATAATCACATTATTGGTTCCATATTACATTCTTTGCAAGTGCTATCATGACTACTTTCATTAAACTGGGTGATACTTTCTACTTCATAAACTTTATATACTTCATAAACTTGTACTTTATATGTTATTGGTAGTCAAACATTACCTGAGAAGTTGCATTGAATAACCCCCCACCCCCCGCCCGCTGGAGGGATACAAAAAGCTCTTTGAACAATAGGCCAACTAGCATGAAGTTATCAGCTCACCTTGGTCAGCTGCCTCGAAACCGATATCCACCCCGTGTTGTCGGGCTTGGGACAAACTTCGCTTCCCCAGCAGATCATCTAAAAGGTCGTAAAACGGACAACTGACCTGCTGCTGTCCACTTTTCATGTTGCTTTGCTTGGCGCCATTGTATGCCTTTCTTATACTCTTCCATTTTATTCTGATCTGCTCCGGCGACCTAATGAAGCCCGCTTCTGCCATCGCTTTGGAAATCTTTTCGAAAAGATCTGCGTTCCTTGTTTTCCGCCCATCCATAAATTTTAAGATGTTCAACTTCTGTACTTGGTTGAGCATGAACCGGGTCTCCTCGTCCGACCAGAAGTGTGTTGGTGAAGCCATGGTGTCGACTGACCTTTTCCGGCAACAACACCACTATTTAATACGACGTCTCCTTTCACTTCCGGGTGAAAGCCCCAGCGGAAATTCTCGAGCATACGCAGAATGCAAAATCCAATTTAGATCCAATTGCTGAGTATACATGGCGTTAAAACTCCGACTATGAACGAATTATCTAGGTGTTCTTATCCGATTTTGAGATGTCCGTTAGTGCGTGTTCAGACAGGGACAGGCAAACCGGCAACCGGTGGTGGGGAAGTGCGGTGGTGGGGGGTTGAGGGGAGCTGAGGTGGGTTGCTGTGGGCGTGTCTATACCTGCCAAATGTAACCGCTGTGAAACAATCAGGAAATAACTTTTTATTTCGCTGATTAATAACAGCTTTATCGAGGCCGGCGCTCGCTCTCTGTGTTGTTACTCCATGTCTCTCTACCAAAGCGCTCTCTCTCTCTCTCTCTCTCTCTCTCTCTCTCTCTCATCATCGGACACAAATCAAATTAAACTTCTTCGTGTCATTATATTTTGCGGCGTAAATTGCGAGTCAGACTCAGATTTAGAAGCTGGTACATGAATATCAGAGTTTAGTCCGTGAATCCACCTGGATAGTCTCTGCTTCAGAGACATTTCAGGCTGTCTGTGGAGGTTTGACCGATCTGAGTGTCTGATTGGCGGCCGGAGCGTGACGTGGGGCTCCGTTTTTCCAAAAGTTGAATCTGGTTCAACTTCTCTTGCCGTTCGCCGGCGACGTTTTTTGCGGCGACGCCTGCGTTGTGGTCTGCCGGTGCGGAAACGCACGACCCCCATTGAAAATGAATTGAAAAACGCCGCCGGCGTCCGTTTTGCCTGTCAAACCTCCACAGACAGCCTGAAATGTCTCTGAAGCAGAGACTGTTGAGAGTGGTTTAAGTGTATGAATGCATGTAACTGTATTTGTCCATGGGGAGGCGCTGTTGCGCTGGATGTGGTCATGTGTCGCGTGGCCTGAAGGGAAATATACTGCATCTTTTTCTCATTCCTGTACCTGGCTCTCACGGAGAGCAACATTATTTTGGGTACCGAAATAAAGTATGCTGGTTGGCAGAAGAGACACCGTTCTTCTATAGAATTATTATTCCGCTGTAGTAGGCAGTGAAGCCTAACAGTTAACAGGTTATGGGCCCAGTACCGAGAATAATTCTAAAGTTTGACGGACACATGCGGCGAAAGCCAACAAGGTCGCGCTAGCATACAGAAGTGTAAAAGAGCTACAAACACAAAAAGCCATGGCGACAGGAAGCAAGACCAAATGGCCCAAGTTCGACGGGAGAGCAGAGGAGTACGAGCTCTGGGAAGAAAGGATGCTGTGCTGCATGCACGGAGCGGGGCTGAAGCAGACAATCCTCACAGAGCCAGCTGGACCGCTAACGGCGGAGGAAAAGGCTAAAGACGACAAGCTAAACGCGGACGCCTATTGTGCATTGGCGCCGCTACTTGACAATACAAGCTTGGGACTGATATTCAGAGACACAAAGGACAATGGCAGAGAAAGTCTCAAAGTGTTAAGAGAACACTACATCGGAAAAGGTAGGCCCCGGATTGTCTCCCTGTACATAACCATGACTGCGTTGAAGAAGGCTGAAAGCGAGACTGTAACCGAATACATTATCCGAGCTGAGCAAATCTTCACAACGCTTAGGAGTGCGGGTGAAGCACCGAGTGAGGGACTGATGATGGCAATGGTGATGAGGGGGTTACCGGAGAAGTACAAGCCGTTTACGCTGTTGGTGACACATGGCTCGGCGGACATGACGCTGGCAGAGTTCAAGACAAAGCTGCGAAATTTCGAGGCTTCAGAAGATTCAGACCCTGTCGTGGAAGAGCCGGGAGAGAGGGTGCTCAGGGCTCAAGCGGCGCCGCGGAGATGGTGTGTTGGCGTTGCGGAGAAAAGGGCCACAGAAGGGATGAGTGTACAGAGAAGGTTTGGTGCGGTTTCTGCAAAAGCAGGGGGCACACAGACAAGGTGTGTAACAAGAAGGAACGTGAACGTAACACCCGGTGTGCGTGTGTCCATGATGGCGGGGGCGGCGACGGCGGTGGGCGTAGAGCAGGTCGTGGACCAGATGGCGCCACGGGAGAGGACTACACCTTCCGCGCGCAAACAGGAGATGCCAGCATCTCAGAGCAACCGCAGGAACGGAGAAAGGGACTGATCGTGGACACGGGCGCGACGTCCCATATCATCAATGACCGGAGCAAGTTTAAGAACTTCGACAGCACCTTCAAGCCAGACAGACATTGTATGGAGCTAGCAGACGGGAAGCGTACAGCCGGAGTGGCGCAAGGCAAGGGGGACGCACAGGTATGTCTCATAGACAGTGAGGGGCGCCGGTGTGCAGTGACTTTAAAGAACGCTCTCTACATCCCCTCATACCCCCAAGAACTCTTTTCAGTGAAGTCTGCTACCACTCACGGTGCAAAAGTGTTCTTTGATGAAGGTAAAGATGTCATAGTGATGCCAGATGGCACTAGGTTTGATATTTATGTATGTAATAGGATGTACTACTTACTAACCGAGTGTGATGTAGGTGATGTGTGCCATGTTAGCTATGATATCCAGACCTGGCACGAAGTAATGGGTCACTGCAATTACGATGATATCTTGAAGCTACAGAATGTAACAGAAGGCATGCACATTAAAGGTGCAAAGTGTAAGCCTGATAAAGAATGTGTAGTATGCATAGAGGGAAAGTTTACTCAAACGAGGAACAGAGATCCTACTGATAAGGTAAAGACACCACTCGAGTTGGTGAACACAGATCTAGCTGGCCCAGTAAGCAATCCGTCCATAGACGGTTACAAGTACATGCAGTCTTTCACAGATGTGTACACAGGGACAGTGTCCACTTACTTCCTGAAAGCAAAAAGCGATACAATCCAGGCCACTGAGAAGTATCTGGCAGACGTAGCGCCCTACGGCACTGTGAAATGTATAAGATCAGACAACGGGACTGAATTCACTAACAGAGAATTTCAGACACTACTGAGAAAGAACAAAATCAGACACGAGACTTCCTGCCCTTACTCCCCGCACCAGAACGGGATAGCTGAAAGGGAAGGGCGTACTCTATTCGAGATGGCGAGGTGTATGCTTATTGACAGTGACCTACCTAAAAGTCTTTGGCACTATGCCGTCCAGGAAGCAGCCTATACCAGGAACCGGTGCTTTAACAAGCACACTGGCACTACCCCATATACTGCAATGACAGGTAAAAAGTGTGATCTAGCCAGGATGCATAAATTCGGGTCAGTGTGCTATGCTTACCAACAAGACAGAGGAAAGCTGGATTCTAGGTGCGAGAGAGGACTTTTTGTAGGACATGATAAGGGCAGTCCCGCCTACCTAGTCTACTACCCTAGCAGAGGAAAAGTGCAGAAGCACAGACTAGTAAAGTTTGTTACCAAGACAACTTGTGAAAATGAGACTCAGACACTGGAGCTGGGACTGGACCCCAATGTAGGTTGTGACGAGAGAATAGAGACCCCACAGCCTAGTATACTGAGTACAGATGGACAGACTGACGGTCCACAGTCAGCACCGCAGGATGATGGTGAGAAGCACGCTAGGGCGACGCCACATGCCTCAGACAGTGGGAGATATCCCAGCAGAGAGCGTAAACGCCCGGGGTACCTGAGAGATTATGTGTCAGAAAAGACTGATGACGAGGATAGTACACTCACTAGTGTAGATTATTGCTATCGAGCAGTCTGTGGTGTACCCCTGACCTTTAAAGAGGCCATGACATCAACTGAGTCAGAAAAGTGGAAGAAAGCGATGGACGAGGAGATGAAGTCCCTAGAAGACAACCAGACCTTTACCCTGACTAAATTACCAGAGGGCAGAGAAACAGTGGGAGGAAAATGGGTGTACACGATCAAAGGTGACATTGACGGACACGACCAGTACAAAGCTAGGTTTGTAGCGAAAGGATATAGTCAGAGGGCAGGGATAGATTATGGCGAGACCTTCTCCCCAACAGCCAATCTTACAAGTATACGTGTGGTAATGCAGATAGCAGCCCAAGATGATTTAATCTTGCATCAAATGGATGTAAAAACAGCCTATCTGCACGCCCCCATTGATCGAGATATCTATATGGAACAACCTGAAGGTTACGAAAAAGAGGGAGAAAAGTTAGTGTGTAAATTAGAGAAATCAATTTACGGCCTGAAGCAGTCAGGGCGTAATTGGAATGAGATGCTCCACACATGCCTAGTAAATGACAACTTCATTCAGAACCCAACAGACCACTGCGTCTACACAAAGGAGTCGAAGGACGTAGGAAAGGTAATAGTAGTCATCTGGGTGGATGATCTCATCATCGCGGCCAGTAACAGCAACAGCCTAGAGGAAGTGAAAAACATGCTTTCTACCAGATTTAAGATGAAGGACCTAGGTAGTCTGAAGTGTTTTCTGGGCATGGACTTCAGCCAGTGTGATGGCTGTGTGAAAGTGACACAAAAGAGATATATTGAAAAGATACTGGAACGTTTCCACATGCAGGAGTGTAGAATTAGAGAAACACCATGTGACCAAAAATTAGAATACTCAGAAGATGTGCCCAAAATGCTTGACGTGAAGAAGTACAGAGAGGCTGTCGGCAGTCTCATTTACTTGACAACCTGTACACGTCCTGACCTATGTTTCGTAGTGAGCAAGTTATCCCAGCATTTTGCTGACCCTACAGACGAGCACTGGGTTACAGTGAAACATGTTTTGCGTTATCTCAGGGGTACTGCAGACAAACAGCTCTGTTTCAGAAAGAGCAACGAAGATCTAGGCCTACGGGCCTATAGCGATGCAGACTGGGCTGGGGACGCTAGCGACAGACGTAGCACCTCCGGGTATTGCCCAAAATGTTGACACTTGACTTTGTCATGTTTTTGTTTTGTTTTGCTTTGTTTATTTGAATTATGTAAACTCTGTACAGTATCCATGTCATTCATAAGTGGGAGTGTTGAGAGTGGTTTAAGTGTATGAATGCATGTAACTGTATTTGTCCATGGGGAGGCGCTGTTGCGCTGGATGTGGTCATGTGTCGCGTGGCCTGAAGGGAAATATACTGCATCTTTTTCTCATTCCTGTACCTGGCTCTCACGGAGAGCAACATTATTTTGGGTACCGAAATAAAGTATGCTGGTTGGCAGAAGAGACACCGTTCTTCTATAGAATTATTATTCCGCTGTAGTAGGCAGTGAAGCCTAACAGTTAACAGAGACTATCCAGATCGGTCAAACCTCCACAGACAGCCTGAAATGTCTCTGAAGCAGAGACTATCCAGGTGGATTCACGGACTAAATTCTGATAATCTACCTGTGTGTGTGTTCTCACTTTGTTTATTTCATGTACCAGCTTCTAAATCTGAGTCTGACTCACAATTTACGCCGCAAAATATAATGACACGAAGAAGTTTAATTTGATTTGTGTCCGATGAGAGAGAGAGAGAGAGAGAGAGAGAGAGAGAGAGAGAGAGGTCTTTGGTAGAGAGACATAGAGTAACAACACAGAGAGCGAGCGCCGGCCTCGATGAAGCTGTCATTAATCAGCGAAATAAAAAGTTATTTCCTGATTGTTTACATTCGGTTACATTCGGCAGGTATAGACACGCCCACAGCAACCCACCTCAGCTCCCCTCACCCCCCCACCACTGCACTTCCCCACCACCGGTTGCCGGTTTGCCTGTCCCTGTCTGAACACGCACTTATGGTCGAAGTAGGTCGGACTAAGGTGTTTACAAGCATTTTTGATACAAGTCTGATATGATCAGAAATTTGAATTTTTTTCTGCATGTAAAAATACTGAGTGTGTGTCAGGCTCCTGTTTGTATCCAAATGTGCACACATCTGGCAAGAAGTGTCATTTTGCAAAAAATAATCAGATACAATGTACTAAGACTCTTTAAGAGCAGTAACACGCTGGTTTATATTTAACTTGTGGACCAGTGATGCTGTGATGGACGTGAGTGATCAACATGTGTATCAGAAATTCTGTTTATCAGTGAACGCTATGCTTCCAGTGTGTTTGGAGTCGGTTTCGGGTTAACACTGAATATTGAGGGGAACCAACTTTCTTTCAGCTTTCAGAAGATTTGGTGATTACATTGGAGAGGACGTAACCTCTTGTATGAGATTACATGCTTGCCGGAAAGGATAGGCACAACAAAATATCCCAATTTCCACGGTTTACAAAAGAGTTAAGCATCAGGCCTAGGAAGCCAAACAAGTATCCAAACATCATTAATGAATCTGAAAGAAAAACGTTTGCCTGGCCTAACTTCAGCCTAGATTTTCTACAAGTCTTGTGTTGTGTACACTGAGGCAGCAGCCAGGCTTTGAATGGGAAGAAGGGACAGATGGACACATTGGCTGTTTGTGAAATGTTTGTGCTGCCATGCAACAAAGTACACTCGGGTGTAAAATCTCAAACTAATTTATTTCATGGGAACATACAGTTTCCCCGCTCACTGTCAACAAAGCAGCAGCACAACAAGCTTCTGAAAGAACGTCACCTCCATTCGGCTTTTTCAGCCTGCAGGGAGAGTTGTTGGTTGTTCACAGACTAACTCATACATTTGAAAGCAAGTATAAATGCTCAGTTTAAAGAATATTTTTTAAAGATTCTGACTGAAGATTTCCTTTTAAAGTGTATAGGTGCTGCTTTTAGAAATGTTGTTGCATGTTGAAAAGCATCCCGTTTAGGTATGTTTGTATCGTTTGTCTCTTGACACCCAGGGAAATTGTATACAGGAACTGTATGTGTAGTGGATGCAGAATGGTTGCTATGATGTGCAAGAAGATCAGAATAAACTACTAAAACATAACTATGACATAACTAAACATGCTAACTTAACCAAGAGACAGAGAGCTTCACTACACATCTTACCGGCACAAACGCTTCCCAGGTTTTCACCAGAAAGGTGCAGCTATGTTGCATGTGCATCCCTGTGTGTCCCTAATTAAGATCCCCCCTGCTACAACAGGTAAGAAATTATTACTTTACTTATTGTTCATTTGTCTTCACATCTGCATTTGAGTCCACTTTCTTGAACTACATAAGGTATCTTTGTTTGCACTGTATCGTGGTATTTGCCATGGTATTGGATTTCTCCAGAATAGGTGCCTATTTAAAGAATGTTTGGTCTTTGTTCAAAGAATTTATGTTGCTTGCCGAATGCCATTGTTTCATCATTGTTATACTGTACATGTTTGCACTGCGTACCATATTAACCTCATCCTGACTTATACAATATCTGAATCTGCATCAAATTTAGCTGACATCACCTACAAGCAGACCTTGGGTGCAGCAAAACCCTGGCATGTCAACAATAAACACAGCAACAAAGCTGAAACTGAACTGAGATATGTGAGCGCACACAGAGCAAATAGTTAGACCTGGCATCTCCGTGGTGAGTAAGCTGTTTGTGAAGAGTCACCAGGTCTTGAGCTGCCGAAAGCACAGCTTCCACCCTAAAGCGATTTCTGAGCAGACAACTGATATTAAGAATGACTGAGCTGGGGAAGCAAGCGAGACAAACAGCACTCGCATAATTTCTCTAAAAAGTCGACCTGAAAAAAGAGAGGGTTGTTTGCATGCTGTTGCTATTAACAACAAAGTAACAGTGAGAACGGTCAGGTTATGAGGTTTTTGTGATCAAAAAGGTACAAATCTGCTTCACCCTTTTCCTGTTTAGTGTAGCAGACGAACTGCTGTGCTGCCTGAAGTCAACACAGGCCACAACTCTACAGGTGAAGGAATACAACCTCCTCACTCATCAGCAGAAAAGCAAGGACAGGAGCTTTCTGTAGAACAAGCATGGCAGCTTCCTCTGCTGTTGGAAGATTGCTACCAGCTTAATGGCCAGTACTCTATTGCTACTGTAGGACTTCTGAGGGAGTAGCCTCCTCCAGATTAAATTACCCCAGTCCACTCTGGTGACTCCTTTTTCCCAGGTCTTCATCAGCCAGATCTCAGAGCCCAGGTAAGCCTCACTCCTCTTCCTACAGTAATTGCTAGCAGGTGAAGTACTAAGGCTTTCTCTGGAATAGAGAATCTGGCAACATGAAAGTGATCATTTATGAGCGATGTAAAATAATATCACCATGGTGGATAAGTAATCTAATTGACAGAGCAAGCAGGGAGAGGGAACGAAAGAGATGAAATATTGCTATAGAAGCTGCAAATTTTAAGACAGTCGAAGGGTATAAAGAGTGAAAGGTTGGACTAATATATTCAGAAGCCCATGTATAAAATACCACACATTTATGTGACATGTATGCTCAATAGCCTCTCATTATCAAATATGATATTGACCTTTGTGGTTTATAGGGGGCATAAATTTACTGGGTCAATAAACAGGAGAGGCAGGCAGTGGGTTTCATATTTCATATATTAGATCTACCAGGATTGATTTCAGCGCCTCATCAGAGGATTAGCTGTAAATGTGCTGTTACTGGCAGGCCTGCGTGATGGGCACACCACCACACTTAACTCTTCATTCACACAAAAAATAACATAATTAACAAGTTAGCAAGCTCTATTCAGTAAAAGTATTCATATCATGTTCACATATGACATCATCAACATCATCTAACTTCAGAGATACTTTGACCAACAATGAACGCTGATGGCGATGAAAAGGGATTATCACAATTACACACAGCACGTGAATGTCTGTACCGTCAAACCAAATTGTTGTTGCCACATTTAGCTCAAAACCACTATTGTAAACTTTAAAGTCCATGTAAAGTAAGAATAAATATGTGTTCCGAGTTTGTCAGACCAAAGAAGAAAGTGTTATTAACCACCCAGCCAAATTTGAATGATTAAAAATGCTGACAAGTTTATGAAATTAGGTGTCAGGTGTCAAAATCCACGGGCAGTCGTGGGAACAGTCAAGCAGCAATTTTGAAGCGACTGAAACGTGTCAGATGAGTTCAGAAAATGACATGACTAACTTTGAAACACTTTGAGCGAGAGGAATTAATCTCTCTGCTAGGGGTGCAGGGGTATGCTCAGGGTGGCCTCAGTGTGTCATCGAGCCACCTTTTAGGACCGCCCACAAAATCCTGGACTGAAAACTGGTGAAAAAACTGTTTTAATCTCTAACTCCACATTTCAGTAATATATCATTCAAAGTCTTTTCACATATTTTCAGCAACTATTTTCCAACATATTTAATGTATTTTGAAAGAAATCTCAGAATTGTGTTTACACAGACTTTAGGCTTTAAACAACAGTCCAGTACAACGTGCAATACTGCCGAAGCTACACCAATCTGCCAGTTCAACATTTTCCTGTCACTCATGATGAACAAATCCCTGAGATACTTAAACTCCTTTTGCTTAGGGACCATGCATATCTATAACAAATGCCAATACATTCAGTTATTTTATTAAAAATCCCAAAAAGTCAACCAACTTTTCTAGCACTCCATGCAATAGTTGAGATATTTAATCTTAGATCAAAGTAATAGTCTGACATTGCCATCCCTAGAGCCACACCACTCGCATAGCTAAAATGACTTCACAAATAACAGCTGCCAAAAGTGGCATTCTGTGGAAGCCACATCAAAGTTAAACAGCTTTATGTGTATAAGGAGACTGAATCCATTCATTCAGGCCACAATAATAACCTGAAACAAACACAGAAGAAGAATAAATGAACGAGATAGAGTTCAGAGGTTATTCTTATACCTACTTGTGTGTGATTGAACTTGTGTGATTTCTGGTATATGTTGATGTTGTTTACCTCCACTCTTAAACAACTACATTACGTTTACCACTCTGCCCTAAGATGTATTAACACTGACAGTTATTCTACTCATCATTGCATCTTGTATGAAAAGGTTGGTTGGACTTCTCTAACAGTAAGACGTGACAAGCATTAGTTTCTATTTATTTACAAAGCCCTTAATGGCAACCTGTCATCATATGTCATCTCCTTATTAAACTGGATCCTGCATGCAAACGCTAATTTTAGTAAAACTGCTTTTAGTTTTTGCACACACTTGGAACATTTTACAACATACATTAAAACCTAGTGCTCTTGTACCTATAGGTTGATTTAAAACTACAACGACTCTGCTGTTGAATGTAACTAGTTTTAACTGTCTTCTTGTTTTCTTGTTAATTATTTTGTGGGTAAATGTATTATGTATATCTCGACATCATTGAAAACGAGGGCATGCCCTCAGTGATTTTTTGAGATTTAAATAAAGGTTGAGTGAATGATGGAATGACTTTCCTCATCAGCCAGTAAGTGCCGTAGACAAATGTGACTGATAATACAGCCCTAAAGCAATCTGCCAGCACCCAATTACTAGCTGTGAAGGATGGAGCACATACACTGTTTGTGCACTTTAATAGGCAGTTCACAGGAGACAGACTGTTCATCGCTGGTTCAGGTACTCGACATCTGACCCATGTGATATATTTCCCAAGATAAATAGTGTCCTACAGGCCCTGACAGACTGTATTCATTGGTGACAGGTAATCATCAAAGGTAAGCTATTTAAACTACTTAATGGGGAATGGGTTTTAGAGACTAAAAGGCTGTAGTAGGATTTTGTGCTGCTGTTTCAGTGACTCTTGAAGGATAAGAGAGTGGTCTACAATATAAACAATGGATGTATGAATGTTGCTGCCAGGTGCCTGCTGTGCCAGGCTGCTTGCTTGATTTTCTTTTTAGCACTCTGTCTTTTGGTGTGTTTGTGTTATCAGGATGTGTCAGACCATATTTTGCTGTGCCCCCTCCTGAATATAATTTTCAGTTGATTAATTAAGTTATAGTTGCTTAATTTAAGCTAAAATTATGTTTCAGCACCTAATGGTCTCGGACTGACTAGACAAACCTGATTTTCTTTGAGCCCACCCACAGATGATCCCTGGCCATGTTACTAGAGGGAAGTTCTTACCACATTAATGATGATTAATGATGCTTTTTTTTTTTTGCGTTCTCAAGCCCAAGTGTAGTAAATTCTGTGGTCATATCTGCCAGAAAAAGTTGGCTTTGAGTTTCTGTTGATGTGTGTGCAGATATCTGAACATTTCTGTGAGCTGTGAGCTGTCAAAGACTCGCTAGTCACGCCAGCTGTGCTCTGTGAATGCCATGTTGGACAATTCCCTGCTGTGCTTCAATGCCTCTCCAGCATCAGTCAGTGCGGCTACATGCCAAACAGTCTGTACAGGCCTCTCCAAAGGAAACTGGAAGACCTTTGTTCATATGGTTGAATTCGATTAAAAACAAAAAAAAGACATGGGTAGAAAGCTGTAGAAAAATAATGGCCTTTTGTTAAGCAAATCAGACTTTTTAGACATTTATTTTATGTGTATTATATCTTTGTTTTTGACTTACTGAAGCTCTCACATCTCTCTTGAATCACACATACGATACAATTAATACAATTACAACATACAAACCCGAAATCCACTCTGAATATGATTTATATAGTAAAAATAAATGCTATCCTGCTGACTTTTATTTAGAAAAAAAAAGAAAAATCAACTTGGATCGTTTTTATTAGTTACTTCGCCTCTCATTGTTAATGATTGATAAAAACTAACTATTTTTTTCTGGCTTCTTATGTGGGGCATGCCAGAGAAAGTTTGAGAACCACCACTGTAGTTAGAGCCAACCAGTGACAGTATAAAGAATGGACAGAGCATGAGTAACGTCACCCATAGGTTTCCAGAGCGCTGCTTCTTCCCCTAATTAACTAATTAATCCACTAATCCAAATATCAGCAAAGACGTGGATCATTGGCAGACCTGAGGCGAATGACACCTGGGTGCTCTAGTGAGCCATCTGTAACAGCACTTACCTGTCAGTCAAAGCGGCCATGCTGTTAATTATCCTCAACTTCGAGCATTAATATCATCTGAACTGGTGAGATAAAAAAAAATAAATTCACCCCTCGTACAGGAAATTAGCTATAGAGACCACAACCGTTTTTTAAACATGTTTATTTATGCTGTGATGTTGGGCATTTTAATATGGGGGCTTATTGAATTACAGTTTTTAGCACTTTCACATTGGCTTCTTTTCCCAGTATTGGAGGTTGCTGCTTGGAGCCAACAGGCTATAAGCTTACTGTAGCTTAAAATGTAGAATGGGGACCAGTTACCTGTCCAAAGACAGAGCCAGGCTACAAGCACCTAAAGCTATCTACTTAACACAATTTGTCATTTGTTTAATCCGTTTACAGATGGAAATGTAAAAAGACAAGTTTTTATGGTGGCTAAAAAATACTTTCAACATGTCACTAGCTAACTGTTTCCCCCTGCTTCTAGTCTTTATGCTAAGCTTTATGCTAAGCTCATAATCGCCTGCTTGCTCCAGTTTTGTGTTTAGTGTACAGACATGAAAGTGACATCGTTCCTCCCATCTAACTCTTGGCAAGAAGGCAGTTTTTTCAGAAAATGCTGAATATTTCTTTTACCACCCACATTCATACATGCAGCACTTTCTGTTGTGTCCCATAAATCGAGTTTAGGCAAAACATAAATTAAAAGGGGGCATAATAATTTATGTCCACACATGTGTCAGTAAGGACTGGATCTAATTATGAAAAATCATTAACGCCCACTCATTGTTTGCTATTGATTTCCCCCCTCATGGATGTTTTTTGTCGTGTCTTTATGTTGTTTGAGCTTGTCCCACAAGTAGTCCTGTCGACAACTACTTCACCTATGAACATAAACAGAAATAAACTCTTAACAGCTCACTTGACATTTGTATGAGGAGTTATGAATATTATATTAATGATACCTATATGCTGGTTGTCCTCATTAGGCACCACATGCATATAAAGTATGAGTTAGATTTGTGATCATTGCGCTACTGATCACATTTACACCCTAAACTCACACACACACACATCCACAAAAGAAGTAAAATTAGACATACGGTATTTCATTTGTTTTTAAAAGCTTTTTGCCTGTGTTTGGCAAGAGGAGTTTTATTGCGCAGTTCTCCAGAGCATTATATATGCTGCAGTTAAATTTATAGCGTAATAAAATCAATCTATATGAGAAATGGCAGTGGGGAAAAATTGGCACTAAAAGAACAGATGTTTTCTTTCAATGAAGATAAAACAGGATGTGCATGGGGGAGTGGCTTTCCTGGAGGCAGATTCTCTCTAGTTAACACTAACATTTACATTAATTAATGTGCGATGTTGTTGGACAAGTTTGTCCCCTATGGCCATATAATCCATGAGTCAGGAGAAGATCTGATAACTTGTTGTTGTTGCCACAGTACATGTAATCAATTAATTAAACAAAAGGAGGTGAGGTACTAAAAAGGAAACAAAAGGTGAGCAGATGCTGTTCAAACAAACAAATAAATATAACAAAAAGAGAACTCTCTCAAAACCAGAGTCTATATGCTAATCTTAAGGGAAAAATTAAAGAAAAACTTGACTTAAACTATCTTCTAATAACAAAAAACACATCAAAACAGCAACCCTAAAACTAGTGACTAACGGGAAATCTTCTCTAGTGTGTGCAAAAAACTAAACCTAGCCCAGTCCCTGTATACTAAATGAAACCTCTACAAAAGACATGTTGACATTCCCAATTACCACCAAGGCGAGCTCCACACAAATATCACAAACCTGTCAGGCGGTTCTGGTTTAAATAAGGTTGCTCTTCTAGATTGGATCCCTCTGACTGGTGGGTCGTGGAACGTGCCACTCCAATCCGGATTCTCCGGGCTTCCAGAGGAGGATGATGTCCACGCCTCGTCAGCTAGGGCTAACAAGGAGTCGAGGACCACACACCAAGTTATACCTGCATAGTGACATCAATAGTGCATACAGAACCCTGTGCCAGTGTGTGTCCCCGAGATGTATAAGTATGCATTTGAGATGATGCATCAGGGCACAACCTGTAAAATCTAAATATGTCAGAAAGTTGTTGAATCTACCATACCACCTCTATTGTAATAAGATACCACCTATTCCATATTGAGCGTGGATGATTGTTTTATTGCTTGTGTTCCACCTTCTACTAATGATGTAAACATGCTGTGTTGTGATATTTTATGCTACACCTGGGAAATCCAGATGCAGCATAATGGTGTAAATGATGCTGTAAATAGTGTTTGGGGTAACAAACAAACACAGTACATGTAAAAAAAGAATTAACAGGATGTATGTACAAACGTCATGTGGTTCCATATATAGTAAGACTACATGGTTACAAGAGCCTGCATTTCACACAAGTACAGAAAGGTGGGAGAAAGCAAGAGACGGGGAAAATAAGAGAATAAGAGGTTTTGCATTTTTCTATGTGCCAAACAAATGATGCAGTAGATTTCTAAAGGAAAACATCAGCTCAGCATCACACCCAAAACTAAAACACAAAACCCAGAATCATGAATACTCACCAGCGATGAGTTCAGCGCAGACAAAACATGGATGATGCACTTTACAGAAAGACAAGACGATAAAATGACACTAACTCACCGATGCTGAAGCTCAGATGAATAGGGAAGAGGTACAGCGGTTCATCCTCTGAGCAAACCTTTCAGGAGCTTTTGGAACATTTGGCAGTCCTGCAGCAGCTGAATCAGCTCGTTTTCCATGGAGAACAGGTCCAGTACATTCAGTCAGGGTGTAAGTTTTTACCCCCTTTAAGGTAGAAAAGTTTCTCTCTGCCTCAGATATCGGATTTATGACGATTTTCAGCAGTCAGTGTCAGCAAAAGCCCTGCCTTAGAGGTTCTTGCGGACAGATGATAACCGAGACTTGCCTTGGCACCCTTAGGCCCAGCAGTTAGGTACAGAGCACCCAACTCAGACCTGGTTCCCAAAATGAGTCAGGCTCACAGGAGTAAATCAACCAAACAAGAAGTGAAGAAAATGAGCCGTCAACCACTTTACTGTGTGAAAACTGCTGCTCTACCTGAGAGATGAGATGATGGTGTCACATCTCTCCTTCACCACCTGTGCTGTGTAGGTGACTCATCTGCACTGTCGTGAGTGGTGGTGTTCAATCTATCAAGATGATATAATAAAGTTTATTTTCAACATTCACCTTGAACTAGACCGGCAAGTGAATTTCCTGAAGTGAGAGTTCTTTGACAGCCTCACTGATGGCATCAATGTACATCACAGTACAAAAGATCAGCGATTCTTTTTAAACACATTCTGCATCCTGCTCTGCTCTGCAAATGCTGTTAAATCTGCATCATATAACACATTTAGGCCTCTACAGAACAGAGTTGTTTCAAAGTTAGTTATAGCTGGCAGACATGCCATGCAAACAGCTCATCACACGCCGGTGGAGTCCAGTTTTTTCATCCAGCACAAACACCATTTGCAATCTGCAGTAGCGTGTTCTCCCACCTGCCTGCACGATAACACATGTTATCATGAGCGACGCTTGGTGATCTCATCCCAGTGAACACCATACTTAAAGCCCCAAATCTCATTTTGTACAATGCCAGGGGCAATTTTGCAAATTGGCTGAGCAATGTGGTGTGTATAGAGACACTGTCATACATGATTTTAAAATGGGATCGGAATATTTCCAGGTTCGCAAACAAAGTGTAATGACTCAGTATGGTGTTTAAAGTCTGACTCAAGTTTAAAGTCTGAGTCACCTCTTGGAGAGGTGGTTTACACAGTCTTCACACAGTCTTCCTCTGCTTACAGGGTTGTCCCTGTTGCACATTTCCTGGATTGGAATTTTACCACTAGATGGCAACCGTATCTGGATTGAAAACTCCAGGCATGAAATAGATCTTGGAGTGGGACAGTTTTGTCATTTACGCCCCCCCCCCCCATCTTCTAGCAAAACGCAGCTGAATCAGGCGCTTCTCAGCTCGAGGACAGCAGGGACTGTAGCACTCTGATAAATTCGCAGCCTTTAATTGTGCAAACAGACTAACGTTTCTGTGTCTTCATCAGAGTCAGAGTGAACAATAGGATAGGGTAGGATAATTGGTTGAACAGGGTTTCAAATCTATTGGATAATCAATCTAAGGGTAGACGTTGCCAGAGTCAGTGTCCAATTGCTACACCATGTAAGAAGCAAGAGAACAAAAGAGCACAGAGCTCTCTTGAAGTTACAAAAATAAAAGCACAAAATGTGTGACAACTTTGAGAAACCATGACAAATTCAGGTCTTTATTTATGCCAGAGGTCTCTACAGTGTTATGAGTGTGTATCTAATATGCCTCTCTCTGTTTGCACAATTAAAAGGCTGTGAATTTAACAGTGTGCTCCAGTCCATTTTGTTGTCTGGAAAAGTGCCCTAGTGGCTATAGTAGCATTTAAAGAGTTTGGG
Organism: Argyrosomus regius; assembly: GCA_946959425.1. NCBI lineage: Eukaryota > Metazoa > Chordata > Actinopteri > Sciaenidae > Argyrosomus > Argyrosomus regius. The sequence goes on along the minus strand of OX336887.1, from coordinate 18,541,324 downwards.
GAGTAGTGTGTTTTATGAGCCTTTCCAAAACCAAAGACACAAGCAGAAATGTAAAGAACTGATGAAATGTTATTTTAATCTGTTCTATTGTAAACTGCCCATTAGTGTGCTCGGCTAACTAGATTATTACAGTGACTAGGCATTACTTCAAAAGTCAAGCAGCACATCATTAATGTTAACTACATTTATTACAACTTTAGAGTAAAAGAAGTCCCTTTAAAGTCTGTGTAAAAGCAGTTTTTTCAAAATACATTAAATATGTTGGAAAATAGTTGCTGGAAACATGTGAAAAGACTTTGAACGATATATTACTGAAATGTGGAGTTAGAGGTTAAAACAGTTTTTCACCAGTTTTCAGTCCAGGATTTTGTGGGCGGTCCTAAAGGGTGGCTCGATGACACACTGAGGCCACCCTGAGCATACCTCTGCACCCCTAGCAGAGAGATAGAGATTAATTCATCTCGCTCAGTGTTTCAAAGTTAGTCATGTTATTTTCTGAGCTCATCTGACACGTTTCAGTCGCTTCAAAATTGTTGCTTGACTGCTCCCATGAGTGGGCGTGGCTTCAGTGCATTCTGCAGACACGCCCCCACAGTCCTGGAGCTGAGAATACTGCTCATTTTTACCTGATTTTGACACCTAATTTCATAAACATGTTGATATTTTTAAACATTCAAATTTGGCTGGGTGGTTAATAACACTTTCTTCTTTGGTCTGACAATCGCAGAACACGTATTTATTCTTACTTTACACAAACTTTGATATTGAGCATATCCGCTATTACCTTACTGTGTGGAGATTTAGGGAAACATTAGCTGCTCTTGGATGGGGAAGTTTATATTCACTAATTATTACACCAACTTTACATAAAACACATCTTATCATATTAACTTTAACTTTTAAAGTGAAATATACAGTTTGGAAATCCACAACAGTGTATGTAGCTAGTGTGCATTTAAGACCTTTTTTTTTTAAAAAAAAAAGATTATTATCCAGTTAAGCTGGAATGTTAAAGTCACACTTTTTAACAAACTCATGGAGCTAACGCTAGCTTAATTAGCTACTTAGCTACAGATGATAAAACACAGTTGTCATGTTGTTGGCTGGAGATAAAAACCCTGATTTTGTCTAAAAAAAGAAGTCAGAAATCAGTCAGATTCTAACCCTAACCCTCCATTCACATCTCATATTATAGTTTTACACTTGAATGTTGAATGAATAGAAACTGAATAGTTGTGACTTAGCAGGGATTACAGGTCTAAATGGTCAAATACATTCTTTATTTTGTGTCAGGCAGGAATTATATTACAGCAGAGGATTTGCTCCACAACAATCTTATAGGAGATCAATTACATTTTTAATGAGAGACTCATAAATGTTTTATTTTATCTCCTGCAGTTCATGGTTAAAATGTTTTCTTTTAAAATACCCCAACCGTCTTTCATTATGAAGACTCCCCAAGTGTCTTCATAATGAAAGACGGTTGGGGTATTACAGTTTTAAATAAGCCTCTGATAACATTTACCAATGAATCAGAAGAGAGGAGAGAAACTTGGTCTTAAACTCCTGAGAACACCAAATATAATTTATCAGCTTCTCTGGCATCATCTGCCAATATAGTCAGCCACACACACACACAACATGTACACAGACTGTACAGTGACCTCAGGACCACACACACTACAGCTGAGTCACAGTCATAAAGCCAACCAATCAAAAATGTTATGCCACCCGACAGTGAGTATGTGTGCAGTTACAGGACTGTAAAGCAGGATCAGACAGATGAAATGGAGCTTGATTTTTTAAAGATAGACAGACGGAGAGAGATGGAGGAAATGATGGCAGGATGCATTTTAGGGGTGAGATTAAGAAATGAAGGTGGAGGGACAAGGGATTCGAGAACGAGGAGAAACATAAAAACAGGAAAATGGAGGCGAAAAATAGACTGGGGCAACAAAAAGGGAAATATAACAAAAAGAAGGATGACGGAAGAACTTGTCAGAAACTGGAAAAACACAGGATGAAAGACAAACAGAAACAACATCAAACTCAAACACCAAAAATGTGTCAGGCTTTTAAACTGAAGTATCTGCAGTACAGCATGAAGCCTCAGTGCCAAGAGATGCTACGGCAGACGTTTTCACTATAACATATATCAATAATACTTTGGTGTCAACTTTCAAGTTCATTCAAATTTGACATAAATCAAAACAAAACATTTCAAGAGGAAGCTAAAGGGGAAAATCCACAGATTGGCATAGACTGCAGATGTAGCTAGATTGCCAATTCAATTGTGAAAACTGGTAGACTAGATTAATTGTTTCCAGTGCAGCCATGATACAGTTCCATAGCAAAAAATATGTTTCTGCAAGAAAAACATCAGTAACATCAGGTTTTGCTGTCAGTTCCTTCAAGACTCCATTTGTTGTTGTTGTTGTACAGCAACATCGCACAGAGGAGACAGGGATGCAAATTTCTCAGGTGAGCGAAGCCTCAGATACCAGGAATAGCATGCAGCCACAGACAGCTCCATAATTGTTAGCCTGTGAGCTGTCAGCATAATGGTTTCAGGTCTCTCCTTTTTATTCTTCCTTTGCCTTTCTTTCTTAAGGATTCTGCTTGACTGGCCGTAAATAATTGTTGTTGCTTGTGACATCAGGTTTCCGAATTTCCGTCTTTGCCTTTTTGCATCTGAATGAGCAAACAGTGCAGGACAGGATTTCTCAGGCTTGTCAGCGATGCTGTGACAACTCATGAATCAAATCTCTTACATGTATCATGCCAGACTGTGGGATTGTGTGATGTAGTCAGCTGTGGACGAACCTTTTTAAAGGTGTTGGCTGTGCAGTGTCTCCCACAGGCTGATAATTTTTTATATTGTTGCTGTCTGATGAAAACCACGTCAGTCTCTTCAGGAGGATGAAAAAACTCTTTATTCAGAAACTAGCTAACAAAACAAACCTGAAACAGTAATGAGACAAATTTTGGTCAACTATCAATAACAAGTATCCTTGAATCAAAACTCAAAATGTTATTTAGCCAAAGCTATCCTCCTTCTATCTATCCTACATACATGATGTGACAAAACACGTTTAATTGATCAAGACTTTAAATGCTAATGTAGGAAAAAAGTCATATAATCATCAAAGGGAGAAAATTGTGCATTATAGTGGTGTGTGATATTGCAAGATTTGGTATTGATCCGATACAAAGTAAATACAGGGCAAGTATTGCTGGTACTTTTTAATAATTAAGGTTGGTGCATCATCAAATTGCTAAATCTAAATGAATGAATTTTCCTTTTCCTCTCAACCATTTTCCTGCTCCGTCTGCTGCTGGCCGAGCCTGCTTGCTTGCTTGTTTGCCTGTCGCCACTGAGTCACGTGACGGTGAACACAAGAGGGGAGAGGAGCAAAGTGTGCTTGCTGCACGCTGTGATGGGAGCGGCACTTGAAAGCAGTGGCTCTTACACAGACAGTCAGGTCGCCACTTTGATAAAACCGCAGCAGTGCATACAGGAGAGACACTGAAACTAAAGTATCGATATTATTACACTGGTATCGATCAATACCAATACCATTGTTGGTATCGATATTTGGATCGATCCACCCACCACGTTCCAACATGTCCTCAGACATAAACGACTGAAAGTTTAGTTGCTAATGACTCCCAAAACAAGAACAACAACTCATATTTTAAACAATTACCTTACTGATGCTTGTCTGCATCCACTCATCAACTCAGAGATAGTTATCACTGAGGAAGAAATATATATGTGGTAATTTAATTAATTAATTTTATTATTTGCAAATTTGGCAACACTGTGTGTACAGCACCACTAAGGCACAATATAGATTGAAATGCTAGTGACTTGTGCATTGTTGCATAATCTTGAGGCTCCTTTTTGTGGAGGAACCCTGAGTTAAATGTGATTTTAATGGCTTTATTATTTCAGATTCAATTGTGCTTACATGGTGCTTATTCCTAAATAAATTTCTAGGGGGAAATTGAAGTAAATTTTCACAGCTGGAGGCTCTGATGGACTTGAGGCAAATATGCCATCAGCTTAGAGAGGTATAGAGCTAGTGTTATGTGAAACAGAAGTATGAAATGAAAAACCTATTCACAAAATCTTTGTGGTTGGAGTATTGTTTCTCTAAAACAGGAAACACAATACATGAAAACCAGAACCACTGGTTACCACTGACAGTATAAAGAATGGACAGCGCATTTGTGATGTCACGCAGATGTTTCTGAAGAGCCGTTTTGAAGCTCAGTGTGGTGGCTGTGGCTGCTGCCATCTTGACTGAAACCGTTTTTTGTACCAGGCTGTAAACATGTTTATTTCTGCTGTGAAGTTGGACATTTTAACATGGGGGCTTATGGAGAATTACTCTTCTGGAGCCAGCCTCAAGTGGACATTTAAGGAACTGCAGTTTTTGGCACTTCTGCATTGTCTTCACTTGACAGACAAGGAGGTGATGTCATAAGCGGTGATACCTTTGTAAATGATTTGTTATAGATCAGTAGAGTCAGCAAATCTGTGTTAAATTCACGATCATGTAGTGAACTGCATCAACGTTATTTTCTTTAAACACGTTGCAATGAACCAGAAAATTGACTCTTTCAGTCTCCAGGAGAAAAACACCAACCTGATGAATTTGCATTTATTTTTTAATGACCTAATTTTTCATGTGTTTAATAAATTAATTAACAATCAGCAGGCTTGACTTTGTGTTATTGGTTCCTAATATTCCTCCTGGGTGTTAAAGTGATTGGAATTTAAAAATAATGCATTAACATATTAAGAGCTTGGTTATCTGTAGTGGAGGAACACTCATGTTCAGCACTGATGACTCACCTTGAAGAAGAAAAATATTCTTGTGCATTTGCAGCTGGGTTTAATTTTGCCATGCGTTTCATTACACAGATTCACATGCATTCAGACAGCAGCCTTGCTGACTCTGCCAAAACTATGTCAGCGGAAATAATGAGATGCACTGGAGCAAGCCTACCTGACTCGCCTTGTTTCACACCATTTAGGTCAGAGTCTATCTATATATCCAAGCCCCCTCATTCCAGTACATTTATTTTATGTATTTGATACACGAAAGCGCTTAAGGATTCAGTGCAGTAATTACCTTGAACTTGGTGGGTGGTTCTGTGCTGCAGCTTTCCTCATTCCTCCTTGTCAAGCCCACAATGGGGGGACTGATTTTTGTAATCAGTCCGTCAACACCCACTTAGATACTCGATGAACATGTGCCGTGAAAGAAAAAACAAAAAAATCACAAACAGGTGTGCAGAACGTATTTTAATGATCCCTGCTTTAATGATTAGTGATACAAATTAAATCCTATATAGACACAGTTTGTCATTAACTGTATACACTGCAGGCATTTGCACTAATCTAAGACATCTGACATATATTTAGTGTCTGGTGTATTTTTGTGGTACAGCAGCAAGTTCATACATTTCTAATATCCAGAATAAGGGGGCGTCTGTGCTCTTAACTTGTGCGCCAGGCGAACAGCAAGAATTTCAATATATTTTATATATTACCTTATGAGCATGAGAGTTTGATCTATTTTATACAATCCAAAAGTAACATATATCTGTCCCCGCACCGCTCCATCCATCTGTCCACCACAGCTATTAAAAAATTATAAAAATGAGTTTCCCCTGCGGCTGACAAACCCTGGTGGAGTGTTTCAGCTGAAGGCCCACAAAGTCAAGAGAACCTCCCTCTCCAGAGATCTGTTTCTGTCCCTTTCTCCTCTGCTCTCCCCTCCCCTCACTCCCTCCCTGTCCTTCTGTTTGTCTCTCTTTCTTTCTTCTTGGTTCGGCTCTGCCATTTTCCTTGTTGTGAGGTGGAGCAAAGGTTACAAAATACCTGGAGAATGGTGGGAGAGCAATAATGACTCTATGTGTGTGGGTCTGTGTGTGTGTGTGTGTGTGTGTGTGTGTGTCCATGCTCTCTAGAGGCAAACTGTAGAAACCTATTAGAAATAGCTGCAACTGCCCTCTGCTCCAATTCTCCCCAAGGAACACCACACACGCACACACACACACACACACACACACACACACACACACACACACACACACACACACACACACACACACACAAATACACAATCACACACTCATTTTTCTGTCCTTAAGGGTACTAGATATGTCTAACTTTTAAACCACAACTTTTAATTATGTTTGCAATATTTAATTTTACACTCTTAATCATGTGTGGAGCAGAGGCTGTAAGGAATTATGTGGCAATAAATCATTATCAGTATCTGATTCTTGTGATATTTCTTTGTTGGAGAAAAGCAGACAGACTGAGTTTCATTACTTGTTGGGTAAAGCAGAGGTCACAAGGTTCTCCCAAAGGTTTACTATTGACTGAAATTCTATCAATTCTGCTCTGCATCCAGAGTGATAGAGTTGGAAGGCCAGAAGGAAAAAGGCTTCACTGTAATCTAAGTGAAGAACGTCACAGAATATGTTGCATTTCATCTGAGGATTATTCTGTTATGACGGAGGTTTTTTAGCCAATCCACCTCTAATTCTCGTCTTTTCCCTCCTCTTTTGTGTCTTATTTGTCATGTCTGTCTCTTGTACTACCATACATACATTTTGACTAACAATCTGTTCAATTGACACTTAGTCTGTGGTGCAATGCTGGACATTGTACACTTCGTGCCCTGCTGGAAGTGTTGTGGTGGTGGTAAAGTGGTGAATACCACTGTACATGTGTTTTATATTTACATTTTGACAGTCAAATGTTGGCACTAATGGCCTGTGCGGTTGCAATTCGGCAAAGAAGAAGGAGAAGCCGTAAAATGTTGCTGGAATTTGTAAACTATGCCAGGAAGCATACAGTGTACACAGTGTACTGCATCACAGTGTACTAAGGGAATTTCTGAATTGAGACACAGCTTTGGTTTGTGTATGATGTTGGTTGTGGCCTCTGGTTTCCCTCTTACCTGACTTTTCACAGTGACACCTGCTTCCAATTATCCAGTCAACCTGCTCAGTATTTAAAACCAACTCAACCACCGCCACCACCGATTGTCTCCCTTGTGGTAACAAAATGCTACAGCCCCTTCAGTACTTTCTTTTATATCCTGTTTTTGTGTGCTCTTTGACTAACTCTGGTCTTCCTCTGCCTCAGGATTTCTGTCTGCCATTCCTGCCACGTCCAGCTCTGTCTTGTTTTCTGTTCTGGGTTTTGGATTTTGCCATCACCAGCCCTTCACCATCTGTCATCTCAGACTCACCCAGCAACCCTGTCCCTGTGTATTCTCCCTTCTTGTTTCAGTAAACTTATTCTGATCTCTAGGCTTTTGTCTGCATATGGGTCTTACATTATCTTTAAGGTACAGGGCATACAGTGCCTACAAATCAAACAAAACCATTTTCCCCCCTCAAAGCAGTATAAAGAAATAAAAAAAAAGGAGTGGGCCAAGTGGTCAACACTTAACATATAGCAGATTTTTCAATGCATCATGTGAATCCTTTTTCAAGTAAGAAGACTTAATGTGATTTCCTTTACATGCACAATAATATCTTTTACTTATTTACTTTTAATGTAAAACAGAATGAGGATACTTTCTCTTGGTTCCCAGTTGGTAAATCGTCGCTGTCTGATGAATCAGTTTTTTTTTTCAATAGGATGAAAAAATAGTTTTCCTCTGAAACTAGCTGTCAGGATTTGGGTTTATGGTTTGGTGTGTCTTCCTCGCCTTGTCTCGCTTCCCATCCAACCTTTGTATTTGTTAATAGCAAGGCTGTCCTGGTTTCCACATAGCACACTGGCCTAATCAAAGCTATTTTACTAGTTTAGACTGAAATCAGCATAATACAAGCTAACAACCATTTGACACTGACTTTTGTGCATCAGTCTGTTTTGGTTCGGACAACGATTTGATCGCCTACAATCAGTCTGAAAGTGTGAGGTATTATCTTTTATTAGAGGACAAAATGCTCCATGTCAGCTATATAAATTCAGTCATGGATTCCATCAAGAGATTATTTAAGGATAAATCAGATGAATGACAACTGCTAGACTCTTTAGCTCATCAGGTTAAGGTCCATGGCTCAGGTTTAAGAAGCACTGAACAGACAAAGAGTATAATGAAGGTTTTCACTGATAAAAGCAAGGAAATAACGTCCACTGCAAATTTGTAGCAACATTTAGCTTTAGAGACCTGGGATGAAAACTTGTCAATATTGACTCAGTTAAGTGCCTCCTACAGTGAAACTGTAACTTTCCCTCCCAATTTTAATCATTAACTTGCCTGCAGTCTCAGAGAGCAGATCGATAAAAGTGTCCTGTGGAATAAATGTTGAGGCTCATAACAATTAAGAACAGTGTTATTCATACATAATTAAGGGTTTCAGTTACAGCTTTCAGACATTGTTAAATACGATAGTATTTTTTTCTAAGAGAAAACTTTTGTGAATGTGAGAACAGCACATTGAGGCACAAGAAACAACGTCGTGATGTGATTATTTTCTCTGCATGGTTACCCTACTTTTAAATAAGCAGGCAGAACAATGCTTTCCTTGCTTTTCCTACAAATTTAATCTGCTCTCCTTTCAGTGGAAAAGTAAAATCTTTTTTATTAAACTCAGGGAACAGCACTGTCAGGTACTGTGTTGTTTATTAAGGGAAAACACCATTAATGTAGCCGGCACTTGGACTTATGGGGGCAATTTGAGGTGTATTTAAAAATTCATGCTCAATTGTTCCCCTAAAATAAATAGCTGGAAGCAAAGAGGGAACGATGCTTTGATGCTGTTGTGAAAGTTTCTTTCATTGCTGAAAGCCACATAACGTAGCCAGCACAAGGATGGCTGCCTTGATTTATACAAATTTAAAGGAACAATATGTAAGATATTGACTGTATTAAATCATAAAATTACCATTCTATGTCAACAGAGATTAAGAAAACTTAGTCCACTGAAATATGAGAAATTTTGAAATTTGCTGTCCACTTCCACTAAATTTCATTTTAAAATCATTCCCAGTGAATCAAAACACGGAAAATAAAGTCATGGACTTTGTATTTTCAATAATTTAGGCTATCATCAATAACCCTCTTGTAAATCAAAAAATATCTCAACCATAATCGTCCCTGTCTAGATGTAGAAGCTGGTTCAACTATGTTACGCTCGTTTTGCCCTCATGGAGGTTCAGTGTCTTTTATCTGGCAACCTGTGTGAACTTGTTCTGGCATGGAGAGGGTGGGGGGAGACGATTCTCCCGCATTTTAAATTTGGACTGCAGTACCAATTTTTAACCACTAGATGTCGCACAATCCGAAAGTATGTATAGTTATGTATAAGAAAACGGTTGAGCATGTTAGCGTGCTTATTTTAGAATTTAGCCCATGCGACAACCTCGAGTCTGGTAGTGCCAAAAAACTGCAGTTCCTTGAAAGGCCAATTGAGGCTGGCTACAGAGCGAGTCATTCTCCATAAGCTCCTATATTAAAATGTTTATGGCCTGGTTCAAATAATGTTTTTGGTCTCTATAGTTTATTTTCCCTTTTATGACAGCTGTACTGAGTCTAAACTTCTATTTAACCCACCTGTTCAAATGATATCAAAGGTCCAGTGTGAAGAGGACCCGCTGTCTCTGTAGATATGAAGGCTCATTTTGAGACAACGAAAACACGGTGATTCACACTCGACCTTCAAGGCTTAAAGTTATGCATAATTAACAGCATGTCTGCTTTGTTTGACATATGGGTGGATGGATTGTCATTAAAATCACGTTCCCCACAGGAATTGAAATAAGTTTGGTGATCCATTACCTTTTTATCAATTTGAATTCATCCAGTATTGGTTGTCCAGTGACTGCCCCATCAGCCTCAGCTGTACTTTGCATTTAGTGCTAATTGGCAGCATATGTATCACATGTTACTGCACAGTAATAAATTACACTATAGACACGAGAACAGTGTGGAAAAAATACAACTGAAAGACTGGGAGCCACTTCAGTGGGAGTGGTGAAAATTGATTAATTGCTTGCGGGCTACAAATCAATAGGCTGCAGATAAATGAACACAGTGATAAACTTGCGTAAAACATGCCAGAAAACCAACCAATTTCAAGCCTATGATGATGCTTCAGGAAAGCCTTCAAATGTGTTAATTGTCCTGAATTAATATAAAAGCCTATCATTGTGCTCTTTATTTGGCTTATTCATTTGTTCCATTTAAGCATTTAATCAATTTTCATCACTTTGCATTGAAGTGAATTTCATTAGAAAAAAAAATAAATAAAAAAAAATCTATTACATGATGCACATTTTCTCCTCTTTGTTCTGCTTCAAAGAGCACAAAGTAGTTCTTTGCCACTTAATCAAAGCAGTCATTTTGTCATTAATGCTGACCAGAAGTACCTTGATGTGAGTCATAAAAAAGTAACTTGTGGTTTGTTCTACAAGTAGCATGGCAAATATCCCCTGAAGTCCATTAATCTCCCACAGAACTGAGAGAAGAGGAAAGCTCAGAGCGAATGTAACTGGAGATTTTAGGGATTGGTCTTCAACAACCAGATGTATTAGGTTCCTAGTTTACTTTTTCCCCCTGCAGAAAGGCTTGTGTTTCAGCAGCAGTAGTCTTATAAACTCAAACCCAACAAGCTGTTTGCAGCTATCCAAAAAAATACCCAAGTCTCTACAGGTTTCATCTGAAAGACTAGACTAAACTGTCTAGAAAATGTGTGTGTGTGTGTGTATGTGTGTATGTTGGGCAATGGGGTTGGCCACATATGTTGAAACCAAACAGTGTAGTACAGTCAAAGTACAATTAGTTCAGTTCAAAATTTGAATGTGAACTCAATAAACCAGATTTATAACAAAAGGAATATAGTCATCAGTACAGTTTCATTCACATTGTGCCTGTTACATATTTCACTATAACGTCCAGGAGCACCCGTCATTATAAAATCATTCTCAGTGTATCAAAACATGGAAAATAAAGTCCTGTCCTTTGTATTGTAGAACTGCATCAACATTTGAGAATTCTACTGAGGTTTGCCACATCATTGACAAGAGGCTCACTCAGTTTGCTGCTGTTGTATTTCTTTGTAGCTTTGTCTAATTGATTGATTAATTGTAACCTTGACCTAATTTGTCTATAATTAGTGGACACAGCACAATTAAAGGACCAGTGTTGCATCGGTTTTACAACCCTCTTGCCTCGCCTTCTCTTCTAGTGTAAAGGAGAAACTACAGGGGCTGAGTAACATGCAAAAATGATGATATAGGCCTACCCTATCTAGACCCAGTGTTTGGTCTGTCCTTTCTGGACTACTGTAGAAACAGGTTCAACATGGTGGACTATGTGGAGGACCAGTCTATATAAAAGACTCAAAACCAAAACAATTCTTATTTTCAGGTGATAATGTACTAATGAAAACATAGTTATGAATATTATATTCAATTTCTGCCATATTCTGTAAATAGAGCCCCCTAAATCTTACATTCTTCACTCTTTTAAATCTTAAATTCATGTCATTAAAGTTTTTTATAAAAGAAATCAGAGGGCAGAGTAAGCTTAACGAGTAGGTTTGGAATTAAAGCACTAAAGGTCACCAAAAACACACTTGACTGTGTTTTTTCTGTCTGAATTATGTATTTGGTTAAATACAAAGACAAGATGTTAAGATGTTTTTGGCCAAGAATCTAAAAATAAAAATACCTCATTCAGAAGCTTTAGGGTCAGAATTTCTGAAACTTCTTTCAGCCAACAGAGTCTAGTTTACTGCGCTGTGATCCAGAGGGATTTCTTTCACTACGTGAAAACTTGTGCATTAATTGGTCTCTCCTCTATCTCCTCCTCTCAGACCGTTGAGCGGAGGCAGAAACTGTTGTGACCTTTCCAAGTGAAGAAACTCTCATTAAGAAATCACTGGGTCCGTTTGTATGACGGGCTGGTTTAACCGTCACACACACACACACATAGAGAAGAGTGACTCAGAGGCAGTTATCCATAGAAATGGAAGCATTAAATATTCACACGATTAGTTTCATTCCACTGATGGATTTAACTACAGACTGACCTCTGCAGTACAAGGCCATAGGTTTGGGGATCAGGATAAATATAGAGTGTGGAGGGAGGTTTGTATTAGGGATTTGGTAATTAATTTAGTCCAAATATAGGAACACCGTGAGTGTGTGTGTGTGTATGTGTGTGTGCCCAAGAGTTACAGAGAATGGAGACTCACAGTTTGTGCTATCAGGCGTGGATTAACTGCTGAAAAAGCTTAATTCACTTTTGTGAATTCACGAGGAGGTCAAAGCACAACTAAATATGAATTCATCGGAGGAATGCAGCCAGTCACGTGAATATTTCATGCTGTCATTTCTCTGAGAGAGGGCATCTGAGCCTCTGTGTGTGTGTAATGTGATGCATTGTGATTTTATGCTCTCCTACCAATTAACATGCACTGCTTCCACATTATGGACGTCTGGCAGTAACTGTATTCTGTCATTCCCGGTTTTCGTGATACTGCTTCTCTGTTACTCCTGCCCACGCAAGCTCAAGCAAGGTGTATGTCCGACAGTTGTCTGTGGTGCATCATCAGAGACAATCATCATCATCATCATCGTCGTCGTCATCATTCCTTTATTTCCTGTTCAAGAGGCTTTAATGTTTAACTTTGCTGAGTTAACATTAAATTTCCTTAAAACCTTGGATTAAAATATTGAACATGAGTTTACATTGCTGAGGTAACCTGGTGTCTAGTGAGGCTCACTTGCGTCTTCCAGCTGTCTTTGTATGCAATCACACCACCTCTAAAATTCACCCTGCGTTCTGTCTTTCCCTGGTCTTATCTGAACTATCTATATGATGCTAGTAATATATTATTCATAATCAGATATCAAACCATCACTGGCCATTTGAATCACTGTATAGCAGAAGTTCTAGTGGCATTATGGGATCAGTCCCAGTTGGACGAAAATAGCTTCACAGGGAGGCATCCAGAAGCATTCTGCTCAGATGCTCAAATTGCCTCAGCTGGCACAGTTCCTAGAATAACCACCTTATTGTAGTGTAGGCTTTGTGTGTCCATTTAACCCTAGGAGCTGTGTTGTTTAGATACTGGCAGGGCATGACAAATTGGTGCCAGGTGAAGGTTCCAGAGCAGAGTCTTACCTTGGCTGAGGAAACTAGCTCTTAGTATTTGGCGTGTAAAAATATCAGGACTGATGTTAATCCTTACAAATCCATATTGTGGATTGGAATCAGTCCAATGTGCCTCTGCAGAGTAAACAAAAAGGAATGTGGCTGTGATTTATCCCTGTGCCTTCTCTGCGTATAACAATGCAAACGGATTGAGAACCACTCCCTGTTCCCCTTCTAGGTTGTGTATTTCCCTCAACTCTGCCCGTCTTCCTTAGCTGCCGCTGTTGGCAGTTCAAATGTAATATCAAACTCCTCTCAGAGGACAGACTGATGTCTTCATCAGTGTGGTGATGAAACGCGTCTCTCTGTGTGTCTCTTATTCTTTTCCTTCACATGCATGTCTTTTGGGGTTGCCGAGTGCGGTTTAAGATCAGATGACGGCTTCATTAGCCGGCAGAATGTCAATGAGAAAACGGATGGATAGATCTAAATCTGAACACATACATATATATGGAAGTACATTTCATGATACATTTCTATGATTTAGACACAGGGGGCACTGTTGATCTGCACAAAACTATGTGAGTGTGTATATGTTGATTTCTCCTCACACTGGCTGAACTTCCCTTCCTCAATGCCAGGAATTAATGATTTCACCCGCTCTCTCCCTCTCACACACAAAAACACACTCTGCCTCTCTTTCTTTCCCTCATACTCTCTCTCTCTCTCTCTCTCTCTCTCTCTCTCCACTCTCTGTGAATGCCTTCAATGACGATAATGTCTGTCACCCAGTGTGCTGATAACACTGTATGGTGGCTAATGAATGAAATGTGTGTGTGCATGTGCAGTGACCATCAGATTTGTTTCATAGCATCAGTCAAGCTCACGCCTTTGCGAACATCCAGTAACGATACCACAAACTCAGCGTCCTCAGTTTCAGAATGCAATACCACTGTTGGAAATATGGACAGCTGTACATGTGCATTTGTTATGATTTCATTACTTACGTACGCACGTATTACATCACAACTTTGCTAACAGCCAAACATCAAGCAAGTGCATCAACACAAGACATAGCAGCCAGCTAATATTACTTACTAGCCCAACAGCAAGAAGCCCAACTCGGTGTCTGTCTTTCAGCCTTTTATTTCACAAAGCTCTCACCAACCACTAAACATCAGTCCCACATTCCCTCTTCTTCGGCAGTTTCTTGCTTGGTCACTCTCTCTTTTTCCACTTCTTAGCTTCCTTTATCAACGTTTGCTCTTTTCGCCTTTGACATTACAGAGGCTGCTGAGCCCGGTTACTTTGCCCAGCTTTGGGTCTGGTGTGACACTGAATCTGCTCCCTGTTAGCATTCCCCCATGCTAAAACCCTCTTCTTTGCGGTAGTCCAAAACACCTGTGATACAAACACTAACAGTCTGGCTAACAAACTGAGCTAACAGCAGCTATAGTTCACAGCATTTTACTTCAAAGTCCATCTTGAAACTCGGTAACATCAGAGGGACAACCAGAAAACATTTTCTATTTCTAAAATATGATCCAGTTTCGTATACTGAGCACACAGTCACACAGTGCAAGAACAGGTTTATAAACAAAAGAAACACCATTCACCTATACAAGTCAGTTGTTGTAATACTGATAATCAATGACTGGAGCACTGCTATTGTTTTCATGATCAGTCAAATAAGATGAAACGTGGCAGGTGGGAAGAGAATAGCATTTTTTTTTTTTTGCCCTGAACCCGGTCTCCCAGGTAATGCTTCTTCTCAGGGTGTGCATTGCTTCCATTAAGTTCTATGAACCACTTCCAAAGTCCCTGAACATTCACAGACTGTAATCGATGTCACCTGCAACATCACAGGAAGTGTGTGAGTGCAGGTGGGCGTGCTAGCTCCAAACGCTGTCTGATAAATGGGACAGCACTTTGTGACATCATGTTCCCTACACAAAGACTATGCACTATGCTAAGTCTATGCACCGTAGAGTGTGAGGCTGATATTTCAGACTGTATGTCTGAATGCAGTAGTTTAATTAACTGGAATGTTTGTTGTTTGATAAGTAAGTTTGATTTATGCCTAATGTGCATGCAACCTGAGTTGCCTGGTGCTGCTTGTTGCAGTTTTAATGATCTTATTTGTCCAACATGAGTGTGTTCTGGACTTTGGGAGGCAGTTCAGATTTTATTTGTTTCATAAATTAGTGGCTGCCCATGCTTCAAATTGGTAGACATTTCAAACAACAAAACATTCTACTTGCATTGTATAGAAACAATAAAAATTGCACCATTGGGCCAATAACGTCAGTGGCTAAAAGACCTTCTTTATGGCAGACATTTTGACATGTCATAGTAGGAAAAGAACAGATGTATTTAATAACATTAATGATGGCTGTTGGGTTGTGCATGCTGAAGCAGGAACCACTACCTGTGACAGTGAAATGAAGCCAAAAGTGCCAAAAACTGCAGTTCCTTAAACGACCACTTGAGGCTGGCAACAGAATGAGTAAGTCTCCCATAAGCCCCCATAATAAAATGCCCAAATTCACAGCAGAAAGAGTCTAGAACAAAAAAACGGTTTTGGTCTCTATAGCTAAGACTGGCCACTTTGATTGATAGGTGTATGTCATCACAGGTGGCTTGTTTGAGCAATCAGGCTTCATTCAGCCCGCCTCAGGTCCACTGATGATCCACATCTTTGCCCATTTTTAGATTAGCCGGCAGGTGGCAGAGCCACCACACTCTGAACTTCAGAAACCGACATATATGGTTAAGGTTATTAATTCTAACTCCTGCTTTGACAAGTCATAAAATCTGCCTATTATAAGTCTATCCCATATCCCCATGTGTGCGTCAGTAGTGACCCTCTAATTGCTTACTAAAAGATGACTTAAAGTAACTATATTACATACAGACAGTTTAGCATCATAGTTGGAGTGGGGTCTGTCCAACCTGGCAAAGAAAGTAGGTTGCACACTGCCTGAGACTCGCCTAATCGTCCATTTTGGTGGTAAAATGGGAAAATGTAATGTGTTGTGAGATGAATCACTACTGCCAGATGAGTTACAAATGACTTTTTGTGGAATGAGCCTACGTTCATGGTCAAAAACTGAAAAATCCTCACAGCAGCTGATGACTCTTTAGCAAAACCACTTGAAGAAAATACTTAAGCTTTGAAGGGTAGTGAATAGAGCCGAATGAGCGAGTAATTTAATTATACGAGCTCACAAGATTTCCGCAAAAACACAATATACCTTGTTATCCTTTACTTCAAGTTTTCATGTTGTTTGTTCTTTCTTTCTCCTGTCAGAGACACTGACATTTTTGAATGAAAACTGGTAATTCCAGTGTGTGCTGCTTACACAAACACTGACACTTTTTGAATTTGACAAAACTTGAGCGTAAGAGTGCACAAGAGCAACATTAAGGGGCTGACAAACGGAATCTCAAATTACTGTTTACCTCCATATTTCCTTTTAAATCTGGTCTTAAAGTGGTGTTTTGAAGACAGTGTATTCCTCCTCTTCTCTCAGCAATTATCACACTACCAGAGTCCAAACAGCACTTGTTAAGATTCCATTGCTATATAATAATTCAACATGTCTGTGTGGATGAATATTAATTTACAGAGAGAGCACATTTGAAATAGTGCACTGTCTTTATCAGGCAGGTGCATCCGTTTCTGAATGGACGGAAAGACGAGAGCTCAGGAGCTTCTGCCAGTGTCAGTTTGTTCTATTGCTCTATTTTGGGAAACAAAGTTATACCTGTGTTAGATACAGTGAGGCAGATGGAGCACTTAGTCAAACCACTTTAGCTCTGTAGTCCAAATCCATTACGGCCTAATGCTATACTGCATTCCTGAGCTGCTCTGAAATAGCAGGTCTTATGTTTTAATAATATAACAAGCCTTTAATGCTCAAGATGAAGATTTTTCGTCCTGTGGCTGTCTAGTGTGGTCAGTGTGGGACAGGGCTCAGTAAGAGCACCAGTAACAACAAGAGCATAAACAATAAAACAAATAAAAGTTTGGAGCTTAATTTGATATAGTAGTTATACAATAATACAGCTGCTGACAATATTTGATTAAGACAGTATAGACAGATTCATTTATATAAACAAAAGACGCCTTTTGATCAGGCTCACATATGGTGAGGATGTTATTACGAAGATAACACACATATACAATATGAAATATACATGATCATGCCTTAATCACATTATTGTTTCTATTGCAGGCAAATTGAATTTCATGAAAACACGACCAGTGTTGAAGCCTCATGGGAAAAGTCAGTTTTATTAGAAATTGGAATTTTGGAAAAATATGCTTATTTGATTTATTGCAAAGAGTTAGACTGCTCTGGTTTTGGGTTTCTTGTTCGCGTTTTATTTTGTAATTCCCCCCTCTCCTCATGTCCGTAACTTTCCTATAATGATGGTTTCTGTAGTAGATAGTCAAGAAGAGAGGAGTCTCAAGATCTGAGAATTCAAAGCACTTCAATACGAGCTCAGATCCATCTTTACATGCCAGAATAATGGACAAAGATACAGCTGTCTTAATACCTCTTTTATACAGAGTTTTTTGCTATCTAATGCGGAAACTTCAGTCTGATGCGCGTCTTCTCTGTAACCTAACATTGTGCTCTATTAGGCTTGTTTTCCAGACAGAGGATGCCTCAGTCAGGTCATAGGTCACATTGTTCACCTGGAGGGTACATCCTATATTAAGAGAGAAAAACATTCTAACACTTCCTGCCATTGTTGTATTTCCCACCAGTTTTGATTGTCTGTACCAGCCTGATTAGTTTTCACCTGTGTCTTATTGTCCTGCCTTCACTTGTGTATTCAGTCCCTGTGTTCTTTGGTTTCACTGTCAGTTCGTCTTCATTTCATGTTCAAGCGTTCCAGCCATTCTTCCTGTTTTGTTTCCCAGACTTGTTCCGACTTTGTTTTCTTGCCTGTTTTATGGACTTTGGATTTAGCCTGCTCATTTACAGATTTGTTTGCTTGTTTGGGCCGCTCTTCCTGTTTTTGAGCCTGTGTGACAATCCATAAACTTTTATACATTCACTTTTGTAATTAAACCATTGTTCTGCACCAGTTCTGCCTCTGTAGTCTGCATTTGGATCCTATTCCTCGTGTTCCTGGTTACCGTGCTTAAATCGTGACCGAGATAAGATTCACTCCCCTATCATGTCTGTATGGTAAGTAACCGGTTAGCATCTTAGCATGTCCTAATAACGGAAAGTTTGAAGAGATGAAGCCCATGTAATATGGTGGATAGCCTCAGAATAAATGATAAATGGGATCTTGAGTAGAGATAGTTTCAGTTATATGAATATGCAGAAACTCTCTGAGCCAGATAATGGCAGAAGCACGCAATTTCTTGCATGCTATTCACATGTATGAAAATTTACAGACGGTGGTTAATTTCTCCAAATGAGATCAATTATTTGGGCTGTTATTTCTCCTAAAATGAATGTGTAGGGGTCATTAACTAATCTCTGATAAAAAGGAACTAATCCAGGCCACCACAACTGGTGGAGAACCACCAAAGCAGGAGGAGCATGCAAAATGTAACGACTGATCCAACAGATGCTCGTACCACAGGACGTGAAGGGTGGGGGTGGCTCTAAGAAATGTAATGCACACCACTCTAGCAAACTGAACATAATGAGTCACACTTACAAAAATCTTTGTACATTATTGATGCTTGAATTCATTAGTAAAAAAAGAGAAAAGCTCACGTCACTGACGACAAGCAGAGCACACCCAGATGACAAGTATTTGACAAATAACATGCATGCCCCCAGGCGCAGAAAGTGTCTAACATAAAGTGCAAAAGTCTCGATAAATGTGACCCTCGGCATCTGCATGGAGGCCATATGTCATAGCCATCCCGACTACACCGTGATGGACAGACAGGAAGTGGGGAGCAGGGAGACAGGAAACAGACCCGAGAGACACAAACTGAAACCTCGCCTCAGGCCTCTTCATATTCTACCTCCCTCTACTCGACTTGTTCTCTATCTTCCAAGCGACAGCTATAAACACTCTGACCAAGTGTACTTTATTGATTTTCACCACAGGGTCCAGGCATTTGACAACACTGTTTGCCACCAAAGGAAACTTATTAAAAGTAGATGTTACAGTAATTTATCATCTTAGATGCAGTATCAGTCCTCAACGCTCCCTCATGTGAGTAAAATATCTTTTGCAGGTAACAAAATCTCCAGATTTTGTATTTATATGCATAAGGACTTTACATAAGTAAAGAAATGCATAAAATGACATTCAAAAACATAATTAGGAGGAAAATAAATCAATTTAAACATACATCAAATAACAATAAAAGACAAATAGATAAAAAAGGTTGACTTGAAATACAATCTCAGTGCAGTTTCACTGCATTAATAAGTGCCAATAGTAGAATTTATGGCTCCCTTAGCACAAACTATAATTTGATGCCATGCCTCTGTTATCCAATTCATACCTGAGGTTCTACAGTAACCCCATCTTTCCACTGAAATCAAGCTGAAGTTGTTTAACACGAGTAATTCATGAATAATATCTGTATTTTCACGTAACGTAACCAAAGACAATTCCCAGACGTTTCAGAAATGCCCTCATGAGTTAGAACCTTTGACATACACCAGTGTTTTATTGTGTAACCACCATCACTTGAATTAATTAATGATTTATTAGTGACTGTGACTGCTGAGGGGTCCAGCAATGTGTGGTTCATCAACACAGTAGAGAGCAATACACTCTCTAAACAAACCTGTTTAAGGGTCTCCTCTTTTCGCCTGTCACGTTGTAACTCTTCCTTTTGTTTTAGAGATTTATCATTTAAATCTCCAGGAGCTTGTTATAGATTGCACTGTACATGACAAATGTGTATGGAGGCTATGAAAGACTCCTGGCTGCATACAAAGTCTTCATTAAAAAAGCAAACACATGAATAGATGCATAGATTCACTTATATACACAGGAAATACACAGACTGTATTTAAAGGTACAGAATTCAAATAGTGTAAACATGAAGACATAGAGTATAAACATACACGCATGTTCATAAATTAAAATCTGTCCTCCATCACGTAATCAAAAATGAACTAATTTGATTATATCTCTCCTCTCACTGCAAACAAATGTATAACCTTGTAATTATGTTGGGGTCAGTGATTAACCACTTGGATTGTTTGAGCTTTAATAAAGACTTGTTATGACATTGATTATACAAAAGGGCATAAATATCTCACTGCACATCAGATATTAATAAATGTGTGTGTGTGTGTGCATGGTTTGATCAGATTTTATTGATAAAAAAACAAAAACAAAGAACCCATCAACTGTCATCAGATTCTGATCAAATGTTGTTAAATCCTGATTTGTGCATACAAGTATGGGAAAAAGATGACGAAAAGGATGAATTCCTTTTTCGACTTTCAGAGAGACGAGCACAGAGAAAAAATCCTCCTCATCCTCGTCCTCATCCTCACCACTGTGTTGGTGCAGAGTTCCTACTGCAGAGGGGGGGGACATCCTACAAAAACGTTGATCTTGGCTCAAATTTTGCTGCAGTATAGTCCATCGATCCTGGCTACTAAATATGTGAAAGAATGCACACAAGGAAGAATATCCACTTTGTACCATTGTGCTAATCTTTTCTTACTATTGAGATGGAGGTAAGTGTTAGATGTGTCATCCTTCGATTTGTATTGTGTGCCCAGCTACAACATCTAGCACCACGCTTATGTTATTGTCCATTGCTAAGAACAAAAGTGTTCAGGCAGATGTTCACTTATAGATTCAAGGTGACCCAACACAGCCCTTTGTATTGTTTTGCTGTATCGCTGTTGTTGGCCTGAATGCAACCTTAGCGAGCGATCACACCAAGATACTTAGCTAGAAACCAAAAGCAAAATTATTGTTTTCCTATCATACAGCACACCTGACATGCACTCTTGGCATTGAGCCCGCCGGTTGTCAGTGTCACATTTGGCCCAGGCAGCCAATTAGATCAAGCAAGGCGGGCTTTACTACTTTCCCACTTCCTTCCTGTTTCTGAGATGTGACAGAAATGGTGTGATGATGGCAAATGCAGACGAGCGGGCAACTCACAAAACATGGTGTTCACCAGTGTTATCTTTTGTTTCATTGTGTCACAGGCTTTTTCTTCTCCTCCAGCACAACACAGCAACAGCTAAACATATTTGATCGCATATTTGTTGTGCATGCAGCCCTGCTCCACAGGCGCACCAGCTGTTTCGCCTGACACGCTTTGCCAAGAGGTTTTTGAAGCCGCTGCGCCTGTAGTGATGATCTCTCTCTGGCCGGCCCTTTACTGTAGTTTTACTTTTCATTGACGTCTCAACATAAAAAACCAAAAGTCACATACTGTATGTAAAAAAGTTTTAAAATGCTCTTTGTCGAGTGTCAGTTATTGTGAAGGAAACTACAGCTCACAAATAATAAATCAAATACAATATGAATCACAGACATTTTTCATCTGACATACAAACATAATTAGACTAACTGAACTCTGTTTATGTTTGAACAGGATTTAATGTGCGCATAAGCAGGTTTGTACATGGTATGTGGAACTGTGTGTGTGTGTAGGATTGCCTGTTTTCCTTGGGCTATCAAATCAGGTCATTATACCCATTTAATTTATTCACAAATAAAAACCTGGCAGGCAGCAAATACAATTAACCTACATTATATAAGGTAATTGGAGAGTCTAATGCGTGTATTGATATGCATTATACCATAAGCAAGAGCTACATGAATACACATGTGCTTACACAGCTCTGTAGCTCAATGACTACAGCACAACACTATCAATCCTAGGTTTGATACCCAGTGCGTGGGGCCATTTGTACTGAACTGTCATGAACTACACACACCCACAGCATATAAACATGAGGTTTTACAATGCGGGATAGTGGATAGGACACTTAACTGATCTAGTTTGGTCTCTAGACTGGCAACACGCACATTTTTCATGTGCGCAATCTCTTCCGTGGTACAGTCGTTGTGGCATCCGAGGTGCTTAGAGATTCAGCCGAGAGATTCGTCTTCTTTAGAGAAGTGTTGATATTGCCTCTAATATTGTCCTCAGCATCAGCAACATCAATATCAACAGTGGGACAGGGGAGAGATGAACAGAGAAATAGAGAGAGATGATAACATACCTGACACAATATTGAGGCACTTGGCAAAGAACACTACTTTATTTTTTTATTGCTGTGGAGGATAAGGCCACAGCCAGCATTAGTCGTACCCACACACACATGCTCAAAGTTTACTGGTGGAGACTGTGTACACAGTTCTGTATTATGTTAGAAGCACTAAGCTATAGCTCTTTCTATATATTGCTACAAGGGACCATAAGGACAAAAAACAGATGCCAAACTCTTTTAAACTGAAAAAACATCGATTTTCTTTGATCTATCTCTCTCAAATGATTCTAAAAACTCTCCTCTCCAGACCAGCAGACACCAGATCAGCTGTGTTCAGGTCATCTGTGTGCACAGACAGTGACATATGGCCTTATCTAGCATGCAGGCTGCCTCAGGTCACAATAGATTTAATCTGTTGAGCAGCGCATCAGTTATCATGCCTGTCCCATGGCTGTGACCTGGGATTGTCTTATTCAGCAGTAAAACACAGCAGATCAGCTCAGATAGCCCCGGGAATTATACTGTCAGTAATCTACACGTGATCTCCAAGATACTGGTGTGTACAGGTTTAAGTGTGTCTAATCTATAGATCAACCCATGAACAATACAGACTCACATGTATGTGTGTGTTATCAGGCTTCCCTGGTGCCCTGAGATAAAGAATGGAACACATGGAGATATTAATACTCGGGATGTGGTTGGTCCTCACAGGGGTTTCTCATTCTACAAATGTACTCCTCATTGATTTACATTGTATTTAATCTCTATAAAGAGATAGCTGCATATGAATGCAGAATCTGTCTGCAAGGGACAAAAAATTTTGACATCGGAAGTGGTCTGATTTCCGTTTGGAGGCTGAGTAGTATTGATCAGTCACATCTGAGCGGGCTTCCGTTGTATGCAGATAAACAGCTGGTCGAAATGCACTCTCGAAACCCAATGACTTTGTTTGACTAGCAAAGACCACACCGCAAACATGTGCATTATTTCATGTAAAAGGTTTAATGGAAACATGTTAATTTGTATCAAGCACAGGTAAATGGATGTAGATGTTGGGGGGAGAACATGGAGGAGGGAAGTCATTGGTCAAGCAGGTCTGGGAGAACGCGTTGAAAGCTGGGCAGAAAGAGATTCGGACTCAGGTGTGTTTCCACCCGAGCTTCAGATGAGACCTAGAATGACATCTGGGAGAGGTGTGCACTAGATTGAATAGGAAGGGATGAGGGAAGGAAGGAAGAGATTGTGAATGGAAGGTGAGAGAGGGAGGGTGGATCGAGAAAACGGAGGCAAACGGTACCAAAAGGTTAGGCCAGGTACAAGTAGCTTGACACGTGATTGGAGGTGTGGTTGAGTTGTGGCCCTTCTCGAGGCCCTTAACTTATTAACTTAGCTTAGCTGTGTATTAGAAAACATTCATCTGTTTATAGAAATAAGCTGAAATGTGCGTTTCTCGTCATTCTCACTTTCGTTCTGGTATGAAGTTATTAACCAGACTGCACAGAAAATCTGTTTTATGTTTTCTGGATATCCGTTGGCTTGACCAGAACACCCGAAACATTCGCCATTGCCACATGATAGCAAGGTAGCATTATATTAAACAACCCTTACAACCGAGACTTAATGTCAATACTAGCTATTTATTCTACTCTAACCACCAGTTTTTATTTTAAATTTATGCATAAAATCAGAACAGGAGGGTGCAGGATGTAAAATTTCTGACTCATGATATAGGGCTGCAGTAGGATGGGTGCCATCACAGAAGGCTCTAGCGAAACAAAATTTCAATCTGAAGATCTGCTCATGGTAACTGAAGGAAGCACACACTGATTTGCATTATGAATTTTTAATGAATTTTCATAGGTTTACAAAAAGAATCTTGGCGAGCAGGTGTCCATTTAAACTGCATATCCAGTAAACGTTGTATCCCCGGGTGTCCCCAACTGTCCTCAAGCAGACATCACTGTTACTGGCTGCATGGTTAAACAACCCATTGACCTCACATTGTGTTGAGTCGTGTGAAGGAATGATAGACGGGAGGCTTGCTTCTATTTCTGTGCTGCCATTCATTGTCTGGATAGGAACAGATTATATATACCGGTCAGTCATACAGCTGGCTCACCACGGTCAGCTGGGCAGCACACTATAAAAGATTAACAAGGTATTATAGCACAATGGCTAGCCGGCTTGCTTGCTGAGTGCACTATTCCATGTTATATGACCAATTTAACTTTGTAAAATGTATTACATCCCCTGGTTACACTTCTTAGTGGCAAAGAAGTCACAACAGCAGCCTGTGGACATGGACAAAATTTCACAGCTTCCGGCAGCATTTACTACCCTTCAAAGAAAGCGGCCATGATGAATCACGTAGACTTCAATTAAATACAGAAACAAGAGCTTTCATTTGATGACAGTTTTTTATTCTCTTTGGTAAGAGGACATAACTGACTATGAGCACACTACCTTTGTATTTTAAGCTTACTGACAGAATCACATGTTGCAGATCAGATGCATCAGATGTGTAATCTCAGGTCCAACCGAATCACTGCCTCTCTGCCAAAACCAAATTTCCCTTTGGGAATAATAAAAGTGTTGAATTAAATTGAAGCGAATTGAGTTAATTTACATTTTCTACCCATTTACGGACACATTTCATAATGTAGCAGTCATTGCATTACCCAGTTGTGTCATTAGAAGCTGCTCAAAGATGATTGGCCTTGTTTTTATTTCTGTCTATGACATTTTCTTGTTGTTGCACGAGGCAAAGTTTCATCAGATGCTGTATATTCTGTGCTTAGATAGGCTGTGTGAGAGAGAGAGAGAGAGAAGGGATTGGCCAAGTCCTCGGATGAACCGTCTAAGAAGTTCCCTGTTATCAGTCACGCTTCTGTTAACTTCAAGCTGCAAGGGGGGAAAAAAAGTGGATTCACAAGCGAGCCCAGAGCGGCGTAGCACAGCTTGAGCGTCCCTTTCTTTGTGTGCAGATCTGTGTTTTCTCCTCTGTCGTTCTCCCTCTCCTCTTGCCTTCTACCCCCTCCCTTTTTCTATCTCACCTTCTCTCCTTTCTCTTCTCTGTCTTGATCATTCATTCCCTCTCTTTCTACTCCCCCCTCCATCTCTCTCTCTCTCTCTCTCTCCAGTGAATGCCTCTGTAATTCCTATTCTTATCTACTCGTCGGCGCGAGGATAAGAGCTTCTTTACTTATGTGCTCCTGCTCTCCACGGGGGAAGAGGAGACAGAGAAAACATTTTAAAAAGCTAAAATTACACGCAGGGAAGCAGGGCAGAAAAAAAAGGGGGAAGGGGCTGGGACGAGGAGGCATGGAGGAAACATTTTCGTCTAGAGTTGCATGCAAAGCGGAGGAGTAGGAAGAGAAGGGAGTTGATGAGAGCAGATTAAAATAATAAAAATATATATATATTTTAATTATTCTTGGGTTGTTACTTCAAGTTGAGCTAATCCTGTCTTAGGTTCTCCTGGCACTTCCCAGAATCCGTTCCAGGTGTCTGTAACAGGAAAGAGACTGAACCCACGTCCATGCACTACACTCTGAGCTGCACAAATAACTTAAATTCTTTCAGCATGCTCAAACAAACACATTACACACAGTTACACACACACAAAAAGGGGTGTGTGAGTTCAGCCTCGCCCTCCAGAGGCTGTCACACAGAGACTGCTCATTAAAAAATTTCATTAGGTTTCAATCAGGCCATAAGTAGGCCAGCAACACTATTAGAGAGTGAACATGTGAGTGAAACATGACTGCGGGAGACATGATATAATCAATGAATCAGTCTGTGTGCGTGTGTGTGTGTGTGTGTGTGTCACATTATTACGGAGTGATTTCAATGAAATATGACTCGGGGAGAAACCAAACAGAACAACATTAAATTGAATCACTGTTGAAGTATTTTCTCTCCTCTGTTGAAAGTTTAATGTCGGGTTTGTCCTCAGTGACTTTTCTCAGCTGCTTCTGAGATAACATCCGGGCCACAATCACAACTGGGACATCATGGCTGCATGCTGGAAGTACTGGAGAAGTAATCATGGGATCCCCAAGTCGATCTCCTCAGGCACCAGAAGATGATGACGAATATGCCCAACATAACTCCAGGCAGATGAATAATCCAGATTGGGAATTGGGTTGCTCTGTTTTGTGAAATGGAGAGACAGCAATAAATGATTGATTTTGATCAAATTTGTTGAAAAGGGAAGAGCTGGATGTTTATCTGGGGAAGGATGGCGTCACAAAACAGTTTTTTTCTTCATTCGTTTTCATCCTTTCTAATAAATCTTTCTTCCATCTTTCTTCCTGCCTTTTGAATCCCTATGCTCATTTTGCACATGATTATATTTTATATTATACACTCTTATTGCAAAATATAATACAAGGCACTACTTTTTATACTGTGCCATAAAATACCCCACATTTCTAAACAACAGTTGGGACTACGAAGAAACTTTGCTCTGAAACTTTCTTCTTTTCCACATAGAGAAGAAGAAAATGATCTATATTGTGCTGGCATGATCTGATCAACAAATGTCATCAATTCTGATATACTGAGCAAAATATGTAAAACACCATCATTTTTAAGGAACGATAAAATAACTACCACACACACACACACACACACACACACACACACACATAAAAGATTTAATACATAAATGTCAACAATAAAAAATAAAAAAGAACTATTTCAGGTTTTTATTACACACTGTCTCACTTCTCTGATAGTAACTAATCTTCTTTCTCATTTTTATTACTTCCATAGCCAAACTTTTAGTAGCTTTTAGTGTTTTTGTCCTTTATGTCACAGTAGCATTGAAAAAGAAGCGATTATTTGGGCCATGTTTTGGCTGTTTGAAGTTTTAGTACCTAACAAAACAAGTGTACCTGATCTGGTGTTGTAAGATTAAACTATAGACATCCATCAAAACTAAAGACAGCTGGTTTGCTGCGCCACAAAAAAACAAACAACTAAAAACAACTTTAAGAGCAAAACAACAGCAGCTGAAAATCTCATTTGTCAAGTGTACTCCAGAGTATATACGTACAAGGTGACATAACCTGCTGGGTGTGGTTACAGGTGCAACAGAACCCTACAATCTCCACATCAAACGCCATAAGCGATGTTGGGTGAGGGTAAAAGTGTTAAAAAGTTGAAAGCAACATTGTGTAGAAATGTATTTCAGTTTCAGAGTGCAATACCACTGTTGTCAACTTTGCTTAAAGTCACATATTAAGCAAGTACAACAACAAAATACATAGCAGCCAGCTAATATTACTTACTAGTCCAACAGCAAGATGCCCAGTTCAGCGTCTGTCTTTCAGCCTTTTATTTTTACAAAGCTCTCACCAACAACTAAAACTCAGTCTAGGATTGACTCTTTACACTGACTTCTTGCTCACTCATTCTCTCTTTTTCTCTTCTTAGCTTCTTCTGTCAATGTCGATGTCAACATACGACATCGACCCCCCCCCCTCTACACTCAAAAATGTGGGTGGCTTATGCATTGTGTGGGTTAGCAATGAAGATGCGATGGTACTAGAATCTCTTTACTCTGATAGAGACAGATAATAAAACACAATATTACAAAGGGGGCTCATAATAAAATAAATGATAAAAAATATGCCTCTACAACAATACACAGCGTATGTTACAGGGACACAGTTAATAGCAACCCTATTGCTTCACTCACTCCTTACTAGCATGAAGGAGAAACTATGGTGGAGGTAAAATGAGTGAAAAATGCGAAAATCCCTATCTAGAGCCAGAGATTAGTTTGTCCATTCTGGGCTACTGTAGAAACATGGTGGTTCAACATGGTGGACATGGTGGGCCCCCTAAATCTTACATACTGGTCCTTTAACTTTAAGCTAGCAGTGTTTAGCTGTTAACAAGTGACAGTATGCAAAATGAGAAACAACAGGATGGATAATTAAATATGCAAGACAGATTTTGAACTCATATACAACAAAACTTTCCTGACAGTGACAAATAATAGAGCTGAACCTCCAGCTCAGGAAATAAATGAAACGCTGCGTTCACACATACAGACACAAAGTATTAGGAAGTGTCTGGCCTCTCATGAAGCTTTATGCATGTAATCTACATCCTCTGCTCCAACTGGAGAGTTGTTTTCTGATGTAGCTCCTGGACTACTCAAGACGACGTTCATTTCCTGTAGCACAGTTTGTTTCACCGAGTACAGAATAGCTTTGTTTGCTGTATGATTTAACACTGCTTCCCTTTCTGTGGGTATCAAAATGAGAATGGTTGTCTCTCGCCTGGTTGTCGGAGGACATTTGCATAACGTTGAGCTTTTGTCATCTTTCCCCCGCAGTGCCTTTTGAATCTTTTTAGCTCTGTGGGCTACAGAGAGAAGAGAATAGCACCATATCACTGTTCCAGCTTTTAAGTCCACACATGTGTTTCTTTACCACAACTTTGTGCCAGTACACTGAATGAATTCATAGTGGGAACCACAGAATAGATTGAAGAGAGACTTCATTGTGTAGTTTGAAGGCCTTCCTTGTCAGGTAACAACTATATTTTAACATAAATTAACCAGAGGTTACAATACAGAAGACTCAGTTACACAAACTTGCAGGGTGGAGTGCTCAGGAACTGTGACGCAAGGACTCGATTAGGCGCCATGTACGGAGGCATAAAGCATGAAAACAGCAACCTTTCAAATCTGTTAAAAATAATTAAAAAAAGGTCACACCACTAAAAATACATCCTGTGTAATTGCGGCCTGAATCAGCTTTCATTGTAGGTTTTCCAGACTTTCTGACTCATTCTCTCCCACTCACACTAATCATTTCTCTTCTCAGATATCTGATACATTCATTAGGAACCTCTGTTATATCAGAGGTGGGTGACACACACAGTGGATAAAATCCAGTATTGGCCTGATGTGTCTTTCTAACTTGATCGGACCACACAAAACTACCTGATAACACCAGTAAAACAACCAATACAAATGCTTTTTGAGTATGATATAAAGTGTACATAAGCACAAGACCAGAAAGGCTATTTGAAAGCAGCAGCGATTGCCTAGAAGACAGACTATATTTACTATCACTACTCTGATTTGATTATTCAAGGACCGGAGGGCAGGATACCACATGAGCACTGTCCCAAACAAAGAAAAAAGACCACAATATTCCACCAATATCTGAGAACAAACTCTTAAAAACGCCTCAGGGCGTAAATATTACCGCTGGATGAATTTCTGTTCAATCCCATCACCTAAAGAATAAATAAATACAGATAGAAAATAAATTTAAAAAACAATATTCTACCAAATATCTCCAGCACCAAATGCCTGGAGGGGCTGAATATTAATGCCTGAGCCCTTCGCTACTATTTGAGCATGTGGTGGCAGGAGAAAGAAGAAGCAGGCACATACAGAGACGAGTGCACATAAATAATCCACAGGGATGCCCAGTTGAAACTCTGAGGTAATGCAAGGTGACAGTATTTGGAATGGGAAAACACGACTAAACCGGGTTATTGCTGATATATTGAGAAGAGGAGAAGAGGAGCGGAGGGGAGAAATAATAGGATAAGGAGTAGAGAGAGGAAAGATAATAGCCATAGGGGGAAGAAGGAGGAGAAAAGGAAGGAGGAGGAGAAGTAAAGGAAAGGGGAAAGGGCAAAAGAGGAGAAGTAGAAGTAGGGGATGAGAAAATGAGAAGAGGGGGATAAAAATAAGATATGAGAGGAAATAATGAAAAAGCAGGGAGGTGAGGAAATGAGGAGGTGGGCAAAGGGAGCTAAAAGTGGAAGGTGAAAAGGCAAAGAGGAGAGCAGTGAACAGAGAAAGGAGGAAAAGGGGAGGTGAAAAAGAGGAAGAGGAAAGAAGTTACGACAACAAAAAGAAATGAGATGATGAAAGGAAAGAAGATAATAGAGAGAGATGAAAGGGAATAAAATGAACGACAAGACAGAGAGAATGAATTGTCACCAGTCTGTTGCCATAGCAACCAGGAGACACCTATTGTCTCCGTATGTCACTGTGATGCAGGTGATTGTGCGTGCATGTGTCGCTGTGTGCAGGCATGTGTGGTAAGAGTTTGATCAGGTGTTTATGCTGGTCTGTATCAATGGGATCAGTCCAGATGCTGTTTGTGTTTGTGTGTGTCTGTAAGTGTGTGCGTGTGTGTGTGTGTGTGTAAGATATGGATTAGCATTACAATCAGTGAGACTTTATCGATGGATCAGTGGAAAAAACAAATCAAACAAAGAGAGATTAGCACCAGACAATCCACAAATGCTTCATACAAGCCTGTAAACATTCACTTACACACACACACACACACACACACACACACACACACAGAAATAAACATGTTTACCATCCCGTGTTTTGTGGCATTTTGCTGACATTTACGCCCACTGTAAATGGCGAAAGCTCCTTTTACGACCTAAGGTGACTGCTGCATCTTGATGCGACACCTTTGAACCGCTCTGTGTCAAATGTGACATGAAACATCGAGTCACACGTCAAACGCCCCGGTAACACTTGTCAGTCTGATGTCATCTGAGCATTCAGAGATGTCTGCTGTGATGGGAAAGCACACTGCACGGCCCAGCAGGCTTTGGTGTAAAGGATCATTCACACTCGCTTACTGTGATCTGCAGATCAGACGTGACATAGATTCAGCTGCAGCATCTATGGGCTTCGGTTCAACATGTAGTCCTTTAACATCAAAATTAAGATACTGTGGTAAGTGTAATTAGTGTTTTGGCACAAGACTGGTAATACAGAGAGATTTCCTTGCTTCCCAGGGAGGAAAGTTTGTTTTGGAACAAAATAGCAGCGCACTTCTCTTCCAGTCCACAGAAAGAAATTTAAGTTTAACAAGAGAGGCGTCACAAACTTACAGAGAATTTTTGAAAAACTGTCATCAGACTGACAGAAAATGCCAAAAAGAATATATACATGAAACTGTACAACTCCACAGAATGTCACATTTTGAGTTATGGATTCATCAAATGAGTCCAGAGCAGCTTTTTCCTGAGAGGGACAATTGACATTTTGCATTTCGCTCACTGCTAGATTTCTTCAGCGGGCATTTGTCACTTTGTGTGGAGAAATTCTATGCTGGCTGGTTTGCATTGGTTAGCACTCCTCACTGAAAGTAATGGGTGCTGATAGCTACATGCTATATGATTAATGTAGATGTTCAAATTATCATAAAATCATATTTCTAAAATCATTTTGAGTTTATTCCGTTATTTTTCTACATCACACACTTATGATGCCTTCAAGTTGCTGTATTTGTCCTTCAGTCACCAACATTTGTATGTTACCACCTGCTCATAAATTAATATAATAGTCTGACATTCTGGGAAATTACTTACTTGAAAAAAATCTCTCTCTCTCTCATGTCTGTGTGTATGAAGCTAGGGCCAGCAGGTATTTAGCTTAGCTTAGCATGAATACAGGAGAAAATATCTAGCCTTGCTGTTTCCAAAGATCCCTTAATGTCATGTATCTGGTTTGTTTCATTTTTTGAAAGTCCAGGAAGTCACTACATCTGGCCAGTGTTTGCTCAAAAATAGTGGCAAAAACCAACTTAACTGTTTTTCTTTTAGTCTTTATGCTAAGCTACGCTAATGGCCAACTATTTTCAATAAAAAGCGGCTAAAGCCTGCTTGAAAAGTCGATAGATATCACTATAGACTATGCATATGCTAATATGCATAGTCTATATCCGGCTAGAAATATTGGCGACTCTTTGTAGGGAGAAGTCAAGGTCTTCCCAAAAAGTTGCTAGATTTGTTGGTTGGCACTTTGAAAAAGAAAGTCGCTAAGTTGGCAGTTGGCAACACTGCTCATGGCTCTAACGCCGCAGCAACACGAGAGCGGTATAACTCTTAAAAAACAGTGAATAAGCATATTTCCCATGTTGATGTACAGCGGGGATTGAAGTAGTATTGTGCACTGTAAGTGAAAGAGAGAAGCAGTGATATATGAGATCTATTAGTTTATGGTTATTAGTATCTACATGTAGAGGCTTCAATCTCCAACAGTAGACAGATTAGAGAGGCTTTATTATTAAAGAGACCCACAATTTTAGTAGGTAGCTAGATGGGAGGAGGTTCAGTTGCAAAAAAGAAGAAATGCTCTAAAAAGAATAAACATCAACACACATCACTATAAATTCAATAAATACCCTAAATAAGATGGAAGACTCAGTTAATGTTAGGTTTCCATGGTATTAGCTGTAATTCAGCCCTAGATATGTCATGTATATATGCAAAGAATACTCACCTAAAAGCCTTGAACAAACCAGCTTGTTTAGATTTAGTAACGATGATGATGATCAGTCTTGTGATACAGTCCAGCTGTGGCCTTATTTGCGGTCTACTAAGTCCAAAAGTGGATAGTGAATTTTATTAGAAATTATGCAGTCAGTGCTTAAAAATAGCAAAGAGAATAGCTTTGTGGTAAAACATCAAATACCAATATCTTCCATAAAGAAAACTAGGATTACATGTTGTGTATGTTCAATAAATGGCTGTAGGGTCTATGGGACAAAGATGGGCCTACTTGTTTGCCTTTTCGTCCTCTTGGTGTTGGTTCTATTCCCAGTGGTCTTGTTTTTGCCATGTTAACCTACTGTTTCTCTCTATATAGACTCTGATTTAACACGTTAACGCATTTTGCTCCCATTTTTCTTCTTCTATCCACACAAAAAGTTTATTTTTAGTTTATTCACACATTTGTTAAAATCTGTGTTAGTGAGCACTTTTCCTTTGCCAAGATAATCCATCCACCTGACAGGTGTGGCATATCAAGATGCTGATTAAACAACAGTATTATCACACAGATGTGCCTTGGACCGGTTTCAACAAAAGGCCACTCTAAATTGTAGTTTTATCTTAAAGAAAAGACATTTATTATTAGGTACTGCACTCAGATAGCAGTTGTTTTTTTCCCCCCAGGAAGACAAAGCCATGACCTGCCCTGCTCTGCCTCTGATTGGATTACCCTGATATTCCAAGGATAGCAACAAGTACTACCCTTGATTAGTGAATGGAAGTGATTAGATCTCACCCTGTTCCTCATATGAATGAATGGGCAGTGAAATCCGGTGTTACTGCAGCTTTAGAAGAGGTCTAATCAACCAAAACAATTAATAATTAATCACCGGTGTGGGTTAACCAGGGCTTTTGCACAAATTAGAATATTTTCCAGCCTCTGCTGCTAAATGTCAATTTTTTTGGTACCGCTCCATGTTTATCATGTCACGAGGACCACAGTGGTGCTGCTCATGTAATCTCATTACTCTCATTAATTTTTATGAGGTAATTTCTGTAGTACGTTAGAGCAAGACAGAGGTCTACAAATGGGCCTGTAATCATGGAAAATATAATTAACGACACCTACTGTTAATGTTCAGCACACAAGAGTATATCAGGGTTTTAGCTGCACAGAAAAACACCGAGGGTGGCTTTTAGGAGTTTATCGCAGCTATGGAGGTCAGGGAGGAATTTCTCTTCTTACTTTACCCCAAAATATACCTGCTCAGTGCTTCACTTGACACAGATTCACACCTGAAGATTTCCCAGTTTGCCCAAGAAAGAGAGATCCTAGTTCTCCTCCCTGGCCTCTATTTTTCTCCTCTATTTTAGGTACCAAGGTTAGAACAAGCAACCTCTATGTTTCACTTCTACAATAATAACTTCTATAACCACAGAAGTTTAGTACTGTATTAATAATATAAACAACTGCTGTTTACAAGGCAATATGATATATATATATATACTGTAGACTGTTTTTTAAATGTCCTTCTTGAGCAAACAGTCCTAGATAATTTTAAAAACATGTAAAATGCTCAAACACAACAGCAGACACACATTGAACCACGCTGTACATACTAAATAAAAAAACAATGCTGACACTCAAAGTTAAAAGAGGATCCACCCAGTTGGGTGAACCTGGTTTTGGCTGTGCATCTTGCAGTTTAGTCCAAAGTGGTAATCCGCCCTCTGAGGGATTAAGAAAGGGCAGACGACACCTAAATAGTTTGGAGTGTTGGCGGTCCCAGAATTTGCCGTGACTGAGGAAGCTCAAGTAGTTTAGCAGGAAGCCCAGAGGGTTACAAAGCTATTTACTACTGCTACCAATACTTGCAAGGAAATTCTGCTGCATCACCCAAAATTTTAACGTCTTTGCTTTGGAAAGTTTTTATTTTTATGCTTAAAAAGCTCTGTGGTTGGGTGTCGGTTAGCTCAGTTGGTAGAGCATCCGCCCCATGTACGAAGGGTTCGAATCCGACCTGTGGCCCTTTGCTGCATGTCATTTCAGCATTTCCCATTTCTCTCCCCACATTCCTGTCACTCTTCAGCTGTCTCTATCCAATAAAAGCTTGAAAAGGCCAAAAAAATATTTAAAAAAAAAAAAGCTCTGTGGTCTAGACCTTCTCAATCACATCCATGCTACAGCGAAAAGATCACGACCGGAGTCAAAGACAGACAGTAAAGCAAATCTTGGTATTTTATTTTAAGACTTTAGAAATTAGAGTAAACACTATATGTGTGTGTGTTTTGCTTATTCTGGTGAAGTCACCATGACTTCATTAAAGCTAACTAACTGTAGCTTCACATTTCCTCAGACACGAGAGTGGTATGAATCTTCTGGCACACATAAACCCACTGAGGATACTCAGTGCTCAGTCCAATCAACTAAACCACTACATTTGGCAACATAAAGCAACTTATAAATACATTTACTAATTTTCTTTACTAATCAAAAGGTCTGGTGTTAATCTAATCCACATACTAAATCACATCAAGGCACAATAAAGAATCTTGCAGCTAGCAATGACTTTCAATACTGTACTTTTCCCAAGAGTCAACCTCCGTGGCTGGGAAGTAAAGCCAATGTTGCTTACTTGAGGCTGGCTACAGAATAAGCCAGTCTCCATAAGCCCCCATGTTAAAATGTCCAACTTCACCAGTTTACAGCCTGGTACAAAAAACAGTTTTGGGCTCTATAGCTAATTTCCCCGTTCCCGACAACTGTACTGAGTATGAATTTCTAAACAACTCATCTGGTTAAATTATATTAAGGCTTAAAGTTATGCATAATTAACAGCATGGCTGCTTTGATTGACAGGTGGGTGCACCTCAGGTCCGCCGATGATCCACGTTTTTGCCCATTTCTAGATTAGCTAGGAGGCGGCAGAGGCAGTACTGCCAAGATGGCGACTGCCAGAGCCACCACACTGCGAGCTTCACATTGGCTCCTCAGAAACCCGTGACTGACACCACGGATACCACATCCATTCCTCATACTGTCTATGACTTTTTTTTTATCTTGGATGTCCCCGCCCCCTCAGAGAATTTGAGAAGCTGTTTTGTATCAATCAGTTAAAACTTTAAAGAAGAATAGAAACACTGTAAGAAAAGTTTACTCATCATTTTAAGTGTCTCTTGTACACTGACTGATCAAGGTATCCCTCCCTTCCTCCCTCTCTTTATCTCCCCCGGTCCATTCCTCCCCCCATAACCATTCATTTGCTCCCCCCATTGTAGCCTCTCCCTCTGTGGATATGCTGACCTTTCAAACAGCTGCTCTACCTCACACACACACACACACACACACACACACACACACACACACACACACACACACACACACACACACACACACACACCAGCCTGTGGCTTGGCATTACAGAAACAGCTTTCAGTGTCTGTGCCCTCATACCATGCTGTTGACATTTTCAGCTCTGTGAGCTCTCTCTCTCTCTCTCTCTCTCTCTCTCTTTCACAAGTCACACATGACCTTCATCTTTTTAGATCGTGCATCTGACAATCAGAAGTATCTATATTTTTATGTGCACCAACGCACCGGCACAAACAAATCCACGCTGGTTATTTCAAAATTTTTATGTTTTTCTAAGTTTTTACGGAAATGTTGTAATATTGCAACACTGGGCTAAATGGGGAGCAGAATCTCCTGTATTTGTACTCATTGTCTGAACAACAATACACAACTACGGATTCATTTGCAGGGTTTTGTTTTTGTCCCAGAACAGTATGACATGAAAAATAATCTCAGTCATGTTGTTATGAACAGTCATTTATTCCAACAACAAGAACTTTGACATTTATTTACAATGATAGTCCCAGAAACAGTTCTTGTCCTCTGAAAAACAGAGGTGAACATCGCACTTGCTGCATTGGGTATTAGTATACCCTTTACTGCAATGTCTGCAGCGTCCTCTCTTCACCTTCATTGGGAAATGTCCAGTTAGGTCCTCCTTGCACACATCCAGTAGGGGGTGTGCACATGATTTCTTGGAAGAGGGACCGTTTGGACTCCCATCACCTGAGGATGGTCTCTTCCCAGCATTCAAAGGACTCCCTGCTGCGACTGGGCTCCCGTTGCCTGAAGATGGTCGTCCTCTCTTCGGAGTTTTGAGTGTTGTGTCCACCTGATTTAAAAAGAGAAGAATCAATATTAATACTAATAATCAGTTCATGTACATGTCAAAAATGCATGAAGATACGTCAAAGATATCACAAACATGGCAAATAGCAGAAATAGATTCTTACCAGAATGAGAGAGGATGCTAGCTGTGCCTGGAACTTTCTCATGTTCAGTATCTCCTTCTTTGGCATCTTGAGAGCTTGGCAGTGCCGCTTGTAGAGGAGCCAGGCGTTGACCACAGCGAGGGTGATGGTGTGCCAGAAGATGTACATGTACCGACGCCGGGATTTCAGGGCGAACTTGTATTTCGCTGTAAACAAGTCCAACAAATCCACACCTCCCATGTATTTGTTGTAAGTACCCACAATGTAAGGCCTTTTAACGTCAATGTAGGTTTTGCTGGCTTTGTCCCAGCGTTGAATCTCACACAGGTTCTGGTCCAGTGAAGGATGACACAAGTGTGACTGCCCTGTTGTCATACCATTTGACAGCACAGATGTTGTGTTTCCCCTCCACTCTGTAGTCAAAGCTTCCTCTACCCTTCTTCTTCAGGCTCTTCTCGTGAAGCAGTTGTCTGCGTAGATCTTGTAGTTCTGACCCTTTGGAAGCTTCTTTACAACATCACCTGACAATCCAAGTTCAGATTTGACTCGTATTCCATTGTTGCTCCCTTGGTAAACATCAAAGTCAAGCATCATGCCAGAGATTCCAGCTCTCACCCATACTTTGAACCCCCATGGGTGTGGCTTGAACTTCCCCTCGAAAGGAATCATCATCTCATCCACAGAATTGTGCTCTTCTGGTACCACCTGCAGTCATTTCTCTCTGGCATGATTCAATCCATGGTCTGAGTTTCCAGAGTTTGTCCCTCTTTTCAATCTCTGACACTGTCAAATTGTTCACAAAATGTAATGTTGTCAACAGAGATTGGAATCTGTTGCGTCACCTCAACATCACATCAGCAACAGGGGGGTGCCGTGTATGTGTCTCCCAATACATACGGGTTCCAGCCATTTGTACCAAGCCCATCCTCAGGTACATGCCCAATATTTTCTGTATTTCCTTTGTATTAGTGTTAACAGATCTTCCATTATTTTGAACGCTGTACT
The DNA here is from genome assembly GCA_946959425.1 of Argyrosomus regius. Lineage (NCBI taxonomy): Eukaryota > Metazoa > Chordata > Actinopteri > Sciaenidae > Argyrosomus > Argyrosomus regius. Next base: position 18,503,430 of record OX336887.1, on the reverse strand, counting down.
CATTTGTATTTGTTGCCAGAGCTTGAATCATGTCTTCTGACACAAACTTTTGGAAGTATTGCAGTGGTGTGTGGAGGGAAGTTACAATGTCTGTGACAGCTGGACCAGAAAAATCAGTATTGGGACTGATAAAATCCTTTTTTTTGCCAGCGATATCTGTCACGGGGCATGATGTGTTTGTTTGATTGGGGCTCAATGTCCACATTGGCTGGGCAATCAGTAGGTTTTTGGTTTTCTTTGTCCACACAGGCATCGTTATCTGACTCCTCGTCACTCGCATCAGTGTTGTCGAATTCTATTTCCACATCACTCTCTCCATTTTGGACGATTGCAATTACATCCTGCACACGAGGCTCTCTCCTTGCTGGTGGCATTCTGAAATGGAAAAAATAATATTGAAACAAATGTATATATAAATAGCACACATGCTTATTAGATTCTAGATAACCTGCAGGAAAAGAGGGTGGTGGGGAGATTGATTTAAATATGACATTTAAATATCACACAATACCGTATGGCCGACCAATTGTAAACTCTGATTATCATCCTAATAGGAATGCATGTAGCCTCCAACTTACAACCACACCTTACATTCCTGAACATTAGCACCTGTTCCAGAACAATGCAAAAAAATGCCCCTCCAAGCATCCCCCACAACTGCTTTGACTATGAATTGATAGGAACATTTTCTTATCAATAGCCAAGACAAAGGGCAGACATGCACAAACAGAATATCTTTGTTAGAAAGTCCTGCTTTCTGTGATAAGGGGGAAATAGTGTTGAAGGTGGTTAGAAATCATTATAAGTAAATAAAAACTGATTAGATATGGCAATACATCTTTGCACATTAGTTTCTAATACAGTAATATATGTAATCCAATATAAGCCTAAGGGCTAGAATGTGTAAATCATGTGTAGTTTGAAGTTATATTGGGAAAATTTTAATTGAAGTTCCTCTCAAGACATTCCTCTCAAAAACAGGGTTGACTACCACATTCACCCAACGTTGTAATATTGCAACAATTACAAAAGAAGCTCTAGATAGATATGTACATGTTCTAGACACTGTAATAAACACACACACAAAAAAATATTTAAAGCATTTTACCTACTTCAATCAGATAAATCCAGTTCAGTAAATCGAAGGGATGATGCTCAATCAAAAGTCTGGAGGTTGTGTGACTTCTTGACCTGAGGGCAGGCCTTATATACAAATGTATGACCCAATAGCATTGTGAGACCGAACAATACGACACAATGAGTGTGTTAATGTGGTTGAACCAACAAAAAATAAAATAAAATTATAGGCAGATGTTGCAGATTTGTTGAACCTTTTGTGCAATACTCAGGTTGCACCGTGTGTGTAAGAAACCTCTGATATTCAATATAATTGGCAGCACTACTACCTGAACTCAATTAACACACAATTCTCAAGGTGCAGATGCTAACACGCTAAATTATTCGCACACCACACAGAAGCTTACCTCCAAAGGCGCTGAGGTAAGTGTATATCTCAGAGGAGAGAGGAAGTTGTAGAGCAAGAAAAACACATGCACAATATGTAAAGACATCTGTGCTTTGTTAGCTGGAGATGTTTTGAAAAGGATAATGAGGCATTCAGTGTAAATCTGAATTTGAGTCGCATGGATGCAAAGTGCACAGGAGTCAAAGGTCTATTAAAGTTTAGTCAAGGAGAATGGAGAACTTATCAATACACTTGTTGTGGGAGGATGTCGTCTCAATTCTGAAGAAGGTGTCCTCTTTGGTTCGTCTCTATGCCCTCAGTTTAGTGCCACAACTTCTCTGTGTCCCTAAATGGTAATTGTTAATGCATCCACAGTATATGGTACTTGCCAACTTGTCATTAGTCTACAAACAAAGAAATATATTTACCCTTAGTGGTCTGACATCGTGAACATACTCTGTAGAGGCTTCTGTGTTATGTATTTATGTATTTATATGTTGTGTAGGGAGTGAGACAGCCCTAACCAGAATTCCTGTTTTCCTAAACACAAACACACAGCTGCTCTGTATCTTAAGAAGAAGAAGAAGTCAGTATCCTCATAACAATCTAAGATTTAGCACTATGCGTACAGTGACCTCAAGATATATGCTCAACCCTGAGCAACTCCCATACGTGGCATGCTAGAATAAAAAATTCCCTCACAGATTATGTAGATATAACCCTGATGACAGAATGACTGTTTTAACAGACTGATTAGTTTTTTCATGATCTGTAAACTTTGATTTTGCTGTATAAAGTGCACCTTTAATGCATGGAATGATATTACATGACAGCTATTGGGTGTTTAGGATAGGTAACCCTGACAAAACTGGTAACAAGAAGAAGACTTAATCATCTTAACTATCTGCGACAAGAAGAACATGGTGTTGATTAAATCATATTTCCTGTGTGGAGGCAGGACTTAATCTCACCAAATGAGAGTGACCATGCTGAGGTCTCTGGTCAGCATTGAAGGAATATTAAAATGTGCTTCCATCATCCATCATGAATTCTTCTACCACCATGTTGCCCTTATTTTTTTTAATGCCGCACATCTGCTGGCTCTCCCCTGTGGTCTTCAGGATCAGCAGAGAGGGCAGGGCAGTCATGCTACATTGTTTTTTGGGGCGGCATTACTTTCTCAAGAACTGCTGCGCTGTGCTGCTGCTTCAAACCTGGACCCTGTTGGAGAGGAATCCATGTGAGAAGCAGAGCCTTGTACAGAGCCTGGAGGAGGCTCCAGGGCATGTAACCTTGTCAGGAGCAGATATGGGATCAGGCTATACTTCCCCCGCAGCCGAGGTCATCTTACTTTCCTTATGGATAAACTGTTTATTCCTTGTTATTAATTAGTTTCATACTATGTAAATATTTTTACGGTAGCCTTGCTTTTGACTCAAGCATTATGATACTGTATTTTAAAAAAATATATTTTTACCATTTTTATTATCATTTTAATTTAGTAGTGGGTTTTTCTACCTCGACACTTACAAATCATTCAGAAGCTTTTGAGTTCAAAGATATTATTCTTTTTATCCTTTTAGCCTGAACATCAGACCTGCCTTTTAATGTCAGTTTTTCCATTTTTATTCCCCCATCTTATATATATTTATACCTCCCCTCCTGTTTTGTTATTTTTTAAAATTATTTCTAAGCTTTTAGAAATGAAAGAATATGCAGTTTTAAATTTTTTATTCACTCTGCTTGTTTTCTTTTTTGTGTTTTACTTTTCTGGATTTTGTTTGGTCTTCTGTTGGTACTTTACTTTGCTCTGTAAAGCACTTTGTAAACCTTGTTTTAAAGTAAACCTTGTTTATTATTTTCTATTATTATTATTAAACTGAACTGAAATTAACAGAGATGTGACTGAATGTTGCTCTGTATGTTTAAAACATTTTATTTAGTTTTATGCCTATATTCTGTTATCCAAAACAAAATGAGTATTGTGTGTGTGTTTGTATATACTTTTGTATTGATGCCTAATGAAATCATCAGAATTGGTTGAACTTAAGGGTGAGAGTTACTGACCCATATTAGGAGACTCAGGGGTGACTCAGACACTGATATGAAGAATGAAAATGGATTTTGTTGTGTATGTGTGTGTGTTATCTAGAGACCGTTGGTAAAACAACACACATTTGTCATCCAGTGTGTCCTGGGATGAGTCTGTGTGTGTGTGCCTGTCATTGGCCTGGAGTTAAACTGAATGATGTGTTTTGTGCGTGTATGATTTGTGTGTGTGCATGTCTGTGAATGAGTGTAGAGCTCAAGGAGAGATGAGGGCACACTGTCTGTTAAAATTACTGTTGTTGGGCCTGGTCTCTATTTGTAATATTACACACACGCGTCCACACACACACACACACACACACACACACACACACACACAGCCTGAAGCTACAAAGACTGTCTTCAACATCAAAGACAACTATCTGCCAAAGTGACCAATCAGCCTGCCGCGTTGAGGCGAGACAGGCCAGTGACAAAGTGATGACAAAGACAGAGAGGGAGAGTAGTTCAGAAAGAGCTATTAGAGCAAACCCATGGGGATAAAAGCCAATCACAATCGATATAACCGTCCAACTAGCCAATCGGTTGACAGTTAATTATGACACACTGGCAGTCAGAAGGCCAGACAGGCACATAGCACTGATTTTCACCTCCAATCCATTTTCCTTTAAATACCACTTTTATGCTCACTGCTTAGATTGTATTCATTTGGGACAATAAACTGTCAAGAGTACAGCAGTAAACATGCCTATATTGAAATAATTAACCAGATGTGGACTTTGGACACCATCTGTAGTGCTATAATCATATTTGTTTGTTGAACAGGCCAAGGGATTTGCCTCAAACTCCTTTTCAAACCTGCTCAAAGAAATTAAGCATTCATTTCCTCCCCAAAAGTAAACAACTAAAGAAATAATTAAGACTTTTCTATTTAAGCCTCTGCTTGCTGAGGGGCAGGCATTACATGCTGTCAAAATAACTTGCATAGTATTAGCTTCATTTATTTAGCTACAAACTTAATAAATACATGTTTGTGGAGTTAAGTAAGTCCATAAAATAAGCTGCATGTTAATTACTTTTACAAAGTGACAGAGAAATGAACAAATATACTTTCTCACAATGATCTCTTCCCTGTAAAATCTTTAGGTGTTGTCATGGTCGCAATTGGTGTTTGTGTATGTAGGTTTAGACCTCAGTATTAAAATATGTTTAAATTAACATACACACTGTCATGACCTCAGTGACAAAATGCAATACAAAACACCCTGTACTTGCTAGAGCTCTAGAGAGAAGACAGAGCAGATGCAAATCTTAAGTGAGATGGTTTTTGGTACTTAAAGCCACAGATATCTTAAAAATTCAAATAAAACACCAGAAAAGTGTAAAATATGGGACCTTTAATGCATGCAAGATGTTCCTTTTCAAGGTTTTTCACCGCTGAAATTAAAAAACGGCTTGATTAAAGACAAAACATATTCTATGTGTGATTAAGCCTGAATCTCACACCAGAATTAATTTAGATGAAGGAAATCATCCCCTGATTGGTTCTGTCTAGTGACTATTCCAATAAAGTCGATTCAAACAATGTTGGAGCCACAGATGGCTGGAAGATGCAGACAATGTGTTTGTTCTGCAATGAAGTTCAGTTTTATACTACAGCAGATCTGTTGAGACTTTTAGTCAAACATATAAATTCTACTCCAATAATGTTAACACTAGTTCATTACAATTTATACAGCAGAAGCCATGATGAAAGACTGCTGACCAAAAATTTTGGACCTGAGGGAAATCCAACAGATCATCTGAGAGCAAGATCATTGACTGTAATTGTTGAGGCATCATAATCCGCCCTCAAACTGAACATCAAACCCAACTGATCTGACAAATTTGGGTATCTGCTCAGTTTAACCAATGAAAAAAAGAGATCTAGAGAGTTCAAACTCCTTTCTTTGTGTCGTTGGTAGTGCAGGATGGGGAGGTCTCCAAAGCTCTTTGACCATCCAACAAGCAGTCTGGTGAAGTATACCGACACCTTTTTGAGATATAATCGTAACGTTTTATATTAGTATTTTCACATACAGTCACTTATTGATCTTTGATATAATACAACATAGCATTTTTGTCAGTTTGTCTTTTCTCGTCCTTTTTCTAGGTCATGTATCAGGTGAAATGTAGTGTGCAAAATCTGTCCTAAAATGCATTTTTCCTTCAGCAAATCAAATTCATCAAATGAGGGCCCCAACACACCGCAAGTACAACCAATCTGGTGGATAGATTTTCAGAAAAAAAACAAAAAAAAACCCCTCTGTAATACTGGAGAAACTTGAACATGAGAGAGATGTCATATCCAACCTAGTGAATAACTGAGGATGAATACTCTCAGGGGATTGGTTCAGACATGGGAGACATTAATTTCGCTGACCTCTGTGACTTCCATTCTATAGAAAGAAGTCAAATACTCGACCCATCCTCTGGAGATAACAGTCTAATTGAAAACCAGATGGATCTTTTGACCTTTCTAGTTAATTATACATTGACGTTGTAGATTATTCTCTCACAGACTGGGCTAGGACCTAAAATTGGGTGGTGAGAAAATTAAATTGGTATTATGGAGATGATTTTGACAGAGAAAGTCAATTTTCTTATGCTGTCAAATCCTCCTGAATTCCCTACAGTGATACTATCGCCTCTTAGCGTGTGATTAGTCTATCTCACAGGAAGTAGGCTGTGGGTAGACTTCCATTGGCCGACTATTTCAGTCGTAATTCTCCTCCCCTTTTGCCTCGCCCCTATTTTGCAAGGGCTTCCTGTTTTTAGTGCCACCAAAAAGCATTGTGATTATACTATAGTATAGGGCAGTGTTTTTCAATCCTGGTCCTCGGGGAACATTGCCCTGCATGTTTTAGATGTTTCCTGCTCCAACACACCTGATTCAAATGAGTGGCTCGTTATCAGGCCACTGCAGAGCTTGATGACGAGCTGATCATTTGAATCAGGTGTGGTGGAGGAGGAAACATCTAAAACAGGGGTCGGGAACCTTTTTGGCTGAGAGAGCCATGAAAGCCACATATTTTAAAATGTATTTCCGTGAGAGCCATATAATATTTTTTTAACACTGAATACAAATAAATGCGTGCATTTTTAAGTAAGACCAACAATTTTAGAGTATAATAAGTCTCTGAATTTATTCTTTTTAATAACGTTGTTATACTGACGCTAACCAATAATAAATAAAATACTTCTTAACATTAAAGCAACTTCTGGTGCTGCATGGTCCCGATCATGCACTGATCCCCATAGCAACCGCTGTGTTTCGGATATAGACACACATGCGCACTCACGTACTGCTGAGTGAAATCTCCGGTCGTTAGCTCATAAGCAGTTTCTTTTCCGAGCTGTTCTGTATCGTTAAAATTGAACAAAATAACACGAAACACAACTGCTTACTCTCCTACTGATTTTAATTGGGACATTTTGCAACGAACGTAAAGACATTAAACGTGTGGTACACGTTTCGAAGGCTGGGCGCAGAGGAGACCACCGGGCTCTCTCCGAGGGGAGGGGGAGAGAGGGAGACGCCTGACCAAGGCTCCGTCCAGCATGGACTAAAACACAGCACGGACAGTTCAGAAACAATTCGGAATGAGTTAAAAGGAATTTTTAAACAGACAAAGTAGTTTTCAAGACTGCATATTGCTAGCGGATCTATTTTCTGACCCAGAGTGCGGCCGTGACTGGTTCTGAATGAGGGCAGAGCAGCCAGCCGCTCTCCCATCTTCCTGGTACTGAATGTTTTAGTGGTACGCAGTACCGGACCGTACCAGCTTATTTTCACCCCTGTCTGTGAGCCAGATGCAGTCATCAAAAGAGCCACATCTGGCTTGCGAGCCATAGGTTGCCGACCCCTGATCTAAAACATGCAGGGCAGTGGTCCCTGAGGACCAGGATTGAAAACACTGGTATAGGGGGTTAAAAATGCTGGCTTGTTTGTATTTCTGGGGTTTAGCCAGACCTCCTTCTCCAGTGCTGGCACATTGCTAAAACTAAGTGTGAGATGGGTCTGGCTATGCAAAACTAATGTGTGATACAGCCTAAAAACTGGGTGAGAACTTTTACAGTAACACCTCTGAATTCATTTGGATACCATATGTCTCTTGGCTAAGAAATGCAAAAAAAAAATGTTTCACTTAACTGTTTGTGTTAAGGCAGTATCTGTGTTAGTCGTTTCCAGCCTCAGACAAAATGTAGTACTTCATGCTATCCATTCATAAAACTAAAGTAATATCCATTAAGTAAAAATTCTTCTTACAGTATAGAAGGTTGTAGCCAGTGTGAGACTACAGTATAACCAATACCCATGGAAAACTGAGGTGTGTGTCATGATCATAGACTGTATAAAACACGGACGTTGTATCCACGACATCACCCATGGGTTTCTGAACAGCTTCAGAGTGTGGTGGCTCTGGCTGTTGCCATCTTGGCAGTCCGAGTCCTGCCTCTGCCAGCTCCCCACTCATCTAAAAATGGGCAAAGATATGGATCATGCTTAGAGCTAAGGTGGACTGAATGATCCCTGGGTGCTCAAACAAGCCACCTCTAACCATACCCACCTGTCAATCAAAACGGTTTTTTGTACCAGGCTGTAATTTATTTCTGCTGTGAAGTTGGTGGCTTATGCTCCTGGACTCAGCCCCAAGTGACTGTTTGAGGAACTGGTAGTTTTTTTCCCCATGTTGGCTTCATGTCACAGACATGGAGGTTGCTGTTTAGTTATGATGGAGGCTTCTTGCCTGCTCCCTACCTAGTGTTTCCTGTTTCCCCCCTCCATTCTGTGTCTGTCTGTCTGTCTCTATTGTGTGTGTTGTTGGACATGGCCTCTGGTCTTCCTGTCACCCTGTCGTCACCTCATCAAATTCTGCTCAACATCCAATCAATGCCTGCTGTACAAAGGACTGAGTCAATCCTCCAGACACCTCCAGATTGTTCCATCTCCCCCGTGGTAACTATGCAACGGCCAACCTTGGGATCTTCTGAATACTTGTTTGTGAATTCTGTTATCTGCTTAACCTGTGTTACCCTGTGTCACCATGAGTGCACTGGTCTGGATCTCCTCCCTTCAAGACATCCCACCAGTCACCCTGCTCTTGACTTCCACCATCACCTGTTTTCAATAAATTATTTCTGTATAAACTGTTTGCATTTGCAGTGTTTGCATTTTGGGTCTGCTACCATTCATCATAACAGTGTTACTTGTAGGAACATATTCACATTAAAGCCCCTCTCAAATATGAAACTCAGTACATAAATGTGATGGCAATGTTGATCTCATGGCATGGAACAAGCACCTGTGTGATGTTTAAAGTCACAAAGGAAATTTTAGTAGTTCAGATCCTGTAACATTTCCATGAAAGTCTGAAGTGAACGTCATCACAATAACGTACATACTGCCAAATAAACGAACCCCTTTCATCATTTCTCAATTCCCCCTCCCTCCTGCACACTGGGTGCCAATTATTGTGCATTGTGGCTCTTTCTGTAACATACCTGTCATCCTGTCATATCTAAATAAAGCCATGACGAAAGTCTACATGAAGCTATTAACAGATAGATGAAGCCAGCGAAATTCTGAAAAAGGTTTAAGAGTTACATTTACATAAAAATGTTCTTATTGACCTCTACAAGTAAATACATGTTAAATGTCATTACAATATTTATAATGAGGTATTAAAGTTAAAAAAAATTAAAGCACATTTCCATAAACATAGACCCCAAACCTACATTTGCATCTTGTTTTAACCCTTAGCTCACTGAGACCACAAAGCAGGTTTTCCCGAGAGGCCTGTAGCCAGCGGTCACATGGCGACTGAAGGTTAAAGACATTAACATCCAATACAAGGATGACTCCCATGGGAGGACAGAGGTTAATTTCCTCGCTGTAGACCACCCTAATAAAGCAGCTGCTTATGGAGCATGAGCATTAGTCATTTCTTTCCTGAATACAGATTTCCTCTAGAGAATCCAGCTTCATTACCAACTTTCACTGTTCCACCGCTATTCCATAAGAAGGGAATAAAGTTTTCCTTAAAATCGCTTTTCTTATTGACCTCTGCAGTTTAATTGTGCGTGTCAATGATTCATAGTGTATGTCACTGGCAGTAAGGTGCTAAATATTAATCTTAAATGCCTTTATGGTATACAAACCCCAAAGCTCATTGCACTTCATCCATATTGTGTAGTGTAGTATTGTGAAAATGAATTTCACCCCAGTTTAGTCCAACTTAAAAGACTTTGGACCATTTATTGCATGGATACACAGCTGAATGTGGTGGTACCCTAAATAAATTCAACCAGCATGCAAGAACGGAGATGCATCATTCAATAAAAAATGAAAACAACATATTGAGAAACAGCTCAGGCAGCATGCTGTGTACAGGTGGAGTTTGCAGTTTGCAGCAGTGGCATTAATGATCAGCAGAGTGAGCAGAGTGTAAGACGTCACATTATAAAGGGCGCCTCATTGAGTTGTTTGAGTGTGATTGATGATCATAAAGGTCAGCTGACTGATCAGCTGATGAGCTGTCAGATGGTGGGTTGATCAGTTGGTGGAACGTACTGACACCTCATGTGATTGATTGGAAGGTGTCAGTATTTTGAGGGGAACTTATGTACGCCATCACAAAAAGCTTTTACTAAGTGCTAAAAATTGAAAATGTCGAAGAAAATCTGCAGGAAAAACGTCATGCCCTACAAATGGAGCATGTACCAGGCCAATCAGCATCAAGATGTATTATCAGCATCATGAACAAAATCAGACTGCTGGAGTAGTTCAGGTCTTTTCAGGTTTAATGCTGTTGTCATTATGTCAGTCCGCTAACTTGTAAGAAGACTGGAATGTTATTTATATGTTAATCACATCTGTGATGCTTTGGTCCTGGCTAAAACATCTCACCAAGTAGATTGCAATGAAATTTTGTACAGACATTAATGGTACCCAGAGGATAAAGTTTCCTACTTAGCTACTAAGTAGGAAAGTAAGTTTCTCTCTGTCTCATGTCATGTCCTCAACATCCACTCTTTTTGTGCAGCTGCCCAACATCCCAGAGTCTGCCAGACTTGTTCAGTCTCCCTTGTAATAACAAGCTTTATGGCCTACTTTGTGTGATTTTGGAAGCCAGTTTTTGCTGTGATACGTGATTAACCTTGATCTCCCTGTGCTCCACGATGCCTGCCTGCACTCCCTGCCATGTCCAGCTCTGTCTCATCTCTGCACCTGTCTGGTGGAGTTTTGATACCACCAGCTCCTCACTGCAAGATCCCATCCTGCCACAGCGCCCTGGTTGAATTCAACTGTTTAACTGATTCTACTCTCTGGTTTGTATGTGAGTCTGCTATCGTTCAACTGAACAATTTTACAGTTTATCATTACCCGATAAACAATAAAAAGTTGTTGATGGGTCATCCTGCACTTAAGGGTGCATACAAATGGAGCTATTGATACATTCTATGAGTGATTCTGAGGGCTGCTACATGCCTCAATCATATTTTATACACAATATATTTGCTGTTTTTTCCCTCTGATGTCCTCCCGCTGCTCGGCTTTGACTCTGTGATTTACAGAGTTCCCTGATGTTTAGTAAGCTTTAGTCTAACTACTTGCTAAAGTAGCTAACTTCTTATTAACTGAATCTACTGTCAGAAAGATATATTTAAACACTACAGATGTCACTGGTAAGAATTGAAAATCTTGGAACTACCTGCTCTTTTGCTGCTGTTTCTTATTTACATGAGACTTTATTGTGTATGTGTCTGCTTATTTCACTTTTATAGTCAAGGTTGTACAAAATGTCTTTTATATTCTGAGCCCTGTCCAAGCATGAGTGAAACCCCCGTGACACGTTTAAACCTATATAAAGATCCACAAGCATAATTATACCCAAGACTACTGAACTGAATTAATTACTCCCAATAAATATGTGGGCAGCAAATTTGTGCTGCTGTGTGTGTGTGTGTGTGTGTGTGTGTGTGTGTGTAAATCCTTTGTCATGTCCATCTGTCATGCTTCCAATCCAACAAGGTAATACTGCTGTGAGATTCTCTAGTGGCCACAATTCTCATTTTCCCTCTAATGTCGCCATTTTTCTCCTCACCCCTCCGTCTGTCCTCTTCCCACTCCTCTCCTCCAAGCACTTAACCAGCAGGAAGGTATTCATCAAGCCCACTTTTAAATGACGGACGGGAAATGTTAAACACGTCTTCCTGCACTCATCTCCTTTTCCTTTTTTCATCTTGTGGTGATTGACACCGGAAGCTCTCTCTCTTGAGGCTTCATCATGTTGTCGTTTCTCCTCCTCATCCTCCTTTCAGTCTCCTTCATTTCTGGTGATTTGCACAGGAGTCTTTCCAATGTCCTCCCTGCTTTCCTTACATCATTCTTCCTCCTCCTTATTTCTGGTGATTGACACTTGAAAAGCCATAGCTGTTTAAAGAGTTTTTCTCTCCCCACACACTTAAGGGCTCTCTAAGTAATGAAAATGAATGTAATGTGTGTGTGTGTGTGTGTGTGAGAGAGAGAGAGACATCCATCTGTAAGAAGAATTGAGGAGAAAGAAAATGTAAATTATTCGAGAGCGAGAATCACTCTGAATGACTCCCATTGAAGTCTGCTGGAGTGGTTTTGTTCTCATAATAAGGAGGTTGTTGTGAATCACAGGTACATGATGAGGTTTTGGTAATATGAATTAAAGAGGGACTGGCACCAAATGATTTAATTTAAAACTCAGCAGGAATTTAAAATAAGAGAGAATGCAGCAGGTCATACGAATAAATGCTAAAAAGTCTACTTCTTTTCGTGTTCCTTTCCCCCCAAACAATGAGATAAGCAAGCATCTCTTTTTATTATGTTATTTCTCCCACACTTCCCCTCGTAATACATCCTTCAAACAGGGGAAACAGCTTTGATTTGCTGCCTGTCTCCCCATCTCTGTTTCTGTTTCATTCTAATATTTATCTATCCCCGGCCCTGTCAGTTTCTATTTTTACTCCCACCAAAGAACAAAGAAAAATGACAAGAGGTACTTTCATTAGAGGGAGGATCAACAAGTTGCAGAGCAGCCGCCTGAAAATATCCATTACAGGGTTTCCAGCTTGCTGAATCTGTGGGATGAGAAAGCTGTGATGGTAAGCTTTTTTAAAGTGTCTGTACTGAATTAAATTAAAAAGCGATTATAAACAATATCCATCATCCACAATTTGTCGTAAACTATAGGCTTTCTCTCTTCGTTGAGGTACCAGTACGATGAATCCATACTGGCATCTGAAAGAGGCAACACAACCCTATATGCGAGAGGTCTACCGCCTATAATTTGAAGAACATGCTGTACATTTTTAATGCACTGCACAATTACACACCTCTGATCTTACCTTACTTTCCTGCTGTGCTTTTGTCCAAATCATAATAGTTATTTATGTAAAAATCTGCACAGCTGCCACCCTGATCATGGACACTCACATTGTGGGTTTAAAATGAACACAGAAGCTCTCTCAAATCCAGACTTGAACTCCCTGTGGTAAACACAATGTTACACGTAGTGCAAAACTGATGCTGGTGTTCATTCCTATAGTTTTCTCGAAATAACTAACCAGTTTTTACTCTGGCTAGTGGCAATCTCTACGATCACAATCTTTACTGAATACAATAAAACACATTTGATATTTTAGAGAAACAAGGACAAGAACAGTTTTTAAGCAAATCAGTAAACAGATCAGTAGTATGAATACACAATATTCCCATCCATCCATTTTTCTATAACCGCTTACCCTCATCAGGGTCAGGGTGGGGCTGGTGCCTATCCCAGCTGACTTAGAGCGAGAGGTGGTGTACATCCCGGACAAGTCACCAGTTCATCACAGGGCACAGAAAGACAACAACCATCAATGCTCACACCTGCATGTCTTTTAGACTGCGGGAGGAAGCTAGAGTACCTAGAGGGAACCCACAGAGGCACGGGGAGAACATGCAGACTCCACACAGAAAAGCTGAAGTTTGAACCAGGAACCTTCTTGCTGTGAGGCAACAGTGCTAACCACTGCACCACTGAAATGAAATGAAAATGGAATTCCCATTTCAACAAATTATCACAAATGATCCACCATAAGTATATAACAAAAGTCTCAACAAGTGTTCCATAGTCCCTTCCCCACTCTGGATTTCTTCAGTTTAGATTCTTTTTAATGCTTGTAAAGGAAATGAAATGATCTAATGTCTTGTCCAAGTGACCTGCCTGCACTGATCTTGCACCTTTAACTGCACCAAGATTTACACAGATGCAGTGATTTAAAGATAATGTGATGTTGTGGTGTATAAATGTATTTTTTTAACCCCAAATCAACACCCTTAATCATCATACTGCACTGTAAGGAAAACATGCCAAGCAAAGAAATGACTACTGATTATGTTGGTAATCCAGCTAAACACATCACACTTAGTAATACAGTAGTAATGAAAGTTATACCCACTGTAGATTCATTCAACCTAAATGTGACCTAATCAGTCATTCTTAATGTTGGGTTTCCATAAAAATGACAGCATCATTTGGACTCATTTATGGGATCAAATTTACTGTAATCACATCTTACCCTCAGTGGCTCCAGGCAAAAGCAATGGAGCAGCAGCTTCATCAAGGTCAATAGAAAATGCTGTGTTAAATTAAGGTCAGAGAGAGGGTGTTTTTATATTCAGTCTACTCTCTGATATTCACAGTTAGGAAACACTTTGCTCATTTCCATATTGAAAAAAGCGCTGCGGTTGCATTCTGAGGTGCTCTGGTAACAATAGGGATAATTTTTCATTTCCATATCATCTCCATATGATTATCATAACCTACATCTACCATGTCAAAGTCAATGAGAAGGAAGTCAATAAACTATAAAACCAACATCTCTGCTGCTGTATCAGAAGTCTCTACCGTGGCTCTACTTAAAGGTTATATATGATAACAGATATCTTTTTCTTGAAATGAGAAGCACTGATATGCATTTAGATCTATGTGTATGTTGATGACACCCAGGTATTTAGAAATGGAGAGCGTATTCATGCAACAGTATCCATCTTGAATTAACGTGATGGCATCACCTCAGAAGTGCCATGTTACACAACGTAGATATCACGGCATCACTCCATCTTCTGGACCAAAATAGCACAGAAGCAAGTTGAAATAGACGAAGTGCAGTGATGCAGAAATTGAGGTAATGCTCTATGGCGTTTAAGAAACAATGGCACTGCAGCCTCTCTCTGAACTGGCAGAAAGCAGGTGAAAGCTGTTATTTCCTTCCACACTAGTTTCAGACGGCACATTGGACCATTTTCCACTAAACAGCACACACATAATTCGTCTTTTGCTTCACTCTGTTTGCACAGAAGGGCACTCTGTTCTTGTATGGGTCAATGTCACAGAACACATCATAGAAGTTGAGCTAAGGCAAAACTATTCAGATACACTTTTTGCTGGGATGTTATGATACATCCCAGATACAGATAAGTATAAAGGCATCTTGTAGTTTCGTTAAATATATTTAATATGCTTCATCGAGAAGGGCACGAAGAGACAGTTTTTAATTTTGTTTGGATGCACAGTCTGCAGACTAGTACTGATTAAATTAAAATTTCCCCTGAATAACATTTACCACACAATTGTTCAGCTCAAATTTCAGGGATGAGTCCCAGTGTCAGTGGGAAAGAAATCTTTGTGGACGTTGGCAGATGACAATTTGTTAATTTAGCTGTTGACTGAACAGAGTAGAGTGTTTGGAGTCTTTGGTCTCTCATACCGAGATACACGATCTCTCCATTGGTGTCCATTAATACTTGCTGCACAACGGAGGATTCTGGCAGTAATGCAACACACCATCAACATACGTCCACTTTAAAGACAATGGACAGTATGTAAGGTGTCAGACTGCAGCCATTATCTTCCTGTTGAGCATACCCCCGTGTTCATTAGAAACAAATTGCTTTGCATGAATAGACATGCATGTTACGTGCATGTTGGTACCTAAAATAATAATAATAATAATAATATTTAAAAGTCTCAAAGATTTTTCAGGGAGCTCATGTCTCTTTCAGGAGTGTTAGATGCCATGTATCCTGATCCTTAGATGTCACACTTCAAGTAAAGGTTTTCTTTAATTTCACAGGCCCTGAGAGGCAAAACATTGAGAAAAAATGCTGCAGAGTGAGAAAACACAATCAGTTAACATGAGAAAAGCTGTTTTAGTTGTCAGTATGACAAAACCAGGTATTGAACAACTGACTTGAATACACTAAATGCAAAGTTAGACACTCTAATGAATCACTGACTCGAGGCCATTTTAGAGTTTTATCAGAGTATCCTAGTGTATGTTTTCCTAATGGAATTTACACATTTCTATCTGACCTACACTGTACTATGTGCTATGAGTTATCTTTGCTTCCACAAAACAGCAATAGATTTCATATCTGCGCCATAAAACACACGTGAACACCTCCACTGCTAATGGATATTATATCAGAGCTCCATTTCTTCTGCCCACAGCAATATGATCCAACTGTTGCTTTGTCAGTGCTAATAGAGTTTTCCATCAAGGCTTGATGGATGATGTAGAGGCTTAGAGGTCACTCTGTGTGGCATGTTTTTTTTTTTTCAGGAGTGGATGATGAAACCAAAGCTTAAAGGTGTTTTTTTTTTTTTTTTTAAAGCTTCATGAGCCCAAGGTTATTCAATAATCTTTGTCTTTCATTGTCAGCCGGCTCAACCATATAAACCTCTAAATGAATACTAATGGAGTTTCTGTCTGCTGTGCAGTGTTCAGTAGTTTGCCAATAGTACACTTGTCTGAGAAGGACTTTTATGAAAACTGGAAGTTTAAATGTCTGCTTTACGGAATGTATTATTGGGCTATTCTGCTGGTAATGTGGAATTTCATGGCTACAACCAGTTTTTGCACATTTTAATTTTAATAATTAGTTATTTCGCTAGTTGCAAACACTCCCTGCAATCTTAAATTAAAATGCCATTTTGTTTTATTTCATTTAGTCAGTCTACTTTCACGTTAACCAATTTCTTCTTGGAAGGGGTTATTTCAGGACCCCACCAGTAATGTCCTGTCAAGTCGCATCTGTGATGCTGTTTCGCCCGCCAGACGTTGTTAACTTGCACAGATTTGGTATTTTTACTTGTTTTATGCACTCAAAAAAATATCTAGGCCACGTATGTATTTCAATTGTATAGAAAATTTCCAAGTTTGTTTTTGTCAGCTGTCTCTCTAGGTATACTGACAGCTGAGTTGAAGTCTTGCTTTCAGTATGAAAGACGCTATGCTACACGTTCACCCACCTATTCGACCTCCATGCCCTTACTTTCCATCATGCTCCATAAAGGTTACACCACTTCCTGTCTTTACTGAACATTGACACTTACTTGCCGCGCTGAGCCTTCAGCCCACCAACCTAACTTCTACAGTAATGGCAAATTCATGGTGTTTCTATCCAAACCCGGAGGTTTGATGGAGAGTTTGTGCCTTTAAAAAAATCCTTTTCAGAAGAAACATAAAGCTGTATCAATTTCATAAAACACTTTTCCTATATGGTGAAATAAGAAATATTAAATACATTTATCACTGTCAAAGGACATAGTGTACTTTCTGAAACTTGCAAATGTCACTGTGAGCAAAGTCTGACATCTAATAAAGTTCTGCAGTTCTTATATGTCTTGTGAGAAGGTGTAAATAGCAGTAATACTCTAGTAAGGCTGAGAAATAGTTGTATTTGCTTAGAAGCTATCGATCCGCCTCCCTTTCCTCCTGTGTCCCACTGTGCTGATTTTTTTCACATTCCTCCTGAATCCTTTTCAACATCATTTCTCTTCACCTTGGCATCAAAGCCAACAATAGTAGTTAATTTGTCTCAGCGGTAGAATAGATTGCGCTCACCACTGGTCTCTCTGTAGCGGTACTCTACCTCTGAGCAGATATGTGGAAGCAGAATGAGAGACTACATGATGAAATCAGCATAAAAGTGGACCTGCCAAGTTCACAGGCTTATTGTATTGTTACAGGACAGATGAGACAGACAGAGATATGGGAAGAAAGAGATAGAGTCGCAGACACTGAGTAAAATGAAGAGTGGAAAGGATACAGACCCATGGTGAAAGGGAGAGCTGGCCACTGGGACTAATTAAACTGCCATTGTTGGCTTTGATACATAGGGAAGAGGAATGATATTGAATATGATTCAATGGGACTGGAGTTTGCAGCTTAAGTAACACTGCAGGATGAGTTCAGGCCCTCCACCTTCAGTCTCTCTTGTTTTATTAGCACCATGATAGCAAGATGGTACCATCTTAAAAGACTAAAAAGACTTATTTGTTTTTTACAATATGCATATTCTCATTTTGGCACTATAACAATCCTTAAAAAGAAATATGGAGTAACAATACAACAGTTTGAGACTGCCAGTGATACGTACATTACAGACATACACACATACCCCCTCAACCTGCACCAGTCTGGGATAAAGTACAAATAAAATAAAATATCACAATTTCCTTTCAGGTCTTTATTGATATTCCTGTATGGTTCCCAGAGCTAGACAAAATCTTTCTACTTGTCCTTGGCAATATAAGTTAGCAATGTAAGCTCTCGTATCCACATTCTCAATAATAGTGCATTCACACTCT
Source organism: Argyrosomus regius (assembly GCA_946959425.1). Lineage (NCBI taxonomy): Eukaryota > Metazoa > Chordata > Actinopteri > Sciaenidae > Argyrosomus > Argyrosomus regius. The sequence continues at coordinate 18,485,205 of OX336887.1, read as the reverse complement.
TTCAGCATAGTGCAATTTATGCCCTCCTGACTTGAAGTCCAAAGTTCAGAAGTTTAGTCTGTTTTCGATGTCCGTATATTTGGACTGGCTTTGTTGTACATGTGGAAATGCACTTATTACCAGAATATACAATAATATCACAACTTTTACCGTAGTTCTACACAAACTAACAGCAATGAGCTTAAGGAAATTAAATCAGCCCAAGAAGACTCTTGCAAAAATTTACCAGAGGGTCTCTGGAAGCTTTACAGCCTCAGCCTTTAGCCAACACACCAAACAAATCCCCCAAATGAAATGTAGCTTTTCGATGAAACAAAGAAATGACGACATCATTTGTGTGTGCTTCCAAAACCATTACAAATTAGTTTCATGATGCTAACGGTTAAGGTTGAGGTTTAGGTTAAAATGACATCAAGAGGGTCTGATAATCACAGAGAGCTGAGGCAGAGGACATCAGAGGGAAACCAGAAAACATTTTCTTCATAAAATATGTTCCAGTTTCACCAAAATCAATGAAACACCTGGTAGTGTGTGACTTAGATACTCTCGTGGGTGATCGTACCCAGAGCACAAAGTTACATAGTATAGAGACAGACGTACAGGATGGAGTTGGTTTGGTCTAAAACATTACACACAGACTATGAAACACAACCACCTCACAGTTACATTTTTATGAGAACAAACACAAGTTGATGTCTTTACTATCAACATCTCTAACAAATACACTTAAAGAACATGCTTTTTACTTTCAAGAAGGTACTTCCATAGTTGGGACAGAGCAGCAGAGGCCGAGATATCCTGACATGTAGTCCCTAGTATGAGCATGAAGAGCCACAGAAGGCATTATACAGCTGTTTTCAGAAGGTATTGTACTCCCCACTACAAATAAACTGAACTTCATGTGTATCACTGGACTGTCCCCATAAGTTAACTAGTATCCCCTAACAGAATTTCAAGGCTTTAAAATTGCCGCTTTAGAGAAAACTTGAGTTTTCCTTACGATCCTTACGATAAGAAGAACTGGGTCCTCATCAATATGAAGAAGAAGATTAACTTTATTATCTAATTTATTAACTTTAAAGATGAACGTTTTTGATCCTTCAATAGAAAAAAAAATATTTTTACATATATAGGCCCAAAATATAACCACACACAAAGATCTTAAAGACATGCAAATGTGGAGAGATGGTGGAGTGATGGGCAGCCACATAGCTGCACCCTGGGAGTCTTTAGGAGTTTAGTACCTTGGCACCTATGTAATGCCCAGGAGGTGGACTGGCACTTCTCCAGCTACCAGCCCACGCTCCAGTTCCCAAGCCAAGTCCCTATGGATGGAGCTACTGCTGCCCCACATGATGTCACAGGTTGGATTTTAGTGTGTCTGTTTTTATTAAATATACTGTAGATATAGACCTCTGAGTGAGGTAATAGAGACTTAGAACTTCAACTATGAAAACGTGTACAAAATGATTTAACCCAGTCCATAGATAGAGGGGGATAGAACACAGGTGGGTTGAAAATGGTCTTCTGTTAAATCCCACTATTATTGTATACATTAATCCTAGCATTTTATTCAAACTCAGCATTCCAGGGAGCTATTTTACCCACCACCCAGTGATTTTTAATTTCCTATAAAGTAAGGCACCGTAGGAATGGTACACGTAAGTCCTCACACTTGTCTTTATATTACTTTTATGTTACAGCTCCCAAATTAGCCATTACACTGTACCTTTTGTAGGATAAGTTTCCTCCCCTGTGAACAGTCAGGACACTAAATGGTATTAATGTCCAATGATCTTTGATCCATAAAATGAAACTAGTGTCAACGCCTTCGTGAGAGACAGAATTAATCTGGGCAGATGGAGATTATCAGAGTATTTTTTAATGCAACAACTCAATCTGATACTTCAAATAGGCCATCACTTTAAGAGGTGATAACGTTAACGTTGTTATGTTAGACATTGCTGGAAACAAAATAGCTAAATATGTATGAAACTGCAGATAATCACCTACCACTTCTGGCTTTATGTTTGCTACAGAAAATACAAACAACCAAGCTCACATTGTGAATACCATTGCCGTGGATAATTCTGACATGATGATGTTAGTACGGTGTAAATTACATTGCAGTGGATATGACTAATCCCTTAAGAGACCATACTAATTAAGACATTATGGTTTTTGCGCTATGGCTTCCTATATCTCATTAAAAACACAAAAAGTCATTGTTTGTGTTATCATATAGTCCCAGAGCCATATGAGATTTAAATAATTGAGATATAATGGCTTATACCATATCTCATTATTTCACACAATCTCCCAATTAGAAAGCCAAAGATTGAGAACAAGCCAAATTAAAACCAGTAATCCCAGTGGAATGCAGGGATTAAACCAGGGAGCAATTATCATTTCTATTAACAAGTCTGTAACAAGGTCACTGATTGGATAAATGTGGAGAGGAAATGTTGGTGTGTGTGTGTGTGTAAGAGAGTGAGAAAGAGAGAAAAAAAAACATGAAAACAGTAAGAGTGTTACAGGTTTTGCAGACTCCAGTGTTAACACACGATTTAATCTTGTGAGTAATTGATTGCGCAGCATGAATCCAGCCTGCCTCAGGTCAGCTCACTGTGTGTAAAAGTCTTTCTCTGAGGAACCAAAGCAAGCCAGGGCTACCACTATCATTTTAATACAAAGATTTCATTTGGTTAATAGCAAGACTTGAGTCAATGCACAGTCTGGTAATTAATATTGTGCTTTAGTTGAGATATTTTCACAAATGTTTAATTAGAATAACACAAATCAGTTCACACAGAGTAAGCATGGAGCTTTCTGGGACCGTGGAGTTGTGGGGCCACGGGGAGATTTCTCGCTCTGCCTAGTTGATGATCCAGACTTGTTAATAATTTGCCTTGTAGGGTATTTGTGGTCCAACAAGCCTACAGAACAGTGTACAAGTCATGTACATGATACATCAGTGCTTTTCGATGTGAGCACAGACTTTTAAATCTGTGTTTTTAGTATTCAATATGGGTCTTTACTTGCTTTGTAGTATGATACTTCATCCCTCCACTTTGTGTCATGTGTGTTTGTGTATGCTACTGGGCGTGGCCTCTCACCTGGCTAATCACCACCACAATACCTCCTCTTTCTGTCTTGTTGAATTACATTTCCTTAAGTTTGATCCTAAATAGACTGGGACAATATATCGGGATGTTGGCCCTGGATTTTTTATGTCACACACTAAATTTTGTGCCCTCACTTGAGGTGCATATTGGTTGGTAAACAGCAATTGGACAGTTTTGTTGAATAAATGATAATGAAGCCTCACTACAGTCTCATTGTATCTCATTGTAGCAAAAATAGCAAAAATATCTGTTTGGTTATGAAATCCAGAAATTGAGGTATCTCATGCAATTCTATGAAATCAAATAGATAGATAGATACTTTACTGATCAACTCAAGGTCACCATCGCTGTGCCTTTCAGACATAAACACACAAACAAATTCAAGGACAACAGGGTGGGAGCAGTAATGATTTCATGATGTTTCTGTGTTTTCTCATTTTCTTCTCAGTGGTTGCTGACCGACCTGCTGACCTTCAACAGGTGAGTCAGAGAGACAATGTGTTAGCATGTGTGTGGGGACATGATATTACTTTTGTCTAGATAAAACAAGTTTGCATGGCTGTGAACAAATAATGAAGTGGTGAAGACAGTCTACATTGATATGTGCAGGATATTTGTTTACACTCAGCAGTGTTTCCTTCCACGAGTAGCCGAAACTTTTACTTTCATGCTGTAGTGCGCAGCTAAATCATCATTGTGAGGTGATGCACTGCAGACTTTTCATCAATCTGCCCTTGCAGTAAACTCTGTTACCCTGAAACAATATAAAACAGCTTTGATGTTCGCTGGGATGGATTTCACACAAGCTTAAAGGGTCTGCCAATTGATTTTCATGTCATATGCAAACAAACAGAGACCGATGGTACACATATAAAGCATAAATGTGGCGATTATTCTTTTTTTTGTTATGGGCAACAAATCCCATGAAAAGCCCAAACCGCCCGTGCGTGAGTCCTCAATATTTTCCTACTTACTCAAAGCCCATTCATTCCTACTGAACATAGAAAACTTAAACAGAAAAAATAAAAAATAAATAAAAAACAGAAACATATACAGTATATCATACTGTCACTTCATTTTCAAAAGGATAAGTACTTTCCTAAAACAGCTGGGCACTGTAGTTTTTTAGCTAAAGTTACAGTAGTAAATGGTGCATTTGATGGTGACTATCTTCAGATTTCTGATGTGGTGTGCTAGCAAGCATTTAGAGCACCAGGACAGTGTACATAAAACAGATTTTTATTGGGCCACTGACTTCTTCCTTTTGAGATACAGAGCAGCTGTATGTTTGTGTTTCGGAAACCAGGCACCATTCTTTTCATTACTATGGTAACCAAAGTCAGAGAATAGGGCTGTCTCTCTCCATAGACACAACAGATAGGTACATAATGTAGAAGCCTCTACAGAGTCGGATAGCAATGTAGGACCACTAGGGGTTAACATATTTCCTTGGTACCAATTGGTAAACACCTTATATTGTAGATGCATTGATTGGTATTACCATTTATACACAGAGTAGTAGTATCACTGTGATGAGGGTGTATAGACGAGCCAGAGAGGACAGCTTCAGAACTGAAGCTGTAACAGTTTTGAGTTTGTTTCTGTGTTTCCTGTTTTATTTTGTAGTTCCACCCTGTCTGTCTTGTCTTATTCTACGTCCTGTCTTGTTTCCCTCGCATTTCATGGTTTCATGGTATTTGTATCTTTTCTGTTTTTGACTCTGCCCTTTGCTTTTGCCCTTTTGGATTAGTTGCCTGAGTCTTTTTTTTTGACTTTTTTTTCCAGCTGCTTTTTGGTTAGTCTGTTTATTTTTGTGTCCTTTGGGGTTTTTTTTGTATCCTGCTCCTGCGTTTTTTTGTGTTTTATCCCTCACCGCTTTGTTTTGTCATTAAAGTTAGCGCTTGCGTAATTGCCTGTATTTGGGTCCTTTCCTGTAACCTCCCCACTCCCCCGTGACAAAAGTGGCATCATGCAGCAACAAGTGTATTGATAAATCCTCAATTCTCCTTGGCCAAGCTTCAAAACACCTTTCAGCATAAGATATCTTGGTATTGTGCACTTTCTCTCCCTGACTGAATTGACTATAGACAGACCATAGAATTCTTATAGCAGTGTGTTTTGATGGAGGTCAATGGCACAGAGAATATATTTTATGTGTGTTTGGATGCACAGACAATATTTGTCAGAGGGATCAGGGCCATTGTTGGTTTTGGGCTTTTCATGGGATTTGTTGACAATAAGAAAAATATCAGCAGACTTATTCTTTAAAAAAGTTTGGAAAACAGCCAACAGTGATTCGATTTCTTTAAAGTTAAACAGTAAGACACAGACTTGTGAATGAACTGTTTTTGACATTTTATACTTTTTACACCCACAGACATTTCTCACATTTTATACTTCTGTAACAAGAAGTGAAGAATCTGGCACCTTTGACTAAAGACATGTATGAGGACTCAATCTTTACTTTGCTTTCAAAATGCATAGCAAGCTTCCAATACAGTTCTTGCTTACTGTACTATAACCTCTGTGGACATACAGGTACCGTAGAAGAACAAGATAAGGACCAGGCTGGTGAAAAAAAGTGAGCATATAAGCTAAACAAAACAACAACATGATGTATGAAGTCAAGCCCAGACTGGGATCATGTCTAAGCATTAAGGCCTTTTTCTGTTTTTCCTTTACTCTCTGTTCTTCTCCTTTCCTTTTGAAGTTTTGTTCAGTAGTGCTTCGTTCTGTGATCTCACAGTTTGACCTGTAATCTGGTTTTACTCGACACATTTCCTCTCTCCCAGGTGAGATTTTAAATGCCGGCTTCAGAAAAAAGTGGCTGACTGACCAACCTCCATGAGTCAACACAGCCTCTGCTGAGTGCTGACCTATCTGCCTGCCTGCTATCCTTTACCTATATGCCCCCAACAAGTACAACAAGTAATATTTGGGTACTATTAACCATTATATTGAATCTCTTATAGATGCAGTTGTGTACTGACAATTATATGTAGATTGTGCAGGGAATAAGACACACATCCAACATGTGTAACCAAACAATCAAACAGTCAAAATGAGAGCCAAAATAAGCACAAATTTCACATTGTTTTTCATCAGGTAAGACTAAAGAAAAGACCAAATTTTTCATAGTTAATATCTCTTTTTTGTTTGCATCGTCAACATTTTGTTTTTAACTAATAAATATTTTAATTATCTGATAGATCTTTACGTAAAATACTGAAATTGTATTACTGCAGGTTTTCTATTCTATCTTAAATACTTAAGAAACTGCAGTCAAACATAACATGTTAGATTTGATATTGCATTTCCCCCCGTTTAAACAGCAGTCACAATAACTAGTAATATAAATAGTAACTAGAATATGTCACACATGGAAACAGTATCATGAATAGGTTTGCTTTCTTGTCTCTGTAGGTAATGTAAATATTGTGTTGTAAACCAATGTGGGCTGGGCACCTTTAGGTGAATGACACTTGAATAATAATGTTATAATAAATAATATAATAAGAAATCATAATATTCATATACATACATACATACTCCCTTTTGATACATACATACATACATACATACTTACATACATAGTGCTGTAACACTGTCTAGTGCTCTTAATGAGCACAGTTTCTCTTGTCCAACACATTTCATACCCTGAGTTAACTTACACATGACAAATAAACCTGAATCTTGAATCCATACATAAAAGAGAGGACATGGACTGGAAAGTTTGTAGCGACACATTGCACACAGACTCAAATACATAAATACAAATATAGCATATAAAGATTTATTTATCTATTATCTATTGATATATCTGTACAGCAGCACAAATGTGTGTTCAGGGTTGATAAAGAACCAACATGTGAAATTATGGAAATTACAGAGTAAAATATTACCTTTTTACGGTTAGTATTTTTAACCAGATATTTAAAGCGAAGTACTATTTCACCCCATTAAAGTGTGGCATTCAGCATTTTCATTAGCCTGTTCTCTGTGTCTCTTTCTTGGGAGAAGGATTTGATTTTCTGTGAGCAGTCACTAGTGACTGATGACTACTCAAGTGTCTGCCAGTGTCAGTAGACACACTACTTTAATACAAATGCAATTACTTGGTTAAGTTAGTTGTAAACCAGGAGGTGTCCCGATAGGGGGAAATAATAGATAAGGGAGAGGTTTATACCTGTATTCTGCCATTTCATTTGACTAAAACATAAATGTATATGTTTTCATACTGTTATTTCCTAAAAATGGAATTTTTTTCTTGTATTTCTGTATTATGCAAGTCTGTGTCAGAAAATAAGAAAAGCCTCTGAAGGCCTCATATAGGAGCTTATACTGTCAACACTTATTTGTCCTGGAAAAGAGATATGGTAACACACAAACACACATGCTAAAAACACAAAAACACTGCAAATGTGCAACGATAACATTCCCATACACAAGCACGTGCAGACAAATACACCACCACCTTCTGTGCTGATTCAATTTACCCCTTTGGTCCCTTTTTTGCATACTGATTAGCTCCCTTTTTGTATAATAAAGATGTGAAAAAGGGAAAAAGAACAACGAGAGGAAATGGAGGTAAAGAGAACAAATAACTCATCCGGCTGACAAAGAAACAAGCAAAATAGTGGGGGTGACGAGAGAAGGCGGCACCTTTCAAAGAAATGATAGGTAAAAAAAATGAAGATCACGGTACTAGTATGAAAAAAATGATGGTAAGCTCAAGAAAAAATTTCAAAACAAATGGATTTGCTTTGGGAACAAATGAGATATAGGCACATTTTTTCATTAGTTTCAAACAGAATAAGATATTACACCTCAGCACTTGATTAATGACACGTATGGATATTTTTCAGTGTGTCTGTGCCTGCGTGCAGTTATAAATATAGAGATTGTGGAAAGTGTTTGACTGAGTGTGAAAGTGGAAAGTATCATAAAGTTAGTGTAGTGTTGCAGCAGACGCAGTCTGTGATGTGTGATGAACTACTGTATTTCCTTTAAGCTTGCTATTTCTCTGTTAGACATCTTCCCTCACTTTGCATTAATACACTTTCTACCCTTTTCCCCCCTTTGTCTTAGTTCCCTCTCATCCCACCAGTCAGAACTGAGGTTCACCACTGTCAGGCTTATAACGTTGCTGTGGAGATGGAGTGTGTTCCCAGATTTTGTTGACATGACGGTTTAATATGTGACCTCTATCCGCTTCCTGCTGAAAATTACTCTGGGAGAAACTTAGGTGTCATTACACAAACATTTGATGGAACTTAACTCTCTCTCTCTCTCTCTCTCTCTCTCTCTCTCTCTCTAACCTGAAAAGTCGGCATGTTCTCATTCTGTGGTCAAGTAAGCAATAATAAACGTGCAACATTTGGTTAGACTTTCAAACTAAAGCTAACTGAAAGACATTTCAGATGCACTCACAGATTGGTTAGGTTTAGGCACCAAAACCACTTAAGTCTAAGAAATTATGGTTTGGGTTAAATTAACTACTTCCTTAAAACAGTCAACGTTGACTATTTGGTTAGGACACAGTCTTCTGTGTGAAAGTCCTGTGTTTGACACCTCTATCATCCACCCTGACTTACACTGACTCTGTTTCTCTTTATACTATATTCATCCTTTCCTTCCTTTGTTATTATCTCCTACTGGTACTGCCCTTTTCACGAAAGCTAATCATCCTCTAAGGTTTGGACGCTGTGGGTTACAGCTTGAGAATTCAAACTGGCACCATCAAAAGAATGCCAAATTAGCTATGGACTGGCTGCACAGCAGGCATTTTGAGATGGCCAAGCAGAAAACCTCGGGTGTATTAATGATAGCTGTATTCCACTTATGGGAGGTCCTTCTTGTGTGTGCGGTTACTCTTAATGGAACTGAGTCATGGTTTTGGTTTCTGCTTTGACAAGTCCAAATGTCTGCTGTGCAGTCCATTAGCATTTCCTGTTTGCAAATTACCCATGGATGTATGGACAACTCTGAAGAAAGCTTAAAAATGTTATATTATATTGTTATATTGACCATCTTTCCCCTTATTTTCAAGGTGATTCATGGATGTTTATTCATGATAGACAACGGAGATGTTATGATGTCCTCAGTTAAGAGTTAAGACTCAAAAGTAAATTTTTTATCATCCGAATTGGAGATATCGGGCGGTAAGTACCTTAATTGCCCCCATGAGCTGTGTGTCACATTCTCTACTGCAGCTGACCACTATGCTCAGTGGGCCAGAGTCAAACAACAATAACTAACTTCCCTCTGTGTTCATAACATCGGCATTGTGAGATCTAAAAAAAAAAAAAAAAAGACCTTAAGTGTGGACGCATGTCATTTTTACCACATATAGCAAACAGTGTTTCAAAATGTAGCTGGTGTATGTCCTCTGAGTCAGTGTACGTGCGCTGGGCTGTGATTTGTATTCTTTGAAGGGCTGACCAAAGATAGTGAAAATGAAGTTGTCAAAGATGCCGTGTGACTGCCTGAAGTCTCATCCACTGACAGTGTTTTATTCGACACAAAACATTCATTATGCAAGGTAAACAGTCATTAAAATTAATAGATTCAGTCACATAGAGTTCGAATAATTCAACCAGTCAACTTGTAAATTAGGAAATCATTTACTAGATATTTTTGAAATAACTTTAAATGACTCATGTTAATTTTGTATGCATGTGTGTATCTGTGTGGCTGTAACATCCCACATATTTTCAAATCTGTCTTGTTTGGGAAACGGCAACAGATGGTCTCTAAAAACCTTATTACTGCGTGTGCATATGTAAAAAGGTAATACAGTGACCCAGTTTATCACCCATGCTGAATTAACCATAGGTTCAAACTCTCTCTGTCTCTCTCGCTCTCTCACACACACACACACACAGACATTCCTATATTACCAACTGTGGACTATCATTCAACACTGACCTAGTGTGGACTATTATTTCTAGTCATGAAAAAACAAACAAAAATAAAGTTGAAATGTTTTATTTAAGATATTTTCCGTTATATAAGTGCGTGCAAGAATATCTCCAGAATCAGTTTTGGCAGTTGTTGTTGTTCAACAAATATCTTTACAGAAATGTCATCATCTTTGCATAAATCAGATGCTGACCCACAAAAAATGTGAATTCAGAATTCACACAGAGGAATAGTGTGTTTAAAAACCCTGCTCCAGCCTGCAGTCCCCTCTTGGCTAAAATTTCAATGAATTCATAAGAAGGTCTTAGCATGATTTAGGCATGTTGGTCCACTGTTGACAAATGTGTAATGATGCTTGAGGTGCCCCTGTTGGATACGTATGCAAGTGCACAATTACACATTTTGGCAGGAGTAAGTCAGCTGGTTGCTTAGTCAGTCACTGACCTACATTAATTTGTCATAAGCCAGACTTTTATTGTGTGTGTGTGCGTGCGTGCGTGCATGTGTAAACCTGTGTGTCACCTCACGCTGACAAGTCTGTCGGTGTGAAAAGAAAACAGCTGGTCTGGTCAACACCATATTAAGGTGTGTGTGTGTGTGTGTGTGTGTGTGTGTGTGTTAAGTGATTGAATGTCCTGTCTAATTTAGTGTGGTTGATAAACTGGATCATTGCTGAGCTGTGACACACATCTGCATGCAGAGAGCAGGCACACACACTTTTTATGCCAAGACCTATTGAAAACCATTGGCTAGCTAAAATCTGAAACTTTTCCACCATTTGCCAACTGAATGAAATGAGTGACATAAATCCAGAATATGTGGGACAGGTCTGAATTATTTGAATTTCACAAAAGAAATGTGAAAGTAATCATCTTTTTTCTCTTGAACCAGCATCCTCACTCACTGCAAACCATCAAACTAAACTCCACTGAGGTACATTATATGACCACAAGTGTTGTGTTCTTATTGTGTTTCTGGCCTTGGTATGTTAACTGTAGGTTCATTTGTGAGTTGCTTTCCTATCTGCTCTGTCAGCTTCTACATCTTTGCACTGATGCTGATGGACATGTGTGGGTGACTCCACCAGGTGCACTTAGCATTTTCTGTGTGGAAGGCAGGTTGAGCAGGAGATTTAAGTGAACCTAGCCTGATTCATATGGATTACTGAAGCCTTTATGTTTATATATTGTATGTGATCATACATTATTTAAATTATTCCAATACAAACTGGACACTCCTGGTGAGAATTGGTGCAGTTGACGTGTTGCTTTGTGCTTTTCATGTTTTTATGTCTTCATGTTGGATCTGTGGCAGGACACAGTAGTTGCAAGCATTGTTGCATACACTAATTAAACCATGCTGTGCACTTAATTAGAAGACATTACTTTCAGCGCTGCAGTTACTAGTGAAGCAACACGTTTTCAGTTTTGTAGTGGCTGTTCTGACAGAGAGAGCAAGCTTCCACAAAATGTTTCACAACAAATCCACCATTTTTCTTCTATTTTAACATTAATTTATCATTAATTAATTGTATTCTCAATCATTAACTCTCACCACCGGAGAGGTAAAAAATGTGCATCCATGTTGGAATGCAAATTGTTGGCTTTCCAGAATCAGAACATGGACATTTCATGTCAAACCTCACAAACAGATTAGTAAGTGTTTAATTTAAGTGATTAATCTGAGCAGAAACTAACTGTAGACAGCAAAAAATTATAAAGAAATTGAGAAGACTGGACGGCACCACGGTGTCTTTTCCTCTCACCCTCCATTTTCACCCGCCTCCCTCCATGATGTCCCACCACGACCCCCATCTCTCTCGTTGTGCCTCAGTCACCTCTAGTGGCCCCATAGGGATTTTCCCAGTCACACCTCTCAGTCAAACCAAACCTGAGTCAGTTGTCTGAAATGGTCAGTGGCCAGCACAATTTAAAAGTGTGTGTGTGTGCGCACACACATTATAAACTACCCATCTCACTGAACTGAAACGTCAGTGTCACTTTGCAGTGTTCCCTTGTCAAATGAAGGAAAAGCAAGCACAATAAAGTCAGAAGGAGAGAGAGAGAGAGAGAGAGAGAGAGGAGAGGAAGCATGAGAGGAATGATGAAAAGATAAAACTTTTGATTCACCTGCAAAACATTATTATCCTTTTACAGAAAAACGTGAGTCTGTTACAAGAAAATGAACCCATCTTATCAGCCTCCAGTAAAACACGAGGCCGGCTGCAGCAGAGATTGTGTCCCCAATAATGCAGATGCTGTACATTAAACTGTTTAAATGACTATTCTGGGCTTGAGGATGTGATGAGGTGTATATTAAGTGTGAAATACAAAAGTGTCTGTCTCCTAATCAGCAGTAAGTAAATAAGGAGACAGCAAAATGCAGCAGTGGCCTTTTCATCATCTTCTATCACTCACATTTAGAGGATGTATAGCTCAGCATCACCTGATTATATATGCTGTTCCCCTGTGCAGCAAAACTAAGTAAGTAATTAAGGCCTTAAAAAGCCACCACAAAGGTTTTCGTCTGAATGTCATGCATTTAAGAGTGCATTTCAAGGCTTTTGAGTTTTTAGTGTGGCAGGGACTGACTCACACCTGAGATGCCATATTAACTCCAATTAACAACCTGCTAAGAGAGACAAGCTGCGGTACAGTCGCCTTGCAACCTCATAATTATGACATTTCTCCATCACCACTTCAGCGGTTACAATAGTTCAAGTTGCACATAATTATAAATGTCCCCAGTTTTTACATGAATAGACTCAGGTAATGCAGTTGCTTGCTGTTTCAGCGCACCCAGGTTTTTTATTTTTTTTTATTTTAAAGTAAACTTAACAAAGAGAACTTGGCAGCACTGCCTCGTATCTGCTTGAATCAATGTTACCTTTGGCTTCACAGACTGATCTGACTGACTGAAGGTGATATGCTTGAAATGATGAGATTATGTATTTAAAGATTTACCTGGGAGATTTCTCACAATTTTGTTCACAGCTGTCAGCTGTCTTTCAGCACTCTGCAACTTGCCTACTGAGCTAACAACTAACTACATGCTAACATGCTCTGTTACGTTACATATGCTGTTAGTTTGGCAATAATAAATTGATTTGAAAATAAACCTTGCTGAGGAACATTTAACATTTTAACAGTTAAATAACAGACGACACAGTTTGGCTAGGTGTTTGTTTGATCACTCAACTTGACTTGACAAATATAACGCTGGACAGGCATGTTAAATAAGATATGGTGCTGGAGGGGTACCTACAGTGTCATAGTTTAAAGCGTAGGGTCACTAACCAAACTGACATATTTGATGACTTGAGAGTGAGAGCAGATTGTACCTGCAGTGAGGCACACACAAACTCTAACTGGCATTCTTTCAAATTGTAATTTCGTATAATAAAAATGATTAATCATTCATGTCGACAGTAGATTATGTAATGTATGTAAAAGGCAATCTTGATAATGACATTTTTTCCTAATATTGTCTATTGCCAGTTTTTCTTTTCCTATCAGTGTCTTATATGTGTCATTAACCCTAATCTAACCCTAACCCTGTCTTGACCAAGTGCACTGTGGCATGCTGTGCATTCGAAGATGAATGCATGCCAGAATATGTCCCATGTATCCATGATACTACGACCCAAGCGATGGTATTTTAGCAAATGAGATGTTTCATAATTTTCCAAACAACACTAATAAAATGTGTTTAATAAGGCTGTTGTGTCCAGGAGCCAGCTGTGTCTCCATCTGGTTACGAAACACAATGAAATCACTTCATGACCAGCGTTGTTTGTGACCAGCAGTTAATCAGAGCTTTGGAACTCTGGCTGGTAGATAAATGTCCACAGAAATCAAAATTACAGTCAGTAGGCTATGCATAAAGTTTCAGACACTGATATGTTATAGTCAAGATAGAAATAATTGAGATAGATATAGTAGTTAGTCTTGCTTTCTTTCTCACTTACACCAATTCTGTTAAAGCAGACACACATACACAGCATGACTTTGTCTACATGACCTTTTAAAATCCACAGTTTTCTAAAAAGCTGCACAATTACTGCCCTATCACTCTTCAGCCATTTTCCCCACAAAGTTACACTGTTGTATGTGCGACAAAGTGCAAGTTTGTGTGTACCCGGCTATGCGTGTCTCTGTGTGCGCTGTGACCTTTCTGCTTCAACCTGGCTCGGAGTTTAAATGGAACCTGGGTGTTTTTAGAGCTGTCTGGCAACAAGCCTGGCTCACAGAATCACACGATATTTTGCCGTTTGACTTTGCTTTAGTGTTAAAGGTTAACTGTTAATCAGGGTGTCATTTTGGCCGCTGGACAAAGGCGCGCATCCTGTACTAACAATGATGTCCCCTCCCCTCCTTCTGTCTCTTATGTCCTTCCAGATCCTGTGAACACTGACAGAGAAAAGAAACGTAAAAAGTATAAATGTATCAATTTATCTTCACTAAAATTCATGCCAATCTGTGAAAATCTCCTCTGAAGATTCTAAGGTAGAAACCGCCCACCCTTGCTTTACGTTTTTATGAAAACAGGGTATAAAGTACGTTAGCATACTACAATGGATGAGGTTGGGAAGCCCATCACCACTGTTGTTGGATTGTTGATGCACTTTGGGCTAAGATTTATTTCTCAAAAGCAATAGTTGTTAGGATATTTCATTCTGCACTTGGGTACCAAGAATATCTCTTGAATAAATAACCACATTTTCATGAGCCTAAGCTCAAAATTGGTATCCTAACATGCTAAAGGTGATGGGCTATTGCCAAGCTAAAACGTAGGTCACCAGCCTAAATAGGCCAGGAAGGTAATTTGGACCTGATTACAAGACATTAATAAGAAGTTTGTTTAACAATGACTATTCTAACTGAGAACATAACACCTTCATAGCTTACAGGCCTTCTCTATTTTGCCATGATCGTCCGTTGTTGCCATAAAAAACCTAATGTAATGTTCCCTGGACTCGCTCTTGGCCCTCTTGGTGAGTGTTGCTTGAATGATGGTAGTTCCACTCCCAAATCTTCAAGCAGGGTTTATAAAAGCCTTTCATATTCATAGGTTGTACTGTATGTGGTATGAGTGTGGGCTTAATCATTAAAAACCTATGATTGGTAGATTAAAGACACCAGTACCCCTCCAGCAGGGAGGAACGTGAGGTTTTCTGTTTGTCTTTTCCACAGGCAGTTGCAGCCATCAACACATAAATCATGTAAGAGCACAAAGACGATTGTTAGTGTGACACATGAAGAGCAGCAACAATAGCTCACTTATTTGCTAGTTTGACACTGCAGTTCCAAAAAAACAAAACAAAACAGGGCATGAAGCTTGTCAGGTAAGCTTTTGAGTTGAGGATTTGTGACAGAAACATTTTGAGCCATCTGGTAAAAATGTGAGTGTTTGAAACACACAGAGCGTACAGATGGCCAACAGAGGAGTATCACTTTCAATGGATGTTTTCATTCTTTTTTTTTTTTTTTTTTACTGTGAAACTGGGTCACCATTGGACTCTATTGTGACTGCACTGAATCCATGAGGGAGAAAATTACAAATGTTTTAAAGCCACCTTTGAAGTCCAGCGCTGTGAAGTATTATTTCCAGCAACATTCTCACAGCTACAGCAACTGAACGGTTAACGGATACTAATTTGTTTACATTGGCTACTTAATGAGAAAGTGGATTTGCATAATTCAGAAATGGATGAAAGCTGATTGGAAAGATCATACGGTGGCGATGCTTTGATTGCAGGATAATATCTCAGTGAGGCAAGGCAATCAGCACTGTTGTTAGAGAAACAGAGGTTCAGCGATTAAACTGAAGGTTACTGTCACTAACTAAACACACGGCTGCCATCACGCTTATTTCCCAGTCTTTTCTTCGTTTCTTTGCTCTTACTTGATTATTTTATTCACTCTAAGAATCTTTCACTAATACAATATACACAAAGGTCCATGGCTTTGTATGTTAAATCAGCACCAATCCTGACAGATTCAAAGATAGGTTAGTTTAGATCTATAAAGAGATAAATGATACAACATAATAATATTAAATCCACATCCCCATGAAATGATGACAGACTTAATGGGCACATTTTCGAAATGTGGCTCAGTAGCTTCAGTTTTACATTATCCACCTCTGTATATAGTATACCTTGAGTGCTAACACCATTTTTCATATTAGCAGACACAGTTGACCTGAGATCCATATATTGACTCATTGTCACCGTCCATAGTCCTGATATTGGTCTTGGCTAACAGTGTCTGCTATAAAAAGAGCTTTTGTTTAAACCAATTCTAAATCATGATCCATCCATCCATCCATCCATCCATCCATTTCTCCCCAGAAACGCATTCCAGCTTCTCCTGGGGGATCCTGAGGTGCTCCCAGGCCAGATGCATTAGATAGTCCCTCCAGCAGATTCTGGGTCTGGATCTCCTGCCAGTCGGTCCAACACCTCTAAAGGGAAACGAAGAGGCAAGAGGCATCCTAATTAGATGCCTGAACCACCTCAAATGGCTCCTTTCGACGTGAAGGAGCAGCGGGTCTACTCCGAGCTCCCACTGGGTGGCTGAGCTCCTCACCCTTACTCTAATGCTGAGCCCAGCCACCCTACCGAGGAAACTAATTTTGGCCGCTTGTATCCTCGATCACATACTTTCAGACACTACCAAAGTTCATGACAATAGGTGAGGGTTGGAAAGTATATAGACTGGAAAATCGAGAGATTTGCCTTTCGGCTCAGCTCCCTCTACCTCACAACAATCTGGTACAAGGTCTGCAATACTGCCGACGCCACACCAGTCCACTGGTCCATCTCACTCTCCATCCAAATCATGATATTCTACAAATTTTAAATCTTGTCGAAACTCTTTTGTTAAGGTGTGTATAAATTGAAAGTGAAGCGAATTGTAGTCCAGATTTTACCAATGGACTGTTTTTGCAGTTCCTTTTTGTTCACCTCTTAACCGCCTTAGAATACCCTCTATATAGATGCTGCCTGTAGATAACTAGCAACACAAACACATGTGAGGTGCCAGTGTGTTTGTGCGTCAGTAAATCTGGGGATACATGCCCTAGTCTCCTATCCTTGACCTTATTTCAGAAGTATTATTATCTTTTGTGTTTTGTCAAACCGTTAAGATGGGAAAAGAAATGTTTACGTGTAAAAAGCTGATAAGAAATATGCATTGAACATAAAGCAGAGTCACTGAACATTTACACTGAAGTTGAAACATTTTCAGTTTTCTAAATTCTATTTCTTTTAATGCTCATTCTGAGCACACATTTGGCCATCCATTGGTAGGAGCTGGGAAACCTAAGTTTTAGTTGTGGTTCACTGCTGTTAGGGATCCTTAAACAGGATTAAATTTCATGTTTCTGCATGGAAATAACTTCCCATGTACAGTAGTTTTTCAACTTCTCCTCCATAGCTGCTTTAACTGAACTTGAATACAATTTAAATGGTATACAGCACCTTTCTACCTTTACAATTTCACCTCTCAGTCACGCATTCACACAGCAATTTGTGGCAAACCACCAGCTCTGCGATTAATAGACAGCCCGGCCTTTCTGAGCCACAGCTTCGTTGTTAGAACTGGTATGACTTCTTAGAAATCTCTTTGACTGACATTGCAGCCAGGTTTTATATGAACCTGTTAAAGCACATTGGCAAGCTGTGCCTTGTTGTAAAAATGTAAAGTTCAAAACATAAATATTCATTTCAAGGATGAATGTGGCTTGGTCCAGTTCAGGGTAGGGCTGATGCTCAACTTTTTAACATCCAGCTGGCAGCTGGTGCGGTAGTCCCCAGCTTCATTCCTTTTTTATAATTAAACATACCACTCCTTTTCAATAATGCTTCCCCAGGTATCACTGACACTCTAGCTGACTCAGTACCTCACAAACCATTCTCACTAAAAACAGATACCATAACAATATATAGTACAGTACATACTGTCAGTAAAATGGAGTACAAGATACATGCCACACTGACTGCTGCTACTTTAAAACACCTTCTTGAAAAGGCCCCTCTGGCATTGCCAGTGGTTTGGCTGACTCAGTGTCTGATAACCAACACCGAGAAAATAGATACAAAAATGATAAAGTCAATATCACATAATAACCCCAGAAATACATCATAACAAACTATTACTTTAAAAGTGACAGGAGCTAATGAAAGTGTTCCCTGACATCCCCTGTTGTTTTCGCTGACTCAGTGTCTGTGCATCACATAATGAAGTGAAAAGTAATCCAAACACTGCACCAAATGGACCTCTCTTGCTTTCCGAAAAATATCCCCCAGGGGTAGCTGATGCTCTGGCTGACTCAGTGGCTTGACAACTAGTACACCACATGCAATAATGATGCACAGTATCACAAGCAAAACAAAATATATATCTGATCACTCTTATAACTGCCTGAAAATGGCTTTCTTGAATCGGTGGATTCCCCATATATGGCATAGTAGTTGCAAAAAAACTGTCACTGTCAGGAGCAACTTCCCAACACCAAGCCGTGCAATATTACTGTATATTAACAGCATTGGTCAAGTATGGCATTCGTCAGTCAGTTATATCTGTATAGCAGTCAGCTGCTGATAAATTATTGATTTCTTTAGTAAAAACCTGTTTAATAAGTGAAATGAAAGGAGAAAAATAATATTTTTGTTTCAACTTTTAGTCTAAAAACTAGAGTCTATCAATCAATACCTGTTCCACTGTAAGCCTCTTTCATTGACATACATTTCATCATGGGGTCAAAGGTTTATGGCAAGCTAACTTCAGCGTTTTGTGGTTGTTTTGATTCGATAAGCATTGAGCGACTTTTTCAACCCAAGTATACACACCATTTACCACTTAAAAGTCAAGAGAGTGGTGATTTAAAAAATAAAATTGACCCTAATTCCACATTAGTCTGTGCAAACAGCCAGCAATTCACTTGAGAAGATCGCTGCTATCATCAGCTCATCCTCACTCGACTGAATCATTTCCTGTCTCTCTAAACAAGTCTTCTTTCACATTTTCAATTTATTTCTTTTAGTTGGCACTTAGCTCTATTTTGTCATTCACCTTGCACTTGTCCTTACTTATATTAGAAATCATCTAGTAATTGAAGCATAACTGTAGTTGCTTATAAAATGAAATGTAAATGTGAATGCAGTGTTGTGTCCTAATCGAGAAACATTCTTTAATCAATAGATTCAAGTATTTTTTCTGTATTTTTATGTAGGGGGTCAAGTCAATGAAGTCATAAAGCTGAGAACAAAGTGACTCAAACTGGCAACAGAGACTCAAACTGGCAACAAAGAGACTCAAACTGGCAACAGAGACTCAAACTGACAACAAAGAGACTCAAACTGGCAACAAAGAGACTCAAACTGACAACAAAGAGGCTCAAACTGACAACAAAGAGGCTCAAACTGGCAACAAAGAGGCTCAAACAGGCAACAAAGACCATGGAACTGTGTACTAAGAGATTACAAATAACTACAAGAAACTCCAACGGACCACAAAGAGACACAAAACTTCAAGGAGAGACAAAATTACCGCAAAGAGACAAAAGATGGCTGCAAAGAGACAAAAACCGACACGTGAAACATCCAGACAAAACAACAACAAAATGATACAAAGGGAATGCAAAGAGAAACAAAATGAACACAAAGAGATCAAAACAAAAAAACAACCTCAGAGACACAAAATTACTTTAAAGTGACAAAACAATGAGACAAAATGACTGTGTGTGTGTGTGTGTGTGTGTGTGTGTATGTGGGTGGTTGTTTGTGTGTGAGGCACTTGTAAAAGCTCAGACAAAGCTCATATAACAGCTCCCTATTTTCTGTAACAGCCCCCATTTAGCAATGAAGCTACTGTGAATGTCAGCCTCACAAACTTGATCACACCCCACTGTGTCAACAAGTAAACACTTTGTCAAAACCACTTAACTCCACAGGATCCTGCCTGAATCAGTGCCGCACACTGAGCCAACATGTGTATGATGTTAAATATGGCGTGTCCGGGATCACCCATCGTGTCAGTGATTGATTTTAGCTGCATGATATATTGCACTTAAGTAAGTCAATGCGCCATCAGTCAATATTACCCACAAAAGACACAGGGACACACAAAGCTGAAAATGCCACTCTCTCCCCTTAATGACTTCCACCCTCTCTCTCTCTCTCTGACATTAATATCATGTCATTATTAATGTCATATATTATATAATTCAATTCCGCAGCACTTAGCAACCTTTAGCACCCATCCATTTTCTAAATAGCTTAGCCTATTCAGGGTCCCTGCAGGTGACCTTTACCATTTCATGTAATATTTGCCAGACGGAGCAATGGTGTTTTCTTCCAGTAGTTTGCTGAATTAAACACTTGTTCTGGGTGTAATAATAATTGTGAAAAATAACAAATTTACTTTTAGCATTTTTTTGTAGACAGAGTAAATTGAGTTTCTGTGCTTTCGCAGAACTTATGTTTCAGCCATTTTCCTAAGTGGGAGACATGGTTCAGATCCATAAGCTTGTTCAAATGCATCAGTGTTGCAGTAGTATTCTGTGGGAGTGTGGATATTTTCTAATAATAATCTCTCTATTCTAAAAGGTTAAGTGTCCTATTGTGTCTCAATATGCTGTGCAGTAGCATTCAAGTATTTTGATTATGACTACATTAAGGCCATTTTATGAATCCCCAAAATATCCATCTGCCTTGTGCTCGGATTTATCTTTTTTTAAGTCATATTGTGGAGTTAGCATCTACAAGTCTGAGGCCATGGTTCTCTGCAGGACAACGTTGGAATGCTCCCTTCAGGTTGGGAGTGAGTTGCTGCCCCAAGCGAAGGACTTCAAGTAACTGTGGGTCTTGTTTATGAGTGACGGGAAAATGGAGTGTGGGACGGTCCGGTAAATTGGTGCGATGTCCGCAGAACCAGTGACGGTAAGAGGGAGCTAAACCAGAAGGCAAAGCTTCTCACCCTTGCCTATGGTCATGAGCCTTTGGTAGTGTCTGAAAGAATGAGATTGCGGTAACAAACGGCTGAAATTAGTTTCCTCCGCAGTGTGGCTGGACTTGGACATCTGGAGGGAGCTCGGAGTTGCTTCTCCTTTGCATCAAAAAAGAGACAACTGAGCTGGGATAGGGAATCTGATCAGGACGCCTCTTGGGCGACTTCCTTTGGAGATGTTCCAGATACGTCCAACTGCCAGGAGACCCCGGGGCAGATCCAGAACTCGCTAGTGGGACTATATAGCCCATCTGGCATGGGGATCCCCCAGGAGAAGGTGGAATGCGTTGCTGGGGAGAGGGACATCTGGAACACACTGCTAAACCTGCTGGCAGTGCAATCTGACCCCAGGAAAGCCGAAGGAAATGGATGGATGGATGATTATTCCCTTTTGTCTTGACTGGTTGTACAAACTTTTCGCTCTTCAAGTAATACACGAGTAGTTTGTGTGTGTTTGTGGTCATTTTATGGATGTGAGTGTGTTCAGACCACACATTTGGTTATCTCACCATCCAGACTCGCCTCATTACCAAGGCAACAGGCCACCAGGAGCTTAATCTGTTTTTCCCCCTTTTGACTAACTTTTAAAATCAATAGTCCTTATTCTGGAAACACACACTTGCACACACACACAAAGCTGCCACGCAACTACAAGCCATAAAAGCACTTCGATTTTTAAAAAAAACTTTGATTCCAATTATGGCAAAACTGAAAAGAGCACAACAGTGTTCTGACAAGTGGAATTAAATTAACATAACTAACACCATGAGACTGTAATTTCCCTGGGATATAAATGCAGGGTGGGCATGAATTGTCACCTCAGCTGCAAACTGTCAACTTGCATAATCCTCCCCTTGTCGACAACTGAAATTCACACAAATCTTCACTGTCTCACTATTAGCTCTTCATGGACCTCTTTCAGATTGCAGAAATAGTCATTTAAATTAACTTGTAACAACATTCTCTTACATATAGTATTTAATATGCTTCACCATGTCAGATATGGGTAACGTGAATGTTCTGGTTGCTCATATCCTCCTCTTGTTCCATGCTTGTATTCATGCTTTTATATTTTCACATGTGTTTGTTCCAGCCTAGTTTATTTTGCCTCCTTATACTATTCCACAAACTTTATTTCAACATGAAAAGTACACAGGGACAAAATGAATAGCAATCTCATAGAATCAGCATAAGAATGCTGCATAACACCTAGGCTCAACCTTCCCGACTCCGCCGGATTGTTCAGTCTCCCTGGTGGTAACAGAGCTATGGTCAACTCTGTATTTGTTGACTTTGGGACTAATCAAACTCTCCTTGTGCTTCAGGAATATTCCCTCTGCAACCTCCTGACACGTCCAGCTCTGGGATCCCCGGACATCCCACCACTGACTCCCCCACCTACACTGCACATTCCCTTTTTGTATTCAATAAACTTGTTGAATGAGATTCAGTGTCTCGTTGTTGTTTGCATTTAAATCTGCTACTATTCACATAAACAGATTTACTAATTTCTTCTTGTGAATGGACGGGGTCTTGGTCAAGAGCACATTGGTGCTGGTAATGAGGAAGGGACCGCTGTGATATATATATATATATATATATTATCAAGGGATGAGGTGAGGGATGCACACATGTGTGACCACACACACACACACACACACACACACACACACACACACACTGATGAGATGAGGGACATAATTACACAAAACTCTCAGTCCATGTCTCTCCTTTGTGACATCTTGACACTTGACAGGACACTTATACAACTACCCCTGGAAAGGTGCGTTTGTTTTGTAATGCAGACACACCAGGGAACTTGTAGCTGGGATGAGTCTACACTTAAATGACTGATTTCAGATGTTTCACTGTTATGTAAAATTTTCCCCTGTCACACACCCGCTTTCATTTTTCTTAGTCTGAGTAGAGTCCTGGCATTTTTTTATTAAATCTAATTTTTTGATTTAGATTTCATAACACAAGAAAGCAGCATAGCCATTAATACGACAAGATCAGTAGGTGTGTTGAAGGGACCCATAGCAACAGTAATGTAAGAACATATCGTGACAGACGTTCTGCAGTGTGACACCAGCAGGAAGTTTGTAGGTAAGATGTGTGATCTGATCTAGGTGTGGGAGTTAACAGCCATAGGGTTAGCCTAACCCTAAACCTGGGCATGCCTGAAAACGGAAATTCAATATTTAAGGACATACTTTCCTTGCCTGACTTTACCTTAAACTTTGAAAAATGCTTTAATCTGCCTAAAATTGAATGTTTCCTGATTTTGTCTACATGATGCGAGCAAGCCTTGCTACTGTCACGTAATCCAATGTGTGCTTTAGGAATATATTATTCACATACCTTATGTACACAACATGCAAATTATATCTCCAAGTCTGAGCCTGTTTTACAAAATCTTTTCAGAAAACGTTAGTAGCGGCAGACTTCACTGATTAGCACACCTTCAGTCAGAGAAGAGGAACTAATCAGTGAAATCGGCTGCTACAGAGTTTCCTTAGATTGACAGCTCGCAGACTCGAAGGTCACAAAAGAACAAGATTGAAGATACGCCGTGGATCAGTGATGGCTGGTAATTACTTGCGTTCCATTCCATTTATTTGGCAGATGCTTTTGTCAGAAGTGACTTACAATAAATGCAAGTTCCAGAACAAGACAATTGTAATGCTTGAATTAATTTTTTATTCTATAATTTCATTTTTTTCCTTCTTGTGGCACTTCTTTTCTGCTTTGTCGATATTTCTCGCAAGCAAACACATGTAGATCAGTATTTATGGAACAAAACTGAATTTCCTGAATTTTCTTTTGCCTGCGGAAGATCATCTGTGTCAACATACGTTAAAACTGTTCTGTTTTAATTTTTGTTTCATATGCAGATTTTCCCTCCTCTTTTCTGTCTCTTCATCAGGCTGCATGAGAGACCATGACTGATAAAATATGTGATAAATAATAATAACAACAATAATAATAATAATAATAACTTTATTTATATAGCACCTTTAGTGTGCATAATATATATATATAAATTTAGAGTTTACAAAGTGCTTTGACAGACAAGCACAAACAGGATGACATGGAGCCAGACCCAGCGATCAGTAAAATCTTAAAATCAATTCTAAAATGAACAGGAAGCCAGTGAAGAGGAGCTAAAATCTCTGTAATGTGCTGTCGTCTGTTAAAACCAGTAAAAAGCCTAGCTGCTGCATTTTTCAAGTTGGAGTCGAGAGAGTGACTTCTGATTCATGCCGGAGAGAAGGGAGTTACAGTAATCAAGTCTAGAGAAAATTAAAGCACGGATGACTTTTTCCAGGTAGGGGCAAGAGGGGATTGGTTTGATTCTGGAGATGATTCTTAACTGAAGGAAACAAGACTGAACGACTGAACGCACAATCAGAGCTAGTTTGAATGGAAAGATGCACACAGTTAGCTTGAACATTGACATTACAGCAGAAAGCCTTAGTAGTTTCGATGTATGATAAACTGCAGTGTTAAATTGCGTACTGTGTCAGCATGGTTTCTTTGATGTACTGACCTAAGACTAGCTTACACAGTCGGAGCTCAGTGCTGTCTGAGCTGTTGTCTGTTAATATATACTGAGGCCAAAGACCTCCTGCTGTAGTTTAAGCAGAATAAAATCAGTATGGGCTGTGGCTGCAGTACAATAACAGAGGCCCAGCAGATCTGTGATCAGCAGATCTATAGCCTCTTTTAGCACAATGTGCTTAAATGTATAAAACAAATAAAAAAGTAACATGATGAATGTGTACAAATGTAAAAGTAATGATTTTCTCATAAAGATCTACTCGAGTAAAAAGTATGCTGCTTCAGAACTAGTGCAAACAAGTACATGCAGCAAAGAAATATATACATATAATACACAATATACATGCAAGTAGATCAAACACAAACTCCTCTCAGTTCTTGTGCCATTATTTAACAAGAAGCCCTTAAATATAGTACAGCCTGTGATCCCACCAGCCACCACTCTCTATATCTGTCGTCTCTCCTGAGTTTTACACCAAAGCATGTGTGAGAGAGATCAGATAAAACGCCAAATACGCCATTAATAAATGAATACTGCTGTGCACCAGACAGAATATTAAAGTAATAAAGTATACACAAACTAGTCAGGACGTCGTTCGGCTTTAAATGTGACCAGTAGATGATGCATTATCATCACAGATCTGTATAGTGTTGATTTAGACAAATAGGTATACTCAAGATAAATTCAAGACTAAAGAGAGATTTCTTTTTTAATTCTAGGCGTCAGTATCTGTGTCACAATGTGCCATCTTTCTGTCATCACTCCTGTGTGAGTTCTTTTTCGTTCTAATAAGTTTCTTTTTTCATCTGCTTTTATTTTCCATCCCACTCCTGGTGGCAGATGTAATTGGCGTCAAT
Organism: Argyrosomus regius; assembly: GCA_946959425.1. Taxonomy (NCBI): domain Eukaryota; kingdom Metazoa; phylum Chordata; class Actinopteri; family Sciaenidae; genus Argyrosomus; species Argyrosomus regius. Next base: position 18,459,728 of record OX336887.1, on the reverse strand, counting down.
TTAGTGTGCAGCGCATGAGTGTGCTCATCTTCTCATCAAACCCCTTGTCACAACAGTCTGTAGCAGACAGTAACCAGACAGGCTATATTAAAACAGCACCAAACATATACTTTCTGTACAGGCTGTGAAGTTTTTGTTGTGTGTTCTGCAACCAGCTGGGACATATATTGAGTTGTGTTTATTATTGTGGCTCATCATCACTACAGTGTCTCAAAGGATTGAAACAACATTTATTCCGCACAAAAAAAAAAAAAAAAGATTCAATGAATGAATGTAAAACACAAACACAAGAAGTAACAAGCTAGAAATTTTGCATACAAACAAAGGTAATAGAAAATACTGTATCTTGTCCTGAGAAAGTAAGCTAAAGTATTGAGCTCAGCTATGTGGAAGGATCCTGGTGTGGAACTATTGCTCCTCTGGGTTTGGGCATCTGACAAGGATGCCTCCCTGCGGAGATATTCTGGGCCCATCCAACTGGGAGAACATATTGTGGCAGACCCAGAACACGCTGGAGGGATTATATATCACATCTGGGAGCGCCTTGGGAACCCTCCGGGAGAGCTAGAAGATGTGGCTGGGGAAAACTTAGTCTGGTATTACCGCTACACAGACCTTGTTAAGCACTGGAAAATGGATGGATGAATGATACTGTGAAATTAATCTCTTTTACATGTGTATGAATTCTTTATGATGACCAAATGTCTTGAACTTTTTCTGATGGAAAACATTTTGGCTTCACTCTTGCAGAAGTTTAGGGTGTACAGGCCAGTGGATATCCAGATAACTAGACCGAGACTTTCTCTTCTGTGGACTGGCGGTCAATGTCTCGGGTCTGATTTGCAACTTGAGACCTGCGTGCAACCAAAGCCCACTCAAACATGATTGGTCAATACAACTCTGACTACAAAGAGAGAAAGCTTCTGATACCAAAATCTTGTTCCTTGCCTTTTACATGAAAAATACTCTAGATGCCATCATATCAATTTGATGTATACAAATCACTGCCAACCAAGTCAGTTGGATATCTAACCAGCATTGCGCACCTGTGGAGATGTTACCTTCTGGGGGCTTGGGACCAGGTCCTGGGGTTGATCTGAGACCTGAAAATTACTCACTGTCACTGTTCATCATTTTGTGGCTGTGTTCTCATGTTTTGGATTGATTTAAGAAATTGCTAGAACTGAAATTATTAGATGATTAATGATTAGATGTTTGACAGAAAAGTGATCTGCAATTTCTTTGATAATCAAGCAATAATGCCAAACATTCACAAAGCTTTGTTTCCCAGTTGCTAGGATTTGCTGCTTGTCTTTGTGACATGTGAATGTAAACTATATGGTCTTACAATAATTGTTGGCCATTTAAGGTTTTAGCTAAAATTAAACTTTTCCAAGGACACAAATGAATAAATACACCATGATATTTTCTGAGTGAAAGAAAAGCTCTTCAATAAAGGACAACATTATCTGAATGCCTAAACTGCAGCGAACTAATTAGCCCACCATCAGTCTATCTTTGAAGTTTTTATCTGGATAGTGATATTTTGTTCTGCCCAGGGTCTGCTTCATTGGGATTCATTTTATATTGGTCTAGATGTAAATGGTAGGAGCTGACAAGACATCACTGGCTTCACCATTAAACTTTAAAGTCTTATTTTTGTTTCAACAATCTGAAGATGTCTGCCATGCTGCCATTCGATTGATGGTGATGTCAAAGCATTTATGTGATTTGATGGTAGAACTTAAGGGCTCCATTCAGCAGGGGGCCAATCAGCTGTCCTGCAGAGAGTAATTTTCCTGCCATTGGTGAAAATCATCTATTCAGCCCTGCAGCCAGTGAGACAGTGAAGAAAGTTTTCAACACAAGAAGCCGAACATTGTGTGTGTTTTTCAAATAACCCCCCTCTTCCAAAGATCATCACATCCTCAAATGCAGAGGGAAATGGAACAACACACACATCACGCACATTCACTCTCTATGTTTCACTCAGAGAGGGCACACGTAGAGACTAGTCACAGGTGCCACACTGTAATATAAGCTAGAAGCCAAGCTGTTTGAGGAGATAGAAATAGTAATTATCTTCAGATCAAATTCTCCACTGTGTAGGCATCACTCAGATACTGCTTTACAGACACACACACAATGGCTAGATAATAGAAAGATAATGAATGTAGCCTCTGTTCTTTTTGTAGCTGAGTCTTGTTTAATCCTAAAACCGTCAGGGGTATTCTGTCGCTACATTGTCGTATAAAAGGAAGAACTTTTTAAAGTATAACATCTTAATGTGTGTGAAGCAGATGGTATCATTTTATATATCGTAAAGCTGTTGTTACAAAATGGAGAAAATGTGAATAGAAAGATATGAGATTTCTGTTTCATATTATGTCTCATAGTTTCATCACAGCCTTCTCAATATGTGAGAGAAAGTGAGCCTCTATGAACTGCAGTAAATTTTATGCTAAATAAATAAAATTAATATTATGAATTATTTTTTTTTGGGCAAATTATTGACAGGACATAGAAGACGGACAGGGAACCAGGATGGATAGATAGGGGACAAAGGACCACAGGCTCAGAGTTGAACCTGCAAGGTCTCTACAGCAAGGACTTAGGCTGGATTGAGACCAAATCTGGCATTGCAGAAAAAATATAGGTTTTTCCACCTATTTAAGAAGGGTTGTGCATTTTGGTGTGAGTCGCAAGGACTGCCTGAAAAAATGCAGCGACCTACAGTGGAGGAAATGAGCCAGATTCAACTTTTGGAGAAATGCAACCTGATGTAACGCTGCAGCAGCCAGTCAGACTGGTCAAAGATACTCTACCTGTGTTCTGTTTTGTGTACCCAACTTCTAACTCTGTGTCTGGCTCTCAGTCTGTGCTGCAAAATAGTGACACCATGACGTTTTCTTTTGTTTGTATCCGTTTCAGAAAGAGAAAGAGAAGGGAACAGATCGAGCATAGGTCAAGAGACAAGGACAGTGAGTGAGAGTGAGGGAGTGCTGGTATCAAGAAAGCCGGTCAATCAGCAAAAGGTTATTTTCTGACTGATCTGATTGATTGATCTGATTTTCATAGCGGTTATGTTCAGCACAACTAAACACACCTCAACGGCCCCCACAAAGCACCACACAACCATGTGGCAATTCTCCACAATGCCTGATTTGGTCTGAATACGACACACGTTTTTCTCTCACTTTACTCTCAGTCTCTGTTCATATAGTTTTAAAATACCTTTATTTTGCTATGTGACAAGAGGGATCCGTTTGTAGGGCAGCCAGGTTTTTCTGTGAGTTGCTGCAGCTGAAGCTGCTCCAAGTGTGCCGGATGGTGTTAATTACAGTGGCCAGCAGCCCTTGACATTCTAACCCAACAGGTGCTGATATAAAATGGGGAGATGACCCTTGATTAAGATCTCATTAAGATGAACTTCCGTGTTGGACATGGTGGCAGGCTGAAGCTGTGATACGTCTCGCCTGAGATAATAAACAGGAATAGAAGGACTGAACTAGAGTTTGATGCCAGGGGTGATGAGTAAGTACAAAAAGACAGGACAGGAGAGAAAAAAGACAGACTCAGTGCCTTACTGAGTCATCCTGCCTGAGAGAACCAAAGAGACCGACTTTTGGACAATATAGGTTTTTATAAAAAACACAAATTGTTCTACATTCACTACATCTGCTAGACCAGGGATGCTCAACTTGCTTTGCCCGTGGGCCGCATTTGCCAAAAGACAGGAGGGCTGGGGCCAGTTAATAAACATTAAACATTATTTATAGTTATCAGATAAAATTAAGATCGCTGATGTCGCAGAATAAGATGACTTCAAAGTTGCAATCTTGTCTTTTCTTGTGGTACTACCAGGCGAGAACATTGCACTGAAACTAACATGTGTTGACTTGTGGCGATATCATTAGCCTTGCATAAAGCAATTGTCCTTAATTTGCCTCCTTGGCAAATTTAACAGCTGTTTAGAGCTGATATGAGGTGGCAAAATAAAGGCAATTTCATCTGTCCATTTTACAACTGATTGTCTGTTTTCGCTCTCAACTTTTCAACATTTGCAGTCCTCGCTCATTTTTGCCAAGAGGCAAATGCAGTCGCAGCAGCACAGCGCAGGGTTAGAAATCTGCGAAAAGTGTCACCGCTTCTGTGAACTGTACAAGCTGATATGCAACTTCTGAAGTAACAGCCAAGATATAGATAGATAGATAGATAGATAGATAGATAGATAGATAGATAGATAGATAGATAGATAGATAGATAGAGTACTTTATTTATCCCCAAAGGGAAATTCTTTCGTTGCAGCAGCATTATAAAATAAAATATACATAAGAAAAATATACATATGGACTCGTGCAATAACTTGAGTCTCCTCTCTCTGCACAGAGGGAGTCATTATACAAAGTTATGGCAGTTGGTAGGAATGACCTCCTGTAGCGGTCTTTCTTACAGTGGAGCTGCAGCAGTCTCAGACTGAAACTGCTCTGTTGTTTAAGCAGGAGGTCATGTAGTGGATGGGAGTTGTTGTCCATAATACTGAGCAGTTTGTGGAGCATCCTTTTTTCCACAACCAGCTGCAGGGGCTCCAGAGCAGTCCCCAGCACAGAGCCAGCCTTCTTGATCCGATTGTTCAGTTTTTTTGTGTCGCTGGCTCTGATGCTGCTGCCCCAGCAGATGGCTGCAAAGAAGATTGCACTCGCAACAACAGACTGGTAAAACATCTGCAACATCTTACTGAACACATTAAAGGACCTGAGCTGCCTCAGGAAGTAGAGTCTGCTCTGTCCCTTCCTGTAGACAGCCTCAGTGTTGCATCTCCAGTCCAGTCTGTTATCTAGGTGCACACCCAAGTACTTGTAGTCCTGCACCACCTCCACCTTCTCACCCATGATAGAAACTGTGCTCAGGTCAGACCTAGTCCACAATCATCTCCCTCGTTTTGGCCACATTCAAGACGAGGTGGTTGCTCCTACTCCACGCCACAAAGCAATCAACCACATCCCTGTACTCAGTCCCCCCCCCCCCCATCACTGATACACCCCACAACTGCAGAGTCATCTGAGAATTTCTGCAGATGACAGGACTCAGAGTGGTGCTGAAAGTCTGAGGTGTACAGTGTGAAGAGGAAAGGTGAGAGTACAGTCCCCTGCAGTGCTCCTGTGTTGCTAACCACCCGATCAGACACACAACCCTTCAGCCTCACAAACTGTGGTCTGTCCATCAGGTAGTCAGTTACCTGGAGCTTCTCCCTCAGCAGTGTAGGCTGGATCGTGTTGAAGGCACTGGAGGAATCAAAGAACATGATCCTGACAGTGTTGCCAGCTCTATCCAGGTGAGAAAGGGCCCGCTGAAGCGAGAGAGAGAGAGAGAGAGAGAGGTGAGAGGGGACATAATCGAACATTTACTAATTGATATAAACAAACAAACAAAAAAATTCCAGTGCGAATCAATTTGTCATTGTAAATTAGAGAATGGTCGACAGGGTCATCCACCACCATTAGCCAGATGAGCTGGTGGTCATATGCAAAGATGGAAACTGGCATGATATTTCTCAGTCTTCTCTATTATTGTGTGGTCAGAATGGGTGATGAAATAAATGCTGAATTCAAACTGACAGTCACCACAGCGTCTATATGAAGTTCTAGTGAAATGTAACTCAGGAAGAACATAGTCCTGGGGTTTATTGCTCCACCATCACTGCCCACTCTTGCAGATTCAGAATCAGAATCAGAAATACTTTATTAATCCCCGCAGGGAAATTGTGTTCAGATTCATCATTTCATCAGCCTCAGCAGTCATCAGCCATCTCCACCAGTGTCTGCACATGATGGGGGGGATTTATCTTACTGCTGTTCAGGGCAGACACCCGTAAAATCTCCCTTTTACATTTTTAGCACCAAAGACTTTTTGTCAAGACTTAATTATCACATGTCATCTGTTATAACAAACAATTATCTTTACTTCATTCACTTGTCTCTTCTGATTGAAATACAGCACATTTTGGAAACTGGTGACATGTTTCCCTCCCTCAGGGTTCCAGCAGGTTTAGATCCATTATCTACAATATCAAAAAAGATTGGTTTTAACGTCAAAGTCACAAATCAGAACTTATTTGTTACAGTTTCATTTTTCCTTTCAATGCATCAATATTGAAAGGAACCAGGAGCGTTTCAGAAGCGAAGCGGTTTGCCCACCGGACTTTGTTAACTTGCTCAGATTTAGTCGTTTTCTCTGGTTTAGGTGCTTCCAAATATTCTTCTACATGTGTAAATATGCTACGTGGTTAATTAGTTTCCCTTTTGGCTGTTTTTATGACTGGCAGTTTGCACGGGGTGTTTTATTTTGAAAATCGACGGGATTCTCTGTCCCGTTTCTGTGTCTGGCTTCCGGCCAGCTCGAGGTGCTCTGTGCAGATTGACACAGGCAAAAATGGAACAGCTGTATGTTCCCCATGGACCGAGCAGAGACCCGCTTCTGGGAGGCTTCTGAAATGGACTGCAGCGGGGCCAATGGGGTTTGACTAGAACAGCCACATATACCTCCGGTGGCCGCGGTGCACACATGCGACACATCTGTGTCTGGTGGGTTTGTGTAACTGTGTGTAACTGAAACTACAAATCTCTTTTATTTCCCTGTCCAACTTGGGTACAACGTCTCTCATTTGCAGAAGTCTACATTGCAGACCCCCTTCCTTCACTCACAGACAGACATGCACGTGGGAATCACATACAGATCGACAGGCGTCAGCAGGCTCACTGCACCTCAGACAGACAGACAGGCAGATTCAGCTGTTTTGCTTCCATCAGAAAGTCAGTCGCAGCAGTACTTCCAGCTGGAGTTGAATTGAGTGAAGCATTCAGTTAGAAAAATAGTAAAGAACCATTTCATCCCTTTCACATACACATAAACACACAGAGACACACACCTGCAGTGTATTGGGGTTTGACACGGCAGGGAAGCCAGCACCTACAATATCTGCACTGCAGGAAATCTCTTTTAATCAAAAGAGATGTCAAAATCTTACACACTATCAGAGCCTGACCATGGGAATGTAGCTAGTGACTGTGTGTTAGACGTGTGTGTGTGTGTCTTTGTGTCTAGGTATATGACAGCTGGTGGTTGATATGTTACTTTGAAGATAACTGAAGATAACTCTTGTGTTCGTAAAAGTGTACTTTTGTGCATGTGTAGTATGCGTTTTGTAGTCCTCTGTATTTTCTCTTGTGTTGTTTTTCAAAGTATTGTATATTGTTTGCACACCTGTCACCAAAATGACAGTCAGCCTCTTCCAGCCTCTATAGTTTTCACACGGTGTGTTTTTATTTTTGTATTCCAAAAGGTGAATACACATCAAGGTGACAAATGAAGTTAAAGAGAGAAACATTTACCTAACTCTCCCCTTGAATAGCATTGTGTTTGAGATTTTTTATGCAGTTTAAAATTTCACAGTTCCCAATGATTATTTATGGATATTTCATGTGCAGTCAAGAAGTCAGCTGGGATTGACCCTGCAAAGGATAAGTAGGTTATTGATAATGGTGTTCACAAATGCACTAGAATGCAGACATACATCATACAGTGCATACATTCCATGCTATCAAAAAGCCAATCAAATAATGATGTTGGAGTTATTAACATTGTTAGAAATGGAATTTTTCTTACTTTTGGAGCAGAACCTGCAATTTATGGTTTCACTTCGTCTGTCTCTCTCTCTCTATATATATATATACAGTACAGACCAAAAGTTTGGACACACTTTCCCATTCTCTTAAATGAGAAAGTGTGTCCAAACTTTTGGTCTGTACTGTATATATATATATATATATATATATATATATATATATATATATATATATATATATATATATATATATATATAGTATTTCCTGAGCAACTGTTACAGAAATCAAATAGTTCTAAAAAAACAATATTAAAGTTTGTCTTAGTCACAGAAATTCTTACAATGAAAAACAATATCTTGTCAATCTTGTCAGCATCGATTTATGTTTCGGGCGTAGAGCAAAAGGATAAAATTCTCCTTTCCATTCGACTACCAACGCAACAAATGATGTTTGTTTGTGTTTTAAAGGGTATTTTGATAAATTATGGTGATTTAATAATTTCCCATTTTCTCCATCAGTGGTAGTGGTAGAGTTATTGCTGCTGTGATCCACCACTGCTGAATGGCTATGGATAAATATTGCACAATGTATATTTATGTGCTAACCAAATTTTGTTTCGTACACACACAAACACACACACACACATGCGCAATACTCCGGTTGGTGGTTAGCAATTTTAGAAACATTAATTTCCTTCTCATTTATCACAGGATAATTGTGCTTCACAGCAGCAGTTACCATGTAGGAATAATGAGGTGCTGTTATCAGAAAATCAGGCCAGGAGTGTGAGCAGACACACTGGGAATCAATCATATTAGTACATCCATAAAATAATATAAATGAAGATTATTTTTGTTTTGTCGAGTTACACACAGACACACACACACACACACACACACACACACGCTATGGGGGGCATTTTATGCCAGCACACTATACTAAAACGCCTTAACCGCGTCGTCTACGCCTGCATAAAGACTGAAAAATACTGCGAGTACACCAAATAATGAAGGGTGATGGGTGATAAGTGTCATGCCACGTGCGAAAGCAGCGGACGCCTGTGTGCTCTCGTCTCAATGTACAAATAATTTAAGTAGAGTAAATATTTACTCTATGATGACGAATTTTGAGTTTAACAGCTGCTGCACTTCACAATTCAAGCAGTCCATGTATTACCAAGAGAGACCGATGTGACAGTTTAGGCTATTTTCGGTTTTTTCGAGGTTTTTTGAATTGTGAAGCGAAGCAGCTGTTAAACTCAAAATACGTTCATATGAAGTTCATACCTGTATGTCAGAAAATAATCTCTTACAGTGCTCATTCAAAACCTCCCATATGGGATCAAAAATACTTTTATTTAGAATGTCTTTATTTTTTTTAATATAAAACAATCATATCTAAGTTCTCCACTCATTTTAATTTTTTCGCCTCTATTAAAATCTCAAGTTTATGTTTGTGTTAAATGTGCTTTTGCATGTCCACTACAAGTGACCTTTCTACTGAGATAGTGTAAGAGGTCACTAAAATGTTTCCCATTAATGTTTGTTTTAACCATACAGTATGTGCTAACTGTACACATACAATGTGACACTTTTAGTCAAATTTAGTTAATATAAAAACAACAACACTACTACTACGAACTACTCAAAATCCCATCAGATTAGATTCATTTGGCTTCTGTTTAAATTCAGTTTGCAGATGAATTAGAGGCCTATTATTTTTGTCCATCCACAATGACGCCACAAATATAACACTCGGATATCAGAAGGTGTGATTCCTCTTCATTCATTTTTAAAAATATCTTCATTGTACTGCATTTCTGTTTTTCAATTCAATCGACTCCTGATGGAAATATCTTCAGCTGCTAAATGCTTTACCTAAAGCAGCTAGTCACTAACCTTCTCTGTCTGCAGTTAGCTGGTAGCCTGTAGTTGGTTTATTGAAGCTTTTTACTAAAAAAAAAACTCATGTTACTGTACCTGGAAGCTGTTTTTAGTTTGAATTGATGCTAATGAGAGAGAGAACCAAAACAGTAAAGCTGGGACCTGTAAAACCAAAACAATGAGCTGAACGATTCTAAAACATCCCATGAGTAACAATTACCTGTGGGTTCATCGATACAAGAACCTCTCACACGTACAAGTAGCCATTTCATACATTGTTCATGTCCTAGCTTCCCCTAAACACACACACACACACGCGCGCTTCAGTCATCTTCATGTACAGTCCATATAGTTAGTTCTCTAGTAAACAACGCTATGTTGAGAGAGATTCACAGCACACCGTCTACTGGAATGGGTTGGTAGTTCAGACAGGAGCATCAGTTTCACCTGCTGCTGTCAGTCCTGTTGTAACTAACAGTTCACATTATTCGGCTTGAGATGACTTAATTACATGACATGTATAACAAGAATATGGACCGTGCCTATATTTGAAGAGTTTGTTTATCCTTATCTTGCATATTTCTGACAAGGTCAGCTCAGACTTGACCACTTGTCCTGTCTTTTTGACAACAACAGTTCAACATGGTGGACTCAGTGGTGGTGTATTCAGTTGGATGCAATCTGAAACCTCACAGCTAGATGTCACTGAAACCTACACACTGGTCCTTTAAGTCTTACCTGCGCTGCCTGCATATCTGCCCAGGTGTATACTGAAGAGTGATGTCGTCATGGGAGACCAGAGCCATGTGAAGTTGGAACCGAGTATCTTTCTGGTCTATATATACCTTCTTCAGACCCAACCAGTGCTCTCCTACAAACACACACAGACACAGACACAGACATTAAAATGCTGATGTAGATTAAATGAACATTCAGTCCTATACTTGATTTTTCAATCAATTGAAGAGTTTTGAACAAACACTTGACTTAACATGCAGCTAACTCATGGAAAGTGATACAATTTCCACACAATATAATGAAAGGGAGGGCTGACCGGGTCATGTCTTTTAGCTCTAAATTTGCTGTAAAACAGTCAGAAAGTAACGTCTTATTTCTCTCTGTCTTTGTGTATATCCTGCTCTCTCAAAAAAAACGACGCTAATCAAATTAAAGTCCTTGTTGTCATCGTCAGACTCAGACGTAGAAGCTATAATAATGAACCATGTTGCATTCTTCGTTGAGGTTCAGTGTTCAGTGGGTAGTGCGAGATGACTCTTAAGTGTTTTGAATTTGGACTGCAGTGCCAATTTCAAACCAGATATGACTGTTACAAGCAAAGTTACATATTGCTCCTTTAATGTTACAGCACACGATGATATTTTAGCAAACGTGTGCTTAAAACTTTGTGGCAGAAGTTTGGGAAAAACTCTATCCTGTTTCATCGTGACAAATGCTCCTGTGCTCAAAACCAAAAATGATTTCCCAGTTAGCTGTGGAAGAACTTGACCGGCCTGGGCAGAGCCCTGACCTCAAACACATCCAACATCTGTAGGAAGAGATGTCAGCACCAACTGTGAGCCACGTCTGATCACCCCACATCAGTGGTGGACTTCGCTAATGCTCTTTTAGCTGAATGAGAACAAATCCCTGCAGCCAGGTTCCAAAATCACGTACACGTTCCCCCCAGAAGGAGTTCAACAATCACAAATGAGTGTCATATTTTGGCCATGTAGTGTATGTGCTAATCTTCTGAAAAAACGTGCTAACAATTAACTAATGATACACCTGGTATGCATTAACTGTTGTTGCTAACGCCTCAACCTCATCCTTACATTGGTTTTAAAGCTTCAAGCAGAAAACATCCCTCTGACGTGGTCTAAAACAACTTCATACAACCTGCAAGGTGTCCAAAGCCATCAGCATAATCAGCCCAGGGTCGCTTGAAGTCAGTTAATCTATCAGTCCTCCGTAGCATCACCGTCCATCCACTTCCCATGTAGTGGAGGCTAAAACGTTACAATAAAAAGCCTGTGTTACAAACTGGAGGTGTGGAATTTGAAAGGTTTGGCTGTTTACCAGACAGGAATGGTCTAATAAAGAAATGCAATGCAACAAGCTGCATTATGGGACTTGTAGGATCCAGACCCACAACTATGTAAGTATAGTATTGTTTTAAAATAATGGTTAAAAGTGATGCAGTCAAGATAAACTTAATTATTTATATGAGACAATCTCCAAAACACTGAATCCTACACTTCCCATAATGCAACTCAGTAGTGTATTTTGATAAACCCTTTAACCCTGCCTAGATAACGCTCATGTCTTTCAAACTCCAGTAAATTTAAAGCCTCACGGCCAGTCCGAGACACCCTTAATGACATCACTGGGGGAGTTTGTCACCTGTATGGATCAATGATGTGTCATCATACGTGTTGTGCATGAGTTACCGTGGGATTGCACAGGTTTGAATGGAGTACATTTCAGTGTTGCTTCTCTGAACCTCGAAGCTGAGCGTCTGCACGTTGGTCATCAGCTTCGTGACCTGGAAACATCACACTTCTGTTCATACAGCTGACCAATCAGACGCGTAGAAACTTGGTTACCGAAAAAGTCAATTTTTACCTGACCACTGAGGATGACCCTACTCAAACCTTCTCCCCCTCTCTCTCTCTCTCTCTCTCTCTCTCTCTCTCTCTCACCATCACCATCTGTAAACATACATGTCTCATTAATGCATGTTAATGCATGTTACTAACGAAACATACTAAGCAGGTTCTCATGGATCGTGGCTGCTGCTGTAGTCCTGCACGACGTCCACTACATATATTATTACTGTCATTATTGCTACCATATCTCCATTACAGCTTATAGTTAGTTAATGATTTGCTGCTGCTGTGCATTTGTGTCTCTCTGTCTCTCTATCTATCTATCCCCCCCACCCTCTCTCTCTCTCTCTATCTGTAACTCAACCGGTCGCGGTCGTCTACCAATGAGCTTGGGTCTGCCCGAGGTTTCTGCCTTTTAAAATGAAGTTTTTCCTCGCCACCGTCACCAAGTGCTTGCTCATGATGGAACTGTTGGGTCTCTGTAAATAATATTATAAAGAGTACGGTCTAGACCTGCTCTGCATGAAAAGTGTCATGAGATAACTTTTGTTATGGCGCTATACAGTATAAATAAAATTGAATTGAATTGAATTGAATTGAATTGAATTGAATTGAATTGAATTGAATGTCCAGGACTCTCTGCTGCTCCTCCATCACATCCCTGATCAGCTTCTGGGTGCTGCGTCCAAACACCAACAGAGACTGCTGTAATTGGCCTACACACACACACACACACACACACACACACACACACACACACTTACACACACACACACACACACACACTGACAGTGGTAATTTGCGACGGAGCAAAAATATACTTAATGAAATGTTTCTCAATCTGACACAGAAAACTCCTTTAATACAAGCCAATATCTGCACATTGGCAGCACAGATGAAAGACTAAAATAGCTGAAAATAGACGTACACACTAACATGAGCTCCATCCACAGTCTCTCTTTTCTTTATTAATGGCTCAATGACTTCAGAACTCCCACTGATTTTTGGTCGCACACGTACATGTGTATGCAGAAATGTGCTAGTTTCCTTCTTGCTTCGCTTTTCCAGCTCAAGTAATGACGCAGACAAAGAGAAAGATCAATAAAGTAGAGAAGTGCTGCTGGAACAGTTAACACGGTGCTTTACATAAAAGCGGCTAGAGCTCCTACTCAACTGAGACACAGCAGGATGGCATTTCATCACAGCACCACCAATAGCTTTGTGTGTTGCAGATGTCTGTATTGTTATTATATGTTCAGTGGTGGAAGAAGTTTCACATTCAAAGCCTTCTTAACCCTCTAGACCCTAAAACCCATGTTCTATATTTCACGTCTGGAAGTGCCAGTAAAATCATTTCCAGTGTATCAAACCATGAAAAATAAAGTCCTGAGCTTTGTATTGTAGATAGTTCAAGTTGTCATGAACAATTGGAACCTGAAATTACGATGTCTGTGATTTTATTCCAAAAAAAAAAGCTGGCAAAGTGTCCCCGGGTTTACAATCATATCTCCTAATCCACTCACCATGCATAGTGGAAAGCAACAACTATATTGTTTTCAAGTGTTTTGCTCACATCACATAATCACAATCAGTAAACAGCAAGACTCACCCGGCTCTCACTGCCAGAGACAGATGCTGTTCGGCAGCGTCGGACTGACCGGGTCGCACTAACTTCTCCACATAAATTCAAAAATCTTTTCTCGTATAAGTTGCCAAAGACACTACCTACTACCACATTACTGTTGTTTGTTATAACAATGTGGGTTGCTGGAAATTTCATCACATAATCACTGTAGATAAACAGCGCGACTTAACTGGCTCTCACTGCGAGACGAAGGCGGTTTTCCAGGGGGCAGCTCGCCAAAGAGTCGGCAGGGAGGCTCGACCGGGTCACAGTGACTTTTACACATATAAATTGGCAGTTTTTTTTTGTAGCTGTTTTAATGCTATTTTAGAGCCGATTGAGTAGGAAAAAATGCTCATTTGAGTTCTCAGTGAACTGCAGCAACATTTGAGAATGCTGATGTTTTGAGTAAAAATACAGAAGTACTATCAGCTAAATATACATAAAGTATCAGAATTAATGTTCACCACACTGTTTATAATTAGATACACTTTTGCTCTCATGGCATGTAAGCTTGTCAGGCCTTCCATGCCCTATAGTTATAGCTGCTAAGCTATGATTTATGACAGATGTTGCGACCAGCTGCGTCAAGCAGCACAGAGCAGATCGAGCTGGTTGGAAGTCAGACACAGAAATTGCGAAGAGAATCCGGTCAATTTTCATAAGAAAACTCCCTGTGCAGACTTCCAATCATAACACACAGACAAAAGGGAAACTATTTAGCTACGTAGCCTCATGTTAGAAGCACATAAACCAAGGAAATTAGCAAATCTAAGCAAGTTAACAAAGTATGGCACCATTTCTAACATGCAGAATGGTCCAAAACAATGTTGTGGCCGCAACGTCACAGAGCATGAGCGTTGGAATCCAGGGGTAAGGGGTAGCTACAAGCAAACTATTGATTAAGTCAGTTGAGTGTTTTATCAAAGTGGTGTTCAATACTCCACTCAAACCATTGATTCTGTAACACAAACTACTTGCTAATCTTTACTTGTTCCCAAATATGATTCACCATAATACAAATTCTCACCCCAACATCGTGACAGCTTCATATTGAACACTTTGACTTTGTTGTTGCTTTGAGCTGTCAAGTGTTTCTGACAGTTGCTCCCATGTGACCTCCACAGAAAGCTGGCAGCTGTGCCCCGTGTTCAACAAGCTGCCTGCCAAACACACAATTAACACCACTTGTTAACAAATCAATTAAATCTTACGCACAGGTGATCCACTTAAGTGTCACATGAAACCTGCTGCTGAACTGCTGTGTGGGCTGAAAAAATGTCCATCGGTGATATTTACATGTATCTATTGTATGCAATGATACACTTAATTACATATAAATCAAATAAATCAGTTTGGTTGAATCTGAACTTTGATTTTGTGACTGAACCGACAATTCTGTGTCTTAAGTCTTACACCCATTATTGTTTTAATTAAAAGCACACAAGAAATTGAAAGAAAGTGATGGCAAAATCAGGAGATTGAGTCCCTGACAGTATAATGAAACAAAGAATCATTCAGGTTGCAGTTCCTTGTTTTTTTTTTAATTAGGTCTCTTGCTGCAGTCTAACCATAGGAGCTTCTTTTTTCTCATCTTTTCACCATCGTTGAGGCTTTTGTTTGTAATGACTTTAATTAGTTTCACTCTGCATTTTGAATCATGCCTTTGTACCTGAGCTGTGTGTTTCACAAATGTTGTATGGGGGCATTATTGTTGCGAAACCATTCACGAATGTGGAGTGGAGAGCTGTGTAACTG
The DNA here is from genome assembly GCA_946959425.1 of Argyrosomus regius. Lineage (NCBI taxonomy): Eukaryota > Metazoa > Chordata > Actinopteri > Sciaenidae > Argyrosomus > Argyrosomus regius. Next base: position 18,444,232 of record OX336887.1, on the reverse strand, counting down.
TCTCTCAATCTACGAATAACATTTGTAAATGTGTTGAAGATTCTCTAAAAGCATACTGAGGTTTGTGAAGGAATCTTCAAATGTGTATTCAGAATCTGTGTGTGTGTAAATGCGTAAAAACAAATAAAATCTCCAAATCTGTAATTTGCTAAATGTGTACCTAAATGTAAATGCATTCAAAAATCTGTGAAATTAAACCCATAACCCTAAATACATAAAATATAATCCAGTTTCACCAAAATCTGTGAATGAAGTTGTGATTTTGTACAGTAAAAAGTGAAGCCTGGGCCCCAGAAAAACTCTGTCTTGTCTCTCTCATGCTGTTGTGTTTATTGCTGGGCGTGACCTCTGGTTTTCCCTCTCAGCTGCCTGACCGCCTCACCACCTGTTCCTCATCACCCAAACATCCCATGCTGCACAAAAGACCGGCCCAACAGCCCAGAGTCCCCTCGATCGTTCAGCCTCCCTCGTGGTAACAAGCTTTACAGGATGGTGGTGGGCGTTCCGGCCTACCACCAGTGCACCACCCTGCACTGTTATGTAACCTATTGATGTAAGGTCCCATCCGTCCCACAGCACCTCCTCTGATTAATTATAATAAACCGTTTAAACTGATTCTGATCTCTGGCTTGTGTTTGCTATTAGAGTCTGCTACCATTCAACTTTACAAATTATTGTCACATTTGTGGTCTAATAAATTCATCAAATTCAGTGCCCTATTTATTTTTTAGAAATCAGAATACACACACACAGATTCTGAATACACATTTGCAAATCTTCTGGTGTGTTCACAAAGAATGCACAAGTAGATTACATACAAAGTCAATGTAAAGAAGCAGAAGCAGACAGCTGCTGAGTTCTGGGAGCTCTGGAGGAGAGACCCGGAGGTAGTCAGAGTTTCAGAGTCTCTTTTGTGTTTGATGGGAGCACACCATTTGTAGGCATGTAAAGATTATTTTATACATTTACAAATCTGATTATGCACAAAAAACGAGCAAAAGCAGAAATGGCTCCTTGTTGTCAGACACATATAGTGAAAACAAAACCACTGGGGGAGCACATTTCAGCAGCGTAGTAGTTATAAAATTTCTATCATCTGGAACGCTGTCAATAGTCCAAACTGACATTTTCTGACATGACACATGCAGCATATTCATTGCAGCAGCAAGCGTATGCAATGCTGTTTGTAAAAAGTCTAACTTTATGATGAACTTCACCGACACAGTACAGGAGGGATACATTTCACTTGGCAGATAATGTCTAAGGATCATGGATCTCCCAGCACCTTGCTATTTTTAGAGCGGTTGTTTAAACTGTTTTTTAACTGCCATTCACATGTCAATCAGTCAAACTGCTCTCCCTGGTTTGGCAGCCCACCTGCAGCGCACGCTCACATGCATAATAATGATGGCATATGTCAGAAAACGTCTCCACTGACATCTTCATAGTTTGGATGTTTCCCATATTTACCTATTCATTTCTGAGGGGCAAAATTCAGCAATGCTCAAAGAGAAAACTCAATTAGTCAGTGGGAGAAACAGGGAGAATCATTGGTTGTATCTCTGTGATGAAAGGTGCTACAGTAACTCATGCATACAAGATCAGTAAGTATGTGTTTTTATTCATATAGGTTTAGAGCTCCGTGTGCAGAAGTGTCTAATAAGGTGGAATATAAATCAAAGAGAAGCTGTGAGTGAAAGTAAAACTGATTGGAATTAATTAGTGGGTTAGTATTTGTGTTAAAATGAAATGCAGAGAGGAAAGAAAAGCACAGTTAAAGCTGTCAGTGCATGCAGTGATGGCAGATGTATTCACAGCCTTAAGTAAAAGTACTAATAACACACTGAAAGTACAGTACGTTAGTATTATTAGCAACATTTACTCGAAGTATCAAAAGAGAAAGTAATCAGAATTTGGCTCCATTCGTGTGTATATTGTATTTTACAGCTGTAGATGTTAATGGTAATTTTAAATGCTTAATATTCTGCTGGGTAGTTTAATCTAAATCAGTACATCGTATTGTTTCAGGTCATCGTATGTGTGTAACATTGCTGTCAGCCTTGTTTTCAGCTTTGTGGCGGTACATTTGGAGGATAGGAGGACTAGGAAGTCAAAAGATTTTCTCATGAGGGAACATTATTCAATTCACTTCAGTTATATTTATACGTATATTGCTAAATCATAACAAAAAGGTCTAGACCATAGTGTTTAGAATATTATTTACAGAGACTTAACAGTTCCCACCATGAGCAAGCACTTAGCGACAGTGGCAACCTTCTTTTTACAGGCAGGACCAGGCCATTTGTCCTTACCGGTTGAGTTTGAGAGGAGTAGAGCGGAGTTTGGAGGATAGACAGAGAAAGGGATTCAAAATCACCACAGCTGGAGTAACTGTAACTAAAGTTGACAGAATGGAGTAAGTAAGTAGTGGAGTGAAAAGTACAACATTTGCCTCTCCCTCTCTCTTGGTATGAGCTGGATAATGTACACATGTACAGTATATGTGTTACTTATTGTGCCTGTGCTGTTTATTTACAGCCAGCCCTTAAAAGCTTTTGTGTTTTTCTGAAATCTGATTGGTTACTTGGTGTAAGAGTTTCAGTAAGTGCTGGTTGAACACTGAGATTCAGTACATCATATAAAACAATGAATACGCATCCATGTGTATGAGCAGTCATAATGATTTGTGTCTATAGGTGCGTCTCTGTGTGGTCGTAACATTCATGCACCTATTTGTGAGTGTGAAAGTGTAGACAGGTAGGAAGACAGCATCTAAGTGTTATACACGTGTACTTCTTTATGTGTGTATCTGTGGCAGCAGGATGCACAATCTGTGTCTCTCTTTGTGGGTACACTGTGTGTGTGTGTGTGTGTGTGTGTGTTGTTATAACCTCCAAGCCCTCAGATGAAATACTATCCTTTCTTTCTGCCTCAAGACAACATGAGCATATGAGCATGGCTACTAGTCATAAATCAAGAGGTAAGCCAATGAAAGAATGAAATAAGAAAATAAGAAAAGAAAGAGGGAACACAAGAAAGGCATGGAGAGAGAGAGAGAGAGAGAGAGAGAGGAAAAGTAGCTGAGGGAGGTGAGGAGGAGAGAGAAAGTGCAAGGACAGGATGGAAAGTGAGAATGCAGATTGAGAAAATGCTGATGTGTGTTTGTGTGTGACAATGAGAAATGCAATTTCCTCCAATGCAATTTTTTACAGACACTCTTAAGATAAATGCGACCCAAAAGGAAACATGTGTCTGCTTCTGATATTTTTTTAAATAAATATGTAACACAGATGTTTTGCATGATACTAAGACATTACATTTTTTTCCCCGAAAGCAACCAACCACAGAAATGAAACAAACGGCTGTGGCTGCATTACGTTCATCTTTTTAAAAAGATGATTAGAATGTGGTGTTCTGCAACAGTTTTTGAAATTCAATCACAGGAAAAAATCTAATCTTCAATTTGCCATCTTTGCACCACTGCAACTCCACCTAAGGTCTTTTTTTTTTTTTTCCATGAAACATTTTGACATGTCACAGTTGGGAAAGCACAGGCGTAAAATGGTGATCTGGTGAGTGACAGCTGAATTCTATTTAGCTGTTTCAGTTTCAGGACCCTGGTATTGTGCATGCAGGCTTACTGTCACGCTGCAATGACTTATTGAGACACTTTTATTAATTATATTAAATTTGGTTCGCATATCCATGGTCCCCAGGGGATGAATCCTAAGGACTGTGCCCTGTTTTTTTTTATTTTTTTTTATCTAGTGCCACCAGTGCGTCAAAGTTTCCATTTATTGAGTGAAGAATCTCATTTTACTGGATGGTGCATGATTTTATCAGATATTCATGGTCTCTAGATGATGAATCCTATTGACTCCAGTAAGTGAAACATCTCGTGACATAAATCAAACACAAATGAATCTCAGTTGTACTTTCATTGGTTAATTGGCTAATATTATGCTAACTCACTAGACTAAGATGGTTAACATGGTATTAGCATTGCTGTAGACTCTTCTGCTCTCCTTCTCTTTTGGCAACCAAAAACTTTGTTTCAAACAAAGAAACAAGCAAAAAACAAAAACAACCTAAAAATATAAATATATTTTGCCATAAATGCAAGTCTGATATCATAACACAAGTCTACCTTAGCAAAAGTCAGAAGTCTAGATGCTAAAAATGATTCTTAAAAGTATCCAGATTTCTCTAATATATCAATAATTGTAATTTTAATTGTAAATATCACTGGTTGGCAATCGCCAATGGCAATGAAGACTAATTCCATGATCTTAGTATGCAAGCAAGTTTTATTTTGTGTGCAACAGCTGTAGAAGTAGAAGAAGAGCTTGTAGAGGAAAACGCTGAACAACTGGCCAGAACAGTGCTTAAATGCCAAAGGTGTTAACAGCTACCACTGTGATGTGGCTGCTTTAGATCCCACCATTATGGGATTCCCGACACTGAAAATCTGCTACTCATATGCAATATGAGTTTCAAGGAATTACCATGCAGCAGAGCTATGGAGCTTGCAGCAAGTTTGTGGAAACAAACACCAAAAAAGGTCTATAAAAGTAACTTATTCTTCCACAGTCTGTCTATTAAGACATTAAATGTATGACAGGCAGGGAATAGAGCTATAAGAATGAAAAATACACCAGCGACCTGTATGTGTTTAAATATGTATACTGAACACACACATAAACCACACAGTCGTGGATGCAGAGTCACAAACGCATGCATAATGGATGGAGGGCATTATCAGTGTGTCCTTTCTATGCTAGCTGTGTATTCATGAGATGAGATTGCAGAACAGGGACAGAATTACAATACCTATACACACAGACAGACACAGCGGTGACTAAGTAATTTTAAATGCTTAATAAAAACCAAAGGCGCACTTAATTTCTTTCATCTGACTGGTCCTGTGTTGGAGGCTGTTTAAGGGTGTGCCAAGATAAACCAAGTGCAAACTCAAACTGAGCTATCTGTAACCAATCTGCTGTTATTGTACAAAATTCTTATAGGACACCTGCTGTTTCCTGACCAGGTGTATTTGGTTAAAGAAAAAAATCTTGAAGAATGAAAGCTGCAAATGAACTAGATAAGAAATAAAAGATTAATGGAAATACAGTGTTTTCTTTCTTTCCAGCGATAAAATGAGAAGATGAATACCACTCTGTGTGCATTAGATTTGAAGTTGGAGTTTGAGCATGGTTAGCTTAGCTTAAAATAAAGGCTGAAAACAACAAACTGGCTTCATATGTTGTGTTTGTTTGTTTACAGGTGGACTTGTGGGGACGTGCAATAACTTTCTCTTGATGAACCATAGTTTATGCATCTGTACAACACTTTTGTGCAATGTCTCTGACTATAGTCTGGGTTGGCAGATACAGTCAATGAGCAGAGGTTTTGGTATAAGGATAAGGAAGATAGTACTAAACCTGTTAACCTGACCATGAAGACAAGACTTAAGGATGTTACTGAACCTGGTTTTGTTCTCTAAGAAGCAGTCATGCCACCTAACACTCCTCCAGCCTTTTGTGTTAATGTATGGATTCAAGAAACCCTGTCATTAGCTATTCTGTCATTAGCATGCATTTGGAGTTAGTTGTGTTTACGACCCAGTATCAGATCTCTTTTAGCTCTGTATTTGGTCAACTTCTGAGGGATATCAGCTCGCTGCTAAATTCTTCACTTTGCTAACGTTGTCTGATCATGAAATGTACAGTACGTTTTTAAAGCTTTTTATTGAAAAAAATATAACTGAGAGTAGCAACAGTGAACCAAAGCAGTAAACAATGGACATAAATCCTTAAGAATGATAAGTGGTGGAAGTAAAATTAGAAATATTAGGACAGGAATGGCAGCAAAACATCACAGGACCTGGAGTAAAAATGGGAAACTTTTACTCTCATGTACTGTATGTTGGAAATTGGTGAGGATTGTGATCAGACATCAGTGAAAGGCTTAAGGAGCACCTACTCACAGAGGTAGAGGTATAAATACTCAAGCCAACAGGTTTTACAGGGTTTGGAGGGAGAAGAGGAAACTGCTTTAAACACACACACACACACACACACACATTGAATCTCCAGGGTGAAGTCAAAGCAGAAAGCTCCTGCATGTCAGTTATAGTTTGTGGACCGTTCAGTTCGCCAGACACCAGAGTGAATGACTCAGTGAGAGTTCATAAATGTCATGGCAAGCCACAAAATAACCTAATAGAGCAAACAAGACAGAATCAATCAAAAACAGCACACTCACTGCACTGAGTAAACACAAAATGATTCAATGGAATTAGTGTAGAGGAAACAAACAAACCAACCAACAATGAGCAACATACTGTGAGGAAGAGGTGTGTGACAGTGCGTCTGTGAGGGGAAAACAATGAAAAACAAATGTGACAGGTGACTTGGAACCATTGGCATTGGTATTGCTGTTTGTTACATCACTTGATTGGTGTAGTTCACTGCACCCGTCAGAATCTGTCTCAAATGGTGCTGTGACAAGCTGATTTTTAATGTTTATTCAAACTAATAAATAGTGTGGAGGGAATTCCAATGGGAGATAAAATTTATTCCAATATTGTCTTTGTTGTTGATTTATTTAATAGAGTAAGAATATAATACAATATGAGCATACTACTATAACATGTAAGACAATCATTACAAAGAATACCACTCAGAGAATACCATATTACACAGGACCGCTGTCCGGGTCTGGACCCACCCTCTGTCCTCTCCGGACCCAGAGCCAGAAACGACATATCATTGAGTGTTATTCAGTTTTGGCGGAGATTACATTTTGACCGGTGACGCTTTTCTGTTTCTATACCGCTACTCAGCGAAAGGGACATCCTACCTGTCTCTGATTGGCCAGTACTCGTTGCCTTCATGGGTTCGAGTTGGTTGGGTTTAGGCATGAGGACTGAGATTGGTCAAGGTGAGGGCAAGAATGTCAGCCAATCACAGGCAGGGTAGGGCACTGTATAGAGCGGCAGTGACAGTGACGGAGAGAAAAATATAAAGGAGCGAGGAGACCAGAGAGAGAAAAGCGGCCAAATTGTGAGTCAATGTGCTATGGCGTGTGCTAATGCTAAACGGCGGAAGGTTAACACAGAAAACCGGCAAGGAAGATTGTCAGCCAATAACTTATTATTATTATTATGAAAGTACTTTTTATTTATAATTCTCAGTTGAATGTCAAATTTACTTTGCTTTGACTTTCATTATTTATTTTTTCTTATTTATTTTATTTCTTATTTCTTATTCTATGTAGCTCTCAAGAGTCCAGAGTTGCACTGAAAATAAATATTGTTGACATGACGTTGAATTATAGCTTTCTTTGTTTGATTTGAGTCATTGACTTCACACTCTGCAGATGATGATACAATGACAATGCTAGTTCACTATATATAAAATAATTGTAATGTATAACTAAATTATAATGCAACTTAAACATGATGATGCTGTGGACCTGGACATGAGGAAATTTCCTCTATCCGGATCTCCTGAAATCATAATTGACTACCCCTGCCATATTATGAGTATTTCAGCTGAAAGGTCAGAGATCTTCACACATACACATTGTGGTTGTCGTGGCCAGTGGGTCTTTAACTTTCAGGTTCAGTTATTTAGTTATTTAACGAAGAATCTAATCTTAGCCATAAAGATTATCAACAAAAACTCCTCACAGGAACCTTTCATTATCACAACAGAGAAATCCTTTGAAGAAATCCATTAAAGCACCAGTTACTTACACTGTGAGACAGTTTGCTATCCAAACTCTTGGCTGACCCTTGTAACGGGTCATAGCTGCGAGATAAGGCAAGCTGTAAACTGTCACTTTCCTCAAAGGGAAACACACAGAGTAAAGTAAAATACAAAACACAATATATTAAAAGTATAACAGTGTAAGATACTTTTTGTCACCTCAAGCTTTCAGCAGTCCTGCTGTTCTTCATTTTCTTACAGCCACAGCCAGACACTGTAAACACTACTACAGCTATACTACTACTACTGTATTTCTTCATTATGTGTCACAGGGTTTTATGTCAAACTCCTCCAAACCCAGGCGTAACCAGAAAAATATTGATGGTGATATTATTGATGTGATTTATTGCCACCCTCCCAAGGTGTAAACAGTGAGAATATTTACAAACCAGAATTTTTTATAAAACAAAATACTCTTCACACAAGACCGCAAAGATGGGAGTTCTTCAATAACTCAAAAGAGAAAAACACACAATCCAATCTCAGTTTTAAAGTTCAATAGATGTTAGCTTCTCTGTAACCAGTCAAAACGGAAGACTAGCCATAATATTTCCATCAGAAAATATGATGAAAACTTTTCTCTTTTACAGCTTCTTGAACACAAATATATTTAAAACGTGATTATCTGTGTTTTTTTCAACATTTCACTTAAACCAAAATTTGTTAGTTGCAGCAAATGGTAAGTCACAATAACCTGTATAAATATATGCATAAATAAAAATAGAACTACGTGCACCGAATGTGCACCCTTGGTCATACTGAAACGGTGAAGGAAAGAGGGAGAGCGAGCAAGATTTATGAACTACTTACAGAGAACAGAAGGGAGCGGGGAAAAGGTGGTATGAGTACGCGTGTGTGTGTGTGTGTGTGTGTGTGTGTGTTGGCTGCAGTCGGTGATGGAGCCGCTATGTCACATTAGGTGTAAGCCTTATCAATATGAATGATAATTACTTCAAGAGTAATGGGCCAATGTGACCTGTGAAATGGTATGTGAATGTAAAATAGCAGAGCTATTTAAGTCTATAACTGTAACTACGCTCAGTGATGTTGTGCAGGGTATACACAGGTATATGGATCATTTAGTAGTGTTCTACTGAATTTCTTTCTCTAGCAATCTGAAAACATTGTAAAAAATAAATAAATCCGAATTTATGGAAAATAACATTTTTATAGTAGATTTATGATTTTTAACTGTATACAAAACTCAAACATCATCTGCAAGTAGTGCATATTAAACAGAGAGATATAACATGATTTTGTTACTGGCAAAAGCTTTTACAGTCTATATGCTGTACAGAAAAAATACTGTATTATTTATACAGTATTTTTTCTTTTTTCTTAATTACAAAGAAATGAATGTAAAATGACAATAATGATCTGTAATCAAATATGGCTCATTATAGAGAAATATACTGAAGATGTTTGATCATAATAATTCATGGAAAAATCTGTAAAATAACCGTTTTCCGGATAACATTGCAAAAACTTCAGTACATTTAGAATTTATGATGAGCAGATAAGCAGTTACTTATCTTAATTTTATGGTATTTGTTTAGCAGGCGCTGTTGCAATTTGACAATTGTCCTTGTATTTTTTACAGTGTAGTTCTCGCGAGTGTATGAAGTAAGGAATAAGGAATACTTCACTTATTTGTCTGTGGGTCAGTATTTATTGCAAAATGGACACCTGTTCTGTGGCTAATGTTGATTTCATAATGATCTTTCCTCCCTGAAGTCAAGGAGCAGTTTTCAGTACACTATACCACAGACTACGCTAGGAGCCATGGAAAATAACCACTCACTGGTCGAAGATATAAAAACAATGTTTGATATTAAAAACAGTACTCAAACCATAATGTTGAAAATGAAAGCATTATTTCACATTATTAGTACATCTTGTACATTTGTACATCTTTACATGATTTGAACAATCTTTCATGAAATCTCTCATAGAGCAACCCGTAATTCTGACAAATCAGTTGACACACTGGGATGATCCCCACAGGAACAAATCCCCATAAACAATGATACATGTGTGACTGAGCCCCTACTGCACCTCACCTCCTAATGAGACACAGTCACCTTTACTGTGAGTCACCAAACTACCAAACAAGCTGAAACGAGTGACAGAAAATCCTCTGTTCAACAGACAGAAATGCCACAAAACTGCCAGAACAAACAGCTCAGTCACAATAAGTGAACCTGCTGTGTCCTTTCTGACTGCGAAGTGAGCTGTTTGATTAGCTGTGGCATTAGAATATTACCCTACTCTCTGAAATGTCATCACTGAAGTAAGCTACACAAACTGTTAAAGAAAGTTGGACCTTAAAGCAACATTGTGTAACATTTCTACCAATAAAATAAGACATTTGTAATCAGGTAAATGGTTTCTCATTTCGACTCTGCACCCCATACATTTGTTTCTGCACTAAGAGTGCACTAAGGTTACACACCACCACTGAAACTGTGAAACTGGATCATATTTTATGGAGAAAACAATTTCTGCATGTCCTCCGGCTGCTCTGTCTCAAATCAGTCATTTACAGAGTTTCCTGATGGACAGTAAAGTAACCGCTGCAAACTATAGCTGCTGTTAGCTAATGTTAGCTCAGTTTGCTAGATTGGCTGTCTGGATTGTAAGCTCAGAGCACCGGGGGAATGTCAGTGTTTCTACCATAGGCATTTTGGACGACTGGGCAGAGGAGCTTTTCAGTTGGGGAGTGGAGCCTGTGTCGCGCCAGAACCGGAGCTGGCCAAATGGGCACTGTAACCGGGCTCAGTAGCCTTTATGGGTGTAATATCAGAGGTGAAAAAAACAAAGCTGACATTGATGGAGGAAGTGGGGGAACACAAAAATACCAATTTGCATGTATGGTTGCTTTAATTTATAAGCTATGTTATTTTTACACCCTTCAAGGTAGATATTAACTGAACAGTTGGGTCATTGGGTCAGAGTGGTAGAGCGGCAGTGAGAGAAACATTAACACTGAGATAGCATGAGCCATGAGGATTCATTAATGTTACCGAACTTTTACTGTATTCCCATGAGGTGACAAAAACGAGGCATTTTGCTCCCAAGTCTTGCATACTTCACTTGCCACTGATGACACAGAACCAGGTTTCAGCCAAGCTGCAGCAGGTCTGTTCTATTTCTGTTTGTACTTGTTTATATGGGAAAGGTCGGGTTATGAATATATGACATTTTGTTTTGTTACATAATTATTTTTTTCTCCATTTCGTCTGCATAATCTGGTTGCGTTTCTGTCAGGTTGTGTTCCCCGGGTCTGGATATGACTTGTCTATTTTCTAATTCTGGGTTATTACAGGGATTCTTTAGGGAGAACCGTGTACAGCACAGAGGAATAGTTTTTTGTTCGCTCATCTTTTCTCCCATGATTCTTTCTCCCTCCACTTCCTCTCATGGTCTCTGTTTTCATCCGTCACTGCCTGTTCTCTCGCTCTCTCTTCACTCATCTATTATGTAACATTCCCACAGCAATGACCTGTTCTTCACATTGTTGTAAATAGGAGCACAGGAAACACACCTGTATTTTGTAAATATGAATGAAAGATGATGAATTACATAAATATTAAAGGTTAATAGCTAATTAGCAAGCAGGGAAGTTTTAATCACACCTTGTCTGTGCTACTATTTATGGTTGTCAATTTCAGTCAGTAGTCATTCATTGTATTCACATTCATCTCCTTGTTAGTGGTGGGGTCCGCCATTTCTGGGCAGGATACTAATTACTACCTACACTCATTGATATCAGCCTTACTGTTTACTGTGCTAATGCAAACCCAACATTTCCTACTGCTGCTGCTGCTTCATAATAAAAACATGCAATTTGCGAAACACGGGGTGGTTTTATGGTAAACTGCAATTGCAGTTATAACCACCATAGACAATATAAAACATGGATATTGTATCCATGATGTCACCCACAGGTTTCTGAAGAGCCATCCTGAAGCTCAGAATGTGGTGGCTCTGGCCCTTGACATCTTGGCAGTCCTGCCTCTGCTGCGTGGACCTGAGGTGGGCTGAAAGATGCCTGGGTGCTCAAATAAGACACCTATAACAGCACCTACCTGTCAATCAAAGCAGCCACACTGTTAATTATGCATAACTCTAAGTCTTAATATAATTTGAAGAAGAAATCCAGAGACCAAAACCGTTTTTTGGAGATTGACTTGTTCTGTAGCCAGCCTCAAGTGGTCATTTGAGGAACTCCATTGGCCATTGGCTCCACTTCACAGCCATGGAAGTTGCGGCTTTGTTACCAAATCTTAAAGGTTATAATCCAGAAGGATATTGTTTCCTGTGAATCCATTGTGGGCGTGAATCCAAGTTCCAGAGGTTAAAGACTGTAAGTGTAATAGCTAATGCTGGAAGACCAAATATTTGATTTCATGAATATCTTGAGAATTTAAGCTTTAAGATTTATTTATAAATAAATGTTTAAATGATGTTGAGTTCTGTCTTTACTTAAGATTTGTCTAAATACTTTTCCTTTTCTTCAAAGAAAAAAAACAGTTAGATGAGACAGATGGGACATTTGAAGGGCAATTAAAACCATAATTAACAGGCATCAATAAAAGGCACAGTTAGCCAAGCTAACTGGCAACTATCAGTACAAAATCAAGAATTGGAAATCTAATTACAGGGAAACATCTGTAAAATAATGCAGAAAAACACTGAGTTTCAGAGTGTCAAGTGCTATGAGAGAATGAGAGAGAGCTTACATAATTACTTGCAGAAACAATTTTCTTGTTTCAGAGGAACTCAATTAACTATATTCTTCAATATGCAAATGTATACATTTCTAAACAACTTTAATTCAGTTTAACTGAATCCACTTTGGAGCAGAGAGCAGTCAAGGCAGAGCAGATACAGATGCACAACTGAAGAGAAAAGAGCATGTATGGAAAGAGAGATGAAGAGAAAGAGAGGGAGAGACGTGGAGAGAGGTGGAAACCTAAACTGCTGGTTAGTCTGATCGATGAAGGGTTTGTGTAAAGTAGGATTGCCGGAATCCTGTCCGCTCTTCGCAACGTCTTCTTCCAGGAATTGCTTGACCATAGAGACCATCTGGGAGGAATACCTCCACTTCTCTTCCATATCAGCCAGCCATCTCTCCATCTGGAGCTGTCAGATAAACAATCTGAATCAATGAGAAGGAGAGTAGATGAAGATGTGGAGTCATTTTACAAAGCTGGAAGGAAATTTGCAAACTGAGACACATAGAATTAATGTTAAAGGAATAGTTAGACATTTTGGAAAATAAACACATTTGTTGCTTTGCCACAGAGTTAGTTCAAAAGATTAGTACCACTCCCATGTGTAAATATGAAGCATACAGTCAAGAGCCAGTGAGCAGAGCTCAGCATAAAGCTTTTTACATTTTTGTTGGAATCAATCTTTCATATGGTCCTCGAAAAGGAAGCAAATAAATGCCAGACTTTCTTTGACTGTGCTTTGTGAAGGATTTTTTTTTTTCAATTCTAGCATGCCACATATTGGGTTAGGGTCAAGCATATGTCTTGAGGTCACTGTAGGCATAGTGTTAAATCTTAGATTGTTATGCGGACACTGACTTCTTCTCCTTGACATCCAGAGCAGCTGTATGTTTTTGTTTAGAAAAGCAGCCACAATTGTGGTCATTACTGTGGTAACTGAGGTCAGAGGATAGGGCTGTCTCACTCCCTTGACACAACAGATAGTAGATAGAGATAGAGTAGATAATGTAGAAGCCTCTACAGAGTCAGATAACAGTGTTGGACCACTGAGGGTAAATATATTTCCTTGTTTGTAGAGTAATGACCATTTAGAGACAGAGTATTCGTGACACTATTCTGAGGGCATGCAGACGAGCCAGAGATGACTGCTTCTTCAGAATTGAGGCGGCATAATGTCATCATGGACTACTGTGCACCTTCTTTTCACGGACTGACCATTGATGAATAGAATTCTCACAACATGCTGTTAATAGATAAAATCAAGCTCAGTGATTTGCATCTAGACTGTTTTAATTTTTGAGATGATAAACAATTTTGAATGATTTGTAAAAATTTACAGCATATCCTCCTTAATCTTTTAATTCAATTTCCTTCTGTTTATTTTCACAAATATGTGCTTGCGTTTTTGTCCGACTGCAAGTTTATTTTAATGGAATCCTTATTTGGCAGACAGAAAAAGCAAGGGTGGATGAGAGGGATTAAATAAAGACAAAGCAAAGAGATAAAGTCAAGATGAGAGAAGGAGGCGAAGAAAGAAGAGAGTTATAGAGACAGACACAGAGGTTGATGAGGGATTAAAGGTCAGGTTAAAAGTCTGACCTTATGTTTGACTGATGCTGCTGGCATTTACACACACACACACACACACACACACGCGCGCACACACACACACATATATAATAACACTGACAGACAGGACTGTAAGCAGACTATCTCTGTCAGTAAACTAATACAGTGGAACAGAGGAAGGTCTTCATAATATGAACTGCTGCTACTGCATTTAACCCTGAGCTGAATATCCGGCAGCACGCTCACTGTCTGCCTCATTTTGTATCTGTGTTTCAATTCAAGAAGCTTTGCTGACTTGGCAGTCGTTCTTAGACAGCCATCTTCTCTATCATAACCATATACATTAATCAACACGTAATCAGATTTTTGTCAGTCAAATGTCAAACATCTGTTTCAAATGGAAGGAAACAAACAAAGCTTGGTACAGTCAGGTATAATAAATTAAAGCCAGAATGCATTTCAGTGCTTTTATGTGATATTTTATATGTCAGAAGGCTATTAGATGATATCATGTAACTCTATTTTGCATATACAGTTTAACAAGCTGACTATAATTGTCCCTTGAATTTAACTTGGAAAAATCATTCTCCATCTGGATGCAATGTATGATGATGATGATGATTATAAAGAAACTGTTCACAATAGTAACAATTTGAAACAGAAATCAAGAGTCAAACAGTTGAACAAAATCTTTGCGCATATTCAAATTAATCTACAATTCGACATAACACTGAACAGAGGACAGTCATACCAAGAAGTGACGTATATTACATCGTTATTTTAGTCTCTTTGCTCCACATGACCTAGATCTTGCTACCTCTCTGTCTTTCTCTTTCAAACCATCCATGTCACTATTTTGCAGCACAGTGTGAGCCAGACACAGGCAGAGAAGCTGGGTACATGAAATAAACCAAGCCAGGACACAGAGAATTACAGTTTAGTCCATGAACTGCACCTGGATTGAGCTCAGTTTCAGTGACATTTCAGGCTGACCGTAAAGTGTTTTGACCAGTGTGATTATCAGATTGGTGACCACAGCTTGATGTCAGGTTGCGCAAAAGTTGAATCTGGCTCAAGTTCTCCACCACAGATTGCTGCATTTTTTTTTTTTTTTGAACTGCCACACCTTGTCACCACAAATCACATTTTGGTTACATTTTGAATACATTTATATAACGCCTCCAGGACTCTGAGGCGTGCAGTAAAGATTGTGGCTGATTCCTCCCACCCCGGACAGTCACTCCCCTCTGGCAGGAGGCTGTGGTCCATCAGGACCAGAACCTCACGCGTTTTTCCCCTGTCTGCTGCTAGCCTTATCAACACGGCCCGGAGCCCCCCCGACACTCTTTCACACTTCACCTCTGCCTCTACATGTCACATTAACATTGCATCCACAACTCTATGCGTTGCATTAACGCTCAGCTCGGACTTCCTTGTTTTGTAATATACTATACTTGCATATTTAAAATATCCCACATACTGTGAACATTTGCACATTTGTGAACATTTGACTGGTACTTGCTATCACTGCACAGCTGTACTGCTCTTTTTATTTTTAAAACATATTGTGTATAAATATTTATATTGTTTATATTTTTAATACTTGATTGTCTTTATCTTTCTTATATTTAGAGAATGTTTGTTATGCACCAACAACATCAGAACAAATTCCTTGTGTAAAATCGTACTTGGCAATAAAACTTTTACTGATTCTGATTCTGATAAATGCCTCTGAGATGAAAATGAGTTATCAATAAATTTTTTGTAGCATAAGAAACATGGATTTTTGTATAAAAATACTCACAAATTACTACTGAGCTACCAAACAGTGTATTAAAATAATTCTTTCTCTGGTGTCACTTTTTTTTATTCTGCTGTTGCATTTTCAAGGACTAATATCCCCAAAATTTGCAAAACAAAGCTAAAATGCGACCTCCAGGTTACAGGTTTTTAAAAACGACTTGCTGCATGATTTTCTATTAAACTTGAGGGCCAATTTTAACAAGTGTCAAAAGACAGGAAGGGTTTGGTTAAGGTAAGTGGTATAACTAATGTGGCTTTGGTTCTTTGAATCGTATCCCAGTAACTGAGGGGTGTTCGCAACAAGGTGAAGAATGGTTTAATTTAACTGTAATGAAATTTGCTCGAGATTATCCCACTTAGAGAATGCAAAAGTATGGCTGTTCTAATCAAAGGTTGCACTCTCACTGCTGTTCTCTCAGAAGAGGCAATTATATGACTCAAAGCCAAATCAACAATAAAAATTGTCTGTGACTAAATCTGGTTAAATGGAGGCCTGTGGTTCAATGGGCCTCTGTTTGGTGACTTGTGAAATGAAAACAATTAAGAATCCCTGTTCTGTGCTTTTCAGATATGGGAGATCATTTGAGGGAGTTGTTATGAAAGTCCAAGAACTAGAAATATTCAGAAAAAAATATTGATCATTTTGGCATCCATCTAAACAAATATATGTAAATGCAACAAGGCAATTAACGTTGTAAACGGAAGAAGCTGTAATGCAAAGTGAAAACTTATTCATTACCCTAAGAACTCTGCATATCAGACTCTTTTCACATGGTGCTTTTTTGAGAAGAGGCTGAATTTGTTTGCATTTAAATTGTCACCTCAATAAAGCTAACATTGTTTTGCCTGAAGAGTGTTATTTTACCTGAATTAAATTCATGTTTATTTTGCCAATTGTACAAACTGCATAATTTGTTTCCTCATAAATAAAACCCTGTCTTTGTGTCTACAGTGTGTACATCCACTCTCAAACACAGGCTGAACTTTTACTTTTATTTTCCCAGCCAAACAAAGTTGTCCCCTCTGCCAAAACACATAACCACACATCATATTTACATTTGCATATTCTGCTAAGGGTACGGACCAGATTGTGTGACTGGAAAGAATGCAAAAGAGACAGATCTGGATGATGAAAGTACCCTGAAAATAACCAAACACATTTCAGCAGCATATAAACTACTCTGGCTGCACAAAACTTGGATGGTATTTTATTAGGATATTTCATCTTCTGTTTTAATAGAGCACATTATCTTGTCTCCATTTTGTGTGTCTGGTAATATTGTATCTAATCACCATTATCTCTTGCTACTTAGGGTATTGTGCAGTAAGCTATAGGACTCTATACAATGTGTTCATGTGCATGAGATAGAGATTGAAAGAGAAAATAGATAAAAATGTTTTTATTATTTCCAAAACAATGGTACAAACACTTTAGACCCATTCATTAATTCAGCACACAACACTTGGGGGTCTAGTACACACAGGCATAGATATATAGCGATGAGATGAACAGGAAATAGATTGTTGCCAGGTCAAAAGCCACCCTGCACATGATCAATGTTACAAGGTGGAAGAAAAGCACAAAGGGACAAAAGAAAAGCAGAAAGAGAAAAATGTGAGGCCAGCTAAAAGCCGAGGTGTTGAAAGGAAACCTGCGGAGGTTTATTTACCAAAATAACGCTTCCTACTGGGATCCTAACAAGCCCAGAAGGCCTGCCGCTTGACAAGAGAGCAAATAGTTTTTATTAGACTGATTCTCAGGGTGAGAGGTGAGATCTGCTCAAATGTGTTGGAAAAAACAAAACAAAAAACTCTTTCATTTGTTTTTCTGTGAAATGAAAGGAATGTGTAACTGCCCCAGGGCTCATATCCCCCCCCAAATGTGCAATAAAGGGTGAGCAAAAAAGAAGTCAGTAGAACTTGGCTAGCAAACCTTGTTAGCTGTTGTCCTGCTATCAGTGTTGCAGTTTACATGTATGCGTGCTATGTATTTGCAAGTAAATTAAAAGGGTAAAACAGTTCTTACCCTTATAGGCAGTCTAGGTATTGTTGGTTTTCATATTTCAATCAGGAAGGACTTAAATCAATTAATTTATTTGACATAACGCACAATGGGGAAAGCTGACAAACTATGTGAGGAGTCTTTGGCAATTGCACAAAATCGCAATGCCATAATTGAAGGGGATGGTGATGGCATAAGCTATACAGGAATATCCCGCCAATGGAATCTAGATACTGGAGGTGATGAAGAGCAATGGCTGAAGATCTGTATGGATGAGATGTGCAGCTGGACCTTTGATGAGCTCAGTGTAACGAGTGCTGGATGTGATGAAAACTGGAGCTGAACGGGGAGGCGGAGGGTCGCATCCATCCGACACTGAAATGACAAGATCGACAACAGCAGAGAAAGGAACAGTTTTAGTTGACAGCAACGATATGATTGGCTCACAGAGGTCGTGGCAAAATCTGATCAGTTTAATGGACAGAAGGAACGCCCTCAGTCAGTTGATTGAGTTGAAAAGGGAGACAGCGATTTCATGATTAAACTACCACTGAGCTTCATGTGTACACTTCCTGTTTGTCTAAGTACATAAATGATTTGTTCCTCTGTCATTGCTTTTCATTTTACTCTTATCTTTCTATTATTGTGTTGTGTATTTTTTCTTATTGTTGTTGTGTAAAGGGAGACGAGCAAAATAAGAATTTCATTGCTGTATAAACCATGTGTTTTTACTTGCAAATGACAATAAGTCTCTTGAATTTTGAATCTTGAATCTGATGTCCTCACCACCTGCTCCTCGCCATTCAATCAACCTACGCAATACAAGACCAGCTTGACCTCCCACTCAGCCAGAGAGCCAGTTTATCAGTACATTTTGCTCATGATGCATATGAAAGCTATGTTTTGACTTGAAGGTGTTTGTCTCATGAAACAGTAATTTTTACTTTTATGAAAATGTTCTGAGGTTTTGTGTGGACTGACACTAGAGCAGATGGAGCATCAAAGTATGACAGGTGAGCAGTGGTGGACAGTAACAAAGTAAATTTACTTGAGTACTGTACTTAAGTACAGTTTTTGAGTATCTGTACTTTACTTGAGTATTATTTTTGGGGGATACTTTTACTTTCACTCCACTACATTTGAAGGACAAATATTGTACTTTTTACTCCACTACATTTCTATTGAAGCTCTCGTTACTCGCTACTTTTGAGCTTATGTCAGCTGATGATTTTAGCCAGATTGAGCCAGATTCAACTTTTGGGAAAACGGAGCCCCACGTCACGCTACGTAAAGCTATAAACATGTCTGTAGCAGAATGGCATCAGTGTATTGTATAATGACAATAAAGCTACTTTCCTGTATTTCCTGAGATATTTTTTTAATACTTTTACTTAAGTAAAGTATTTGCTTAAAAAATTACTTAAGTAATATTTTGACTAAGCTACTTTTACTTGTATTGGAGTAATATTTGACAAGGAGTATCTGTACTTTTACTCAAGTAGTGAAGTTGTGTACTCTGTCCACCTCTGCAGGTGAGGCAGGGTTTTTTGAATTACACCACTGGTCAAATTAGACCTTGTGCCCACCTGATATCTTTTTTGACGCACTTAATACATGGTTTGGAGAAGTGCAGCAGTGATGGAGCCAGTAAAAAGGCTTTTCAAGAGGATGATCCTCTGCTAAACTGAAATAATTTCAGCTGGGGTGGCAGTCTTGGACAGCTGAGTCAACTCTCACATGTCATGCCAAAAAGCAAAAGCTGGTGCACACAAATAGATAACCTTTGGAAGTGATTGTTCCAGTAATAATGGTAGTTATTTTTATGCTTCCTATATGCAATATCAAACCCTGCACTGCCCATATAGACCTCTTGAGCTCTCCTCATAGAACAAAGCCATAAAAGAAATGCACACCACTAGACTGCAGAGTGCCCAGACCGCAAACTAAACAGTTTTTATCCCTCTTGTTTCTTTCAGATTAAATATTCATCAGGAAAAAGTCCATTGTTTTTACTTTTTTTTCCCTTGCCATTTTTGTATGGCGTACAAGATGAGAGATGTGGTATGTGCGTGACTTTGTCTGCACAACAAAGATTTATTTTTAGCTACTGTTATAGTTGCTGTTCCATTCACCAAACCTAGCGGAATAGAAAAGTTCCTCTATCTGTCTGGTGTCTTCAAATTTCACTTATTAATAATTCCTATAATACATAGTTATAACTTATAGATAAACTGCACATTTGATGCCTGTGTGATGCATTAAGTGAAGTTACATTTTCATGGGACAATACATGTACAGAAGAATTTCAGCCAAAAGACCATCATGGATTTCTGGATAATTTCTCCTTCCACCCCATCATTTCACTTCACTTCTATCAA
Organism: Argyrosomus regius; assembly: GCA_946959425.1. Taxonomy (NCBI): domain Eukaryota; kingdom Metazoa; phylum Chordata; class Actinopteri; family Sciaenidae; genus Argyrosomus; species Argyrosomus regius. The sequence continues at coordinate 18,423,972 of OX336887.1, read as the reverse complement.
AGCTAGATAGGCAGAGACAGATGAGGAATATACAAAGACTAAAGATTATGTCTTAGTCATGGGTTAAACTGAAATATTCAAACTGTAGTGACCTGTTTCAGTTAAAATGTAAGCCCTATAGAGAACTGAAGTCACGACATCACATCACTGTTTCACTAGTTTCTGTTCTATTAATCTATCTTCCTGAAAAAGTGTGTTTCCTGGTGTTTACTACTAATCACCATCCACCACAGCAGCTGCTATAATACACTGAAACCTTCATGATTTTGATAAACACTGATTACTTTGAGCACAGAAACAAACATACAGCTGTCCCGGACGCTTACCTGGTAGAGCATTACCCCGTGTATGAAGGCTAAGTCCTTACCGCATCGGCTCAGGTTTGGTTCCTTTGTTGCATGTCATCCCCTGTCTCTCTTCCTTGAATTTCCTGTTCATCTCTCCAGAAATGCTAAAAAAAAGAAAAATATCTGAAAGAAAGAAAACCTTACTTTTTAAACAGCCATAAATCTGAGGATTCACCTGCCAGTTTGCCACCCAAGTGAGGTGGCAGAGGGAACATTAATAAGTAGACCAATGTCATCTGTAAAACCTTGTCTGACTGCAAACTCAAGACACACAACGCTGGTGAAAGAACCCAAAATACATAAAACTCTGTTGCTTCGGTGTCATGATTAGCTTTGCTCGCTAACGTCCTTCTTTACTTTTATTTATAAGTTTTGTTTACTTATAGGTACACTAGGCATGCAACTGGCCGAGCTGTTAGTGATCCCAAACTGTAATGGGTGTGTGAGGACCCAATTGCAGTAACCTGGACCACAGGATAGTTTGGTAATGAGTCTTTAATGTCTTCTTCAATAGTCTTTTCAGCAAACAGGTAATAATAAATGCAGTTCAAAAAAACAGGCTTAAACACAGAGTCTCTTGGGGCTGAGATATGTCCAACCTCTCATACAAGTCCAGCAAGTTGAGGAAATCCAGCAGTGTAGCAGCAGGATGCCACACTGGCAGGCAAACACCAGGAAGGGTAAAGACAGAGATCGTGGTCGGAGACAGAAAGCTGAAGAGTTTACCGGGAGAATGACAGAGCAGGTTAGTCAGAGGCAGGCAGGGTCAGCAACGGGCGCTCAACCCAAGGGACAATGATGGAGAGTCTTGCATGGAGGCTAAGAACAACCTGGCAGTGAGTGTGTGAACCAGAGAGGCTTAAATAGTGGCTTGATTACTGATGAGGAGCACCTGAGTGCACAGGTAAACAGAGTTGGCTGATGAGGTGGGAGTGGCCGGCAGGGAGAGTGGAGCAGAGGGGAGGAGAGTGGAAAATTACTGGCAGAGCAGCAGAGGAGTGGATGTGACACCAAACATCTCCTAGCATCCCCCCACTTGCAGCCATCATTAATTCAATAAGTGGCTGTGGAGGAAGACATCCAGACTATATTGGACTGGTGTGAAGGGACAGAAACCAGTGCTGCTCATCTATATTTTCATCTTAAGCGTAGTACATTGGTGCTTGTATTTTCAAGCATCATTTTGTGTATGGAGCCCGAACCATCTGAGGTCAATATACCTGCTCACTAGATGGTAGATCTTAGAGAGGACACCAGGTATATCTGCAGGTCAGTTAACAGTGAATCAGGTTTCTGACACTGATGTGTCGATATATCAAATCTTCACATTCTCTTCGGTACCCTGAGACAGGATGGTGGAAAAAGACAGGTATGGATTTTGTCCAGAACCAATAAGCATTATTCAACCAGCTCATGTTTTTGGATCCATTTGCTGTATCTGTCTTTGGAGCAAGCATTTCCCCACCACCTTGTAATTAGCAAACATTAGCTCCCACCACAAACGTATTAGCATTAAACAGCAGGCACATTCACTCCAATTAGCATTAAGTGCCATACATTACCCTGCTCCATCTGAGAGAGGGTTTGTTTGTTTGGCTTTCTCTCTTTCTTTCTCCAACTCAATATATTCTCCTCTTCTGACATTTCTCTCTGTCGCTTGTGGTATTTTTCCTCCTTTAAACTCCTCACCCACTTTAATTCCTCCCCTCCCTCTCCCTCTTACTGTTTTGGCCGTCTGGTTCTTTGTTAATCTGGTTTTAATTGTGTCTTAATTCTCTCTTCGACGCCCGCCTCAAGATCATATTACCACAGCAAATCAGGAACACGACTCCCCTCCCCTCCTTTCTCCATTCGCTCACTCAACCTGCATAGTTTTACTCCTTTTCTCAGCCTGTCTTTCAATCATGCTCTCATTAATAGTTTTATGACATCTCTCCAGCAGTAATGGACTTTAAGATACCCACAGTGTTGTGCAATTTATATTCTCATCACACCACTTGCTCTTTCACTTTCCCTCTCTCTGCCTCTACTTTGCTCCCTCTTTCTAGCAACAGAACATAATCTTTATTCAGATCACACCTTGCCCTATCTCTCCCTGCCACATGAAATCTCTCAGTTATGAGGATGTACTCTGGATGTTTACGAAAGACGCCCGTGTGTGTGCATTAGAAACTGCCTTCACTAACAACAAAAAATACGCAATGAGGAATGCTCTGGCAACAAGTTGCACACGTATTAACACTGTCAGCTAAATGACTAAATGTAAATGTAAGTGCTCTTTATCTGCTTGCATTCCCCATTCCCTTAACTATCCTAAATTACAGTATATTTCCCCCATAAACATTCATTCTCTTACATATTCCCCTGAGACATGAAAACATATATATTCTTTTCCACTGAGTAAAATGTACAATTATATGAGTTAAAATATAGATACATGAGAAGAAAAGTAGGTCTGTCTGAATGAAAACAAATGAACACGACTTACACGGCACCTCTTGAATATGAGTGCTTGTTCTCTGTTTGATAACTCAATATTATAACACTGCTTAAACAAATTACTTGACCTTTATAGACATTGAATGCATTGAAGAAATGTTTTCATCCACATCAGATTACTCTGAGTGCAACACATTTAAATACATCTATTTACAGCATTATAGGTTGCTGAAATGTAACAGTTTGTTTTTCTTCAAAGCATTGTATAGAACAAATAAACCATCAGACTGCTTCTATGTTAAAACAATTTCTTTTTCTTTAATTTCTCCCACATTGGAGAACACTGGGTGGGGGTGGGGGTCAGAAGATAACCAGGCAAAATATGTAACCATAATTTTCCTGTCCAGGACCATGACAAACTGTACATGACTGATTGCCTACATTATGTGACACATTTCAAGGGTCAAGCAATAAGTAGTGCTATTCCTTAGATGGCACTATCTACAAAAAAGGGCCCATCCTCTGGAGGGGCATGGAGCAGTACATGTAGAGATGCCCTTACAGATTGGAAGGACTCATATTAAAATGTGTATGTTGTCTCCTCCAAAAACACACAGCCACATATGAAACCATGTAAATGGTAAATGGTAAAATGTAAAATATTAAAAAAAACAAAACATCAAAAGTATAGTTTTGATACCATGCTATTAATGATGACCTTTAACTGGAGGCCGCGGGCCACATCCGACCTGCCAAAGCTTCCCATCTGGCTCACAGAATGCCCAGGATGTATTTTAATATTTATATACAGTATTTACAATATAATAAAATGAGTATCCGTGGTATCAAGTTACAGGTAATGCAAACCAAACATTTCCTACATTGTCAAAAACCCTGTTGTTTGTACAGTAAAGAACTGGCAGCTGTGGTTACCAGATTTTTACCAGATTGTTGATTTCATGCTCAAGGTTGGTGCTTTTTTTTTAAATTTAAATACTAGTTTTTATTAAAAGAAACGCTGTTTTGCCATATAATTAACATTAACAACAAAATAAAGGTTTGCCATTAAATATGACAGTGTTTCAATGTACAATTAACAGTCTGTCATTTAAAATACTACTTTATTCTGCTGGATGAAGTCTGGTTGCTCAAACAAGCCACCTGTGATGGCACACACCTGTCGATCAAAGCAGCCACACTTTTAATTATGCATAACTTTAAGCCTTAATATGATTTGAATGGATGAGTTACATAGAAATTCAGCCTCAGTACAGTTGTCGTGAACAGAGAAATGTTTTGTAGCCAACTGCATTTCCATGCTGGCTTCCCTTGACAGAACATTGCTTTATACTATTGCCATTCTTTATTTTATATTACTTAAACTTAAATTTTTGGATTTTGCACTGTTGATCTAAAACAAACATATTTAAAGAAGTGACTGTGAGCTTCAAGGAAATATGATGGGGATTTTGGACTATTCTCTGACATTTTAATGCAAAAAATTACAGGCAGATTAGTCTCATTACCCAAATTGAGATGATTCCTACCCTGTCTGATGTGTTGTCCAATGACATTGCTCTCAGCTATATTTTCTACAAATACCTACCATGTCCTGCCACAAAGGAAATATTCTTTTTTCAGTAAAATAATCTCTTTGGTCTCCATTGGCAAAAATCTTAAACTCTGCTTTTGCTGGAAGAACAGCAGCTCTGTAAACAAATCACAGCATTGTTTCATATACATTTGTCCACTTAACCTGGAGGGGCAAAACTGATTTTGAGTTGTGATTTTAAAATGTCAGTTAGTTCCTCCTCCAAGTCATCCATCTGGCAGACCATCATTTTATTGAATGGTGTTGGCCACACTGAGTAAAATATGACAAGTAAATCTGTTGATGAGTAAATAAATCTGTCCATTTATCTGATCATGAGTCTGTCCTTCCTTACTGACACTAAAACACAGTCAGAGTCCATCTCATCTTCTAGGTGGACCACAGAGACTTTCACTATGTGTTGTCACTCTGTTTAAATTGCTTTTGCTTTTTTAAATATTCGACCTTTAACTGACTGAGTAAGTTAATATGAGGCTTCAGCAGTCTGAGTTTGACAAATATCAGACTTTGGAAATCTTCCAGACAGAGACTTCTATGCTAAAAAGATTAATTGTGTAATCTGGACAAATTTCTGCAAGATCGGCTGTCATTTGGCGTGCAGTTAAAGTGGGGTCAAAATGTCTGGTTAATTACCCGAGCGATCAATAATCTGGGTTTTAGACCATGTCTGCAGTCTTGCAGTTTGAGCAGTTCCAAGGTCAGATTTCCCCTATGCCTGCTGTCAGAAGATCTGTTATAAACTGGAGTGAACTTGTTTTAACATTATTGGAGTAGTATTTCACATGCTGAGGTAAAAAGATCTGCAGTGGTATAAAACTGAACTTCAGTACAGAACAAAAAGAACAGGTCTGAGTATTATATCTATGATCTTCCAGCCAGGAAGAGCTGTGGCCCCAAATTTATGTTTTTTTTTCATTTTTTTCTCTTTGTGATGTCCATTTAAAATACAATTGCACAAAGTAATGTTGCCTTTCTCTATTTTTGACAGCATTGCTAAGGATGTAGCTATCTTGGAAGTTTCACTGGACACACACTCCACGTCATTGTCATTGTGGATTCAAATGTGTAAAAATGCACGTCTGCCCACCTTAACTCAGACTGCTGAAGCCTCATTTTAGCTTTGGCTGAACTTTACAATGCATTTCTGCACACAACAAGGACTATAGATTTTCCCTCATTGCTTTCATTGAAATCTCATTTGGAGGGGATCTCTTAATGACCAGTTTGGACAGAAGGAATGATTACAACAAGCAAAAGAAAGTTTAGCACCTGTCTTCTGATTTAAGACATTGTGAGCCTAGTCTTAGATAATAAATCTTTCTAGAATTACTTTCTTTGACGTATAAAGTTGTTGCCGTTTCTTTATTACTCTGCAACACGTTCTCTTGTTGTAATTGCAAATGCACGAGTGCTGTAGCTCTGATTATTGTGTCTTTAGAGGCTATTGGTTTTACTCCATTGAACATCTTGACAGAGTTAAAACATGGAGCTTCTTCCCACACAGTGCTACAGCAAAAAATTATTTTACTTCTCTACATGTATTATGTCATATTCACTGTCAATTGTCACATCAGCCGGGGACATTAACATGGACTGCTGAATCCACAGCTATGTTTTCCCCAGAAATTCTAACCTCTGTGTGAACTCTCTGATTCTACTCTTTAAGGTTTGCATTATAGCATCTTCCTATCTTCTGAGCAGATTCTGATATTGTTGTGATTACCTACAAAAAGATTGCTGGGACAGACTGGGCAACCAGTCATGAAGCAATTTCAAGCCAATCCTGTGCTGTGAAGCATATCTGGATGTCTGGGAAATAGTCTGTGGCCAGATTTTGGATTATATCTGGCACTCGAATAAAATGTGTGTGTGTGTGTGTGTGTGTGTGTGTGGGTTGAGTGTATTTCTCCTCAAATACGAGAGTGAGATCTCTCTTGTGTTGTTTGGCTGATTGAGTTTGATGGCAAATTGGGCTTGTGTGCCGAAGTCTCAGGGGCAGGTTTAGAAACTCTTGAGTGGAGGGGTCAGACTGAGCCACAGATTCAAAGAAGGGGGGCAAAAATGTTTTATTACAGTTGCTCAGTCATATTTGTCCATGGGAGTTCACTTTTTAAAACTCTTCAAACAGTCAGCAAAGCAGCAGTGTAGACTAAACGGTAGTTCACTTTTTATTGCTTTTACATAAAACTCATTTAATGGCCACATCTTTCAAAATGTATTAACTTTTTTATCACTCAAATTTAACCACCACCAGAGAAAGACTCGGAATCCAAAAGGTCCTGGCTGCAGACCTCCACTGTGATGTCGCTACCGCCGCAGGCTCCACTCTCAGGCCACCTCCACTGTCAGGACAGGAAATGCAGGGGATACATTTCAAATTAAAATCGCGAATGCACTTGAATCGTTTTCCTCACAAATGCATTAATTAGTAAACAATATGACATAAAATCTATCAATTCCTTGTCTATATTGTTTTCATTTATATAGTAAACTTTTGTTTTGTTTGTCGTTTTTTTTCTGTGTTTTCCTTTTATGTTGCGCATGAGCCCCAACGTGGGCATTTTGATTTATTCTGTCCAAATCTAGGACAAAAAGCCATCCATAACCTGTATTCATTCAAAGAAAAAAATAAAGCTTTTGATTTGGACAATTGAAGCATTAGCCTTTGTCTTTTTCAAAACACTTCTCATTAATGATTGCCATATATGTAGACTAATATACACTGCACTGCGTAATTTTACAACTTAGTCATTATGAAAAACAAACGGTGGGTGATATGACTCGGGGCTCAATTGTCTATTTGTAGCCTACTATAAAGCTGAGGATCTTGAAAAGAGGTCAAATAGTTGATCAATGAAAACAATGGAGGGCAGGAATGACATTGGTCAGTGCACACATTTTCTTTTAAGCTATTACTCATATTCATAAGCCAACATCTCATAAGATGTCATAGGCCTATACATTTTATTGTGTACTATACAGAGTACTTCGCTGCCTTTTCATTATCATTTAATTTTGACTTAATTGCACTGCTCTTTTTCTATATATTTTTTTCAATTAGTTTTTCTGTTGTATTATTCTGTATTTTTATTCTTAACCACCATACATTTCATGTTTGGTTCTATGTCTATGCTAATTATGTTCTTGTGCTGCTGGAACACCTAAGTACCACTAAATACTACCCTAACTCTTGATATCTACAGTATAATCCAAGTAAAATTATTAAGTATCAATGAGAAAAACATAAAAAACACACCAAGTCACAACATGATCAAATGTTCTGTAGCCCTTTATTCTCGAACACAATAAACTCACTCATGAATGCAATGGCATTACCTTCAAATGCAATGGCATTTTTCATGTGGACCTCCAAATGCCGCTGAAGTCTGGCTGGTTGGCTCGGTTTAAACATGTCTTTGGGACAAAGGGGGCAGTGGAACTGACTGCAGCATGTTGTGCAGCGTTCCACTGCAGGTATTCCACCTGATGGAAAGCCTGAATGATGCATCTAAAAAGTATATAAAATGGATCATGTGTTTGAATTATAGTACATGAACTTCAATTCAAATTAATGTATACAGCCTGCAAACCTAGATTGTCTTTGCTTACAGGTAAAATGGCCACTTGCACCAGGTAGTGTAAATGAGGCCTTACTTATGTAGAAGTAATAATGACTACGGAAGTACTTACTTAAGTGAAAGTGGATAAAACAAGACACTTAAGTAATTTAGTATGTTATGTTAGAAGCAAAATATACTCAAGTATCAAAAATAAAAGTACTGATGGTGCAGAAGCATTTCACTTACTATTCGTTTTGTTTATATACTGTAGTATACAACAGAGGTGGAAAAATAAAAAAGTAAAAATGTGCCATGTAGTTCTGCCACATTTTGATTACACTTGTGCACTTAAACAGGTGATCACTCACTAATTAGCTCGTCGACCTCTGGCAAAACATCATGGTGTGTTGCATCGTGTTGGTAGCTTGGCTGTCTCACATATCACGTTCGTGAGTTCAGAAAGACACGTTTTCAACTTTGTGACTATGCCCACCTAATGCAAGGAGAGTTTACAAAAATGTTTTATAACGTTACATACAAACAAATGCGAACGGTTACTTTACGCTATGCACTAAAAAGTTAAGAATCCTTAGGTGTTGATGCTAACCGCCATTGGTGAAAGTTAACTTTGAAGTCATCTAACTTAGCTTCAAAACGACAACCCAAACCGACATGTAACATTCAGTAATTTGCATCATTAATGACTTCTATAATGCTACTATTTTATGGCACCTGTATTGACGAAGAACACAAGAAACCATGCATTTACTTTCTGTGGATAATAAAAATCAGAAACTCACCACTACTCAGGCCACATGCTCACTCGCTGGTCTCTCTCGAATTAAAAGGCAGGCCTCTCAAAATGTCCTCCCCACCCAAAAAAAAACGTCCTCACTTCCTGTTCTGACAGTGGAGGTGTTCTGACAGTGGAGGTGTTCTGACAGTGGAGCCTGCACCGGAAGTGACCTCACAGTGGAGACCTGCAGCCAGGTGCCTCTCGAATCCAGAGCATTTTGTAATTGTATGGGACAATGTGGCATTTCTTTTCCAGTCACAGACTTATTTTATCGGCATCCCCTGTGGCCTGCAACACTGCAGCCAGAACACAATACCGAATAGTAAAACGTGTTTTCTGTGCAGGCTTTCTACCCTTTCTCCTTGCTGTCATCACAGTAGGTGTGTTGCCCTCCCCCTCCATCACCCCTCCAACAAGGCCCTATGTATACCCAGAGGGAATCTTCACATTGGGATATATCCTCCACATTATTGCTACACAACGGGGTGAATGTCTGTTGTCTTATGTTGTTTAATAAAGATATGAACATACACTTCCTTGTTTTCACTGATTGAATTGGAAATAGCCCCTCAAGGCTTTAATGTCATCTGTTCTCCTTACTCCCTGCGTCACATCTCTCCATCTCTTTATGTTCTGAATGCTCGGGGTGGTTCACACAGACACACAAACCAGAGAAGACATTTTATCTAAAAAGAAGTGCAACAGCTGTGTGTGTTGTCAAGTGCATGTGTGTTTGTTTTGTGTGTGTGTTTGTGTGTATGTGTGTATTAAAAGTACTTTATAGCAACTGATAGTAGTGATCCTGTTGTACCAGTCATTTAATCTTGTAAGACAAAGGAAATGTTAATTAAACACAGAGCTAGAGTGGACGTGTCTTATAGGAAAGGGCTGTCCATGTTTTTATCCAACTGGAAGGAAAAAGATAAGGACTTTTTTGTTAATTAAAATTGCTGTGACACACACTTTTATATTTCTCTCATACCACAGTGTCTTTTAGCTTATTGTTTTAGGTTTCACAGCCACTACTTGGTTCAGACAAATTTAGCTGGTATAATAATATTAAGAGCTAGTGAACATAGCTTAAGAGCCGGATACAGAATATATTACATAAAAAAAATGTAATATTTGTGCTTTAGAAGAAGCTGGACCTATCACCACTTCTGCACACTGAGGTATTTGGGAGCCCAACATCGTGAAAAGTCAGATCTAATGCAAAAGAGCAGTGGAATATTGAGGATAGATACTTTGCCAATAAAGTGCATCCTCTAATGGACTATTACAGGAACAGAATTGTGGTAACCTCCCAATTACTCAGACCCTGGATACTCCAAACTATTTTATTTTTTAAGAAAATGGAGCAGGACGCAGAATAGAAAGAAACCGTGCTGGGACTCCATCTTAGCCTTTAGGAGGCACCTAGAGGTGAGAGATCTAACAACTCAATTATCAACCTACCATCAAAAACTCCACAGGGTCTGAAAGTCTTTGGATCTGGCAACTCGTCAGAGTTAAAAGAGTATCCCTTGCTGACACAAGGCTCATTTAGACATCTTACTCCTCCTGTCAAGTGAGTCAATTTCCACTCTCGCCCTGCAATCCAGAATATACAACTCTTATCATTTAGGGGCTCAGGACATTCATCTGTTGCCAGGAACTTAAGTCTCTCTTACCCTGCAATCTAGTTGTTCACTATGAAGTTTCAGCATGTGGATATCTGAAGTGGGTAGAATCCTGCCAAACACTCTTGCTCTTAAAAAAAATTCTATCATTCTTGATTTTTTGCAGCTCTGTGGTCACACAAAAGCACAACGTGGGCTATCATCTGCTGATATTTTTTCTCTGCAAAAAAGTAATTTAAAAATACTAAGTTGGTTCCGAGACAAGTGACGGTACAAAATATTATTGATCATGATGACTGATTATGTTGAAGTAATATCTATCTATCTATCTATCTATCTATCTATCTATCTATCTATCTATCTATCTATCTATCTATCTATCTATCTATCTATCTATCTATCTATCTATAAAATTCAGAATAAGGTAGTTCTAGCCAGTTTCTAGTCCTTGGGGCTATGATCAACAAGAATAAATTTAGCACTTTACAGTCATTTTTCATGCATCTGATATATGATTTTCACTGGACAGTAAGGGGATGAAAAAATTGAGATCTGAAAAAATAACTAGTTACTAAAACTGTCTTTACAAATACAGCGGAGTAAAAAAATACAATATTTTCCTCTGAGATGTGGTGGAGTAGACGTATAGAGCTGCATAAAATGGAAATACTCAAGTAAAGTACCTCAAATGTGTACTTAAGTAAGTAAGAGTAAATTTACTTTTACCCAATATTATGTTATTTCCATTTCCATCCATCATCTGTAACCACCTATCCTCATCAGGGTCACAGTGGGGCTGGAGCCTATCCCAGCTGATTTAGGGCGAGAGGCGGCGGGGTATACCCTGGACAAGTCGCCACCTCATCACAGGGCACATGGAGACAAACAACCATTCACACTATATAATGTGCAATATAGCAATATAGACTCACCAGTTAACCTATTAAGCATGTCTTTGGACTGTGGGAGGAAGTCAGAGTACCCGGAAAGAACCCACGCAGACACGGGGAGAACATGCAAACTCCACACAGAAAGGACCCAGCTGAGGTCTGAACTACGAACCTTCTTACTGTGAGGTGATAGTGCTACCACTGCACACCACCGTGCCGTGTTAATATATGCTGGAGTATTCACACAAATAATTTGATGTTTTTTTTTTTTTTAAATCTCATCTTTTTCAGAAAAGCTTTTGAGCAAAAGGTCTTTGAAGGATGAAAAATGTGGCAGATGTAGGGTAAATCCTTGTCTCTGATTGGCTATTACTGAAATGTTTCTCACATACTTTGGTATAAATAGAAGAAAGTCACTTGATGAATGTCTTATACATCACTTTTTAACTTCTAAACTGGCTCTTTAACCATTTTGATGAGCAATTCTCAGAAGTGTAAGTTAATACAGGACTTGATCTTGAAAACTTTAAATAGGATCACTGGATCTGAGGCAATGTACAATATCTTATCAGAAGTCTATTTCTTCATTCTTATTTAGTCATTTTATGAAAGGTTGATAGAACATCCACTGTACAATCTGTTGTGTAAAGCTGTCAGATAACCCTTGTTTACCCACTCATGCCAATGGCAAACATGATTTTTTTTTTATTTTTCCAGCTTTTTCGTCCAAGAGGAGTCGTGCTCTTCCTCTCCATCAGTAAACGACCTACAACGCCCCGTCACACTTTCAGGTAGCAGGCTGCAGAGTGTTTGTCTGTGAGGGATTATGCCAGGTAAACGGGGGATTTAGCATAATGTGGGCCATGCCTGTTTTGGCTTCAGCAGGATATGGGGTCATGTAAACATTTCCGTGGCAACCCAATCCACTGTGGGAGGAGGTGATTAGGGAATTAAGGGGGAATGAGCTGTCTAATCCCTTTAATTTCACTCTCTATGCCTCTCTCCTGCTTTTGCTTTCCTTCTCTCACTATCCTTATTTTTTCCTCCCCTGTTGTGCTTGTTTTCACTATTTTCTTCTTATCTTTTCTCATTTGTCCTCTCTCTTTTATTGGCTGATGCTCTCCTCTCTCTCTCTCTCTCTCTCTCTCTCTGTCCCTGTTTTACCTTTAAGGGAAGGTCAATATATGTAAATACCACAAAGAATAAACTTTGACTTTGTAAAAACTAAACTCACTATTTAAATATAAGTTGCCCAAGCACCATTGGGCAAAATTGTTATCTCAAAGAGGCCATATGTCTTAATATAGATAATGTATGTGTCCAAATTGAAGCGATATCAAGTTTGCCCTCATTAGTTAGTACTGTTGTTTGAATACATTCTGTTAGACAATTAAATCATTGTAGCAATGAAGTTTTTAGAATACATTGGAGCACCAAAAATTGTTGATAGTTGTAGAGCTAAATTGCAACACCTGTCCTCAGGAGGCTTTTAATGAAATAAAACCAGTTTCAAAAGAGGACATAGACTTATTAAATTAATTTTCATTAACAAATATACAAATTGTACAAATTATGATTCAGTGAAAGAGAAGGACAAAAATAAAATTGTAAAATTATGTTACATCTTTATTGTTTGACTGTATCCTGAATTTCAAAATCAGCTTTAGTGGCAAAATATGTGTTAACATGCAATGGATTTGACTTCTCTTAATGTATTAGCACATAGAATACTTTATAGGATGCAAATTACACATACAGCATAACTACTAAGAACATACAAATATGTGACATACAGTGGATACACACAGGTATACATGTGTTCAATAGATTTCAAAGCAGTGCAAAGGAATAACGTTTTTGAGTTTCTTCTTCAGTGTTTCCTGTTTTATTTTGTAATTCTTCTCTTTCTGTGTCATGTGTTACTTTACTTCCGGCTTTTGTTTTTCCCGCCAATTTATCTGCTCCATCCTGATTAGTTTTCACCTGTGCTCCTTGGTTTGGGTTCACTTTCTTGAACTAAAAACCTGACAAATGTAATAAATTACTTCATATACATGAAGTGGGTGGTCATTTGCATGCATGTATACATGTCTATATGCAGTATACAGTGTGCAGTTATTATATATTACATATGTCTCATAAGCACAGGTTAAAGCACAGTGTGTTATTTTAAACTCATTTTTCATTTGCCTGTTTCTTCATGTGTGCAGGTGGAACATGCACAACGACAGAGACAAAGAGAGTAGAGAGGGAGAGAAAGAAAGAACCGTGTTAGTGAGGTTAATTGCACAAACACGCCGATACCTGGAGGACCAGCTGGACCCTGCACTCACACACACACTCAGAATAATCCACATGGGATACCGGTGAAAAATTTACCTCTTAGATGAAACACTTTACTGACATCAGCAATCCCCCTCAGGCCCTCTGCATACATACGAACATAACAAATACACACCATACACACTCTGCTTCAAACATTTTGCAAAGCATTTTTATTCCTGTGCTGTAACCCTTTGGCCTTTTTCTATTGTTATTTTATTCCCTGTTTTTACCTCCCTGCCTCTGCTGTTTTGTCTATTATGAAGCTTAATAACAGAAACTACATTTCAGGCTTGGGATCCTTAAGCCACAGAGCCCCTATTGTATGAACCTTTTGTTTAGGGCCACAACTGCCAAAACGAGCCAGATTTTATTTTCATTTTTAATTAACAGTCTGCAGAAGTTGGCAGCACAATCGCACGTTCTATTCTTTTTTTCAAAACCACTTAGCAGGCCACTGGTTTTTCACATCATGTACTTCGGTTTGGTTAAAGGTCCAGTGTCCTTTAACCATTTTTTAGCTCCTACAGAGAGGTTAGCTGTAACATCATCATCATCATCAAATCCAGTCTTCCTGACTGATCATGTTTCATCACAAATATGAAACACGACATAACTTCATGCATGAAATATGTTAATTATATAAAGGTATTTCAATGATCATGACTTCTGAGTGACATTTGTGCCTTCCTCATAAAGCCACATTCTAAAAAAAAAAAAAAAAAAAGACGAGTTACGACAGTGCACATGTATCCTGTTTAATTCCAAATATTGTAATATTGGAATCATGCTGTTGGTGTGCTTTCATATAAAGTGGTGACCTGGTCCTTCTTTAACACTGATAAATAAATAGTGAAATAGTGAAATATAATAGTGAAATAACATTTGTTAAGTATTTAGAGTATAGTATAAATTCATATGAAATAATATTTTTGGAATCCATATTAAGTTCATTCATTGGTAAAATATGTAATCATTTCAATATTTGATGTATCATACAGTATGACTTTAAATCTCACAAATTCATTCATATTTACTAATTTCATTGATAATACAAAACCAAATAAAATTATACACATACCATGTGACACATAAGAAAGCAGTAGCATTTGACAAAGACACAGGATCCTTAAAAATCGTGTTTCAAATTGAATTCTGGTTGTTATTAATAATTAACCGAGCACTACTTTTCCATGTAAGTTTCCTCTGTTCAGCTAGATCCACTGACTGAAATGTCATTTTTTCTTGCCTATGAATCCCTGTTTCATTATCACTTCTTGATAATGCATGCAGCCGATTGATTTATTCATGCCAATAAATCACACTGAATTGAAGCTGACACTGAAAGAGTGCCGCACAGCTCTCCTATAAATCTATAGGAAAGGAGGTCATGAAGCTATAGTGAAAGTTCATCAAGGAACACCTCGCCCAGGTGCTTCTCACACACTTTTATTATTCGTTTATAGCCTTTCATCCACTCATTCCACACTGCTTTTTAATAGAGAACAGATGGAGACAGACAGAGAGAGAAATACTGGTTTTACAGTACAGGTGAAAAGGTTTTGAGACACCTTCTCATTCAATGTTTTTTCATTATTTTTTTCATTATTTACACTGGAGACATCAAAGTGAAAAGCAAAAAAAGCAAAATATATTTTAGATTTTAGATTCTTCAACCTTTTGCTTTGATGATAGCTTTGCACACTCTCAATTAGCTTCATTCACCTGGAATGTTTTTCCAAGGAGTGCTGAGCACTTGTTGGTCCAATCCCAAAGCATCTCAATTGGGTTTAGGTCAGGTGATTGTGGAGGTCATCTGATGCAGCACTCCATCACTCTCTTTCTTGGTCAAATAGCCCTTCCATAGCCTGGAGGTGTGTTTTTTCGGGTTATTGTCATGTTGAAAAACAAATAATGGTCCCACTAAGCGCAAACCAGATGGATGGCATGGTGCTGCAGAATGCTATGGTACCCATGCTGGTTAGGTATACCTTGAATTTCTAATAAATCACCAACAGTGTCAACAGCAAAGCAGCCCCACACCATCGCACCTCCTTCTCCATGCTTCAGGATGGGAACCACACATGCAGATACCATCCATTCACCTTCTCTGCATCTAATAAAGACATAGCAGTTGAAACCAAAAATGTCAAATTTGTGATAATCACCATAATTTTCATGGTAATCCATAGTTGTGATATTTCAGCCTGGATCAAAATGGTGGACAACCTGACAGACAGACTGACATTTCCAGTCCTAAAGCCATGCTACTAGTGTGGCTATAAGCTCAATGATCATCAGTGAAAGAGAGATAAGCCACTGGCAAGTCTCTGTGCAACAACTTTTGTAAAATGCTTCCACCATAGGACTGAAGGGGTTACCAAAGTAATTACAGTAAATTTCAAAAGTAGTTTAAGTTTAAGTTTCAAGTCATATTATGCTTTATTTCTTGAATGTCATTGGTGCTGCAATTCTAAGAAATGCACATCCAGTCATGATATGTAAATGTGTGCAAATGTCCCTTTTAAAGTGAAGTACTGTAATCATGATTTTAAGGCTCCATCAGCACTGCCAAATGTTCAGTTTGAAAGAAAGAAATCGTAAGTTCATGACATTGGCCAGGCTCTTCAATCAGTTCAAACCAGCAGGATTTCACCGCAGCAATAGGAGCATGATTGTGTTGGCTGTTTGTCAGCAGAATATGGTGGATTGTTAAACCTTTAGAGGGTTAATACACTGGCTTGCTGATGCAGTGCAATTTCTCACCTTTGGAGAAGGCTCTGGGAAGCATGCCTGAAAGTGTTGAGGTTGTTTGAAGCCTTCTCAGTGTCAGCCTTCTCATATGTCCACTGCTGTTGAAACCAGTTGAGATTTTTCGAAAATAGAGAGCTATGCTGACGCTAGGAAAAATCCCAATTGTACATCTAATGTAATAATGCTTACTTCTAAAAAAAATTATTAGTGACATGGTTTGTTCTGGAGGTTCAGAAATCACCGTTGAACCTCCTAGAGGTATAATTAATCCAAACATCTGTGATGGGAGGTCCCTACTTTACAACTCCAGTTACTCACCTATTCCGATAACATTTTGGTGGTGGGTGAATGATGCTGCCATGTTGAAGGTCCTGTAGATTTATGGCGCTATAGCCTTGTGTACTGTGTAGTCACAAATTGTGGGCAAGCTCATCAATCTTCTGCCATCTAAATTGGGCTTCTATGTGATTTCTTACCTTGGAATAAGGTACACAGGATTGCAACATCAAATCTGATATGCTGGTTCAGTCTTAAGGACATGCTGCCATTTATCATTCTTCATGCAAAACATTATTCAGCAAAGTAACTTCAGGTGTCACACCAATATAGTGGTGTAAAGGCATAAAGCTCCTGTTCTTTTGAACAGTACGAGCTCTGATGAAAGAGAATCAGTACACATGCATTTACAAAATTATTGCTAGTCCTCATAGAGCATACTGTATGTCTACGCTGACACTTTCTAACTTGCAAAATGACAAGGATGGATTTGATAAAATACCACTGAAGAAAATTTTCATGAAGTAAAAAAAACAAAACTCTATCTGACCCACTGCTACATTCTTGAAGCTAACAGTTCAATGTTTTGTTCAATTGCTCGCGACAGTTGTATTTTTAGCCAATAAAATCCACAGTCAGGTAGTCATGTAGAAATTGGAAGCCTGCTTTAGTTCACATCTGTGTGAAACTGCTGGCTGGGGCCTTTCTGTATGGAGTTTGCATGTTCTCCCCATGCCTGTGTGTGCTCTCTCCAGGTACTCCAGCTTCCAGCACAGTCTAAAGACATCCAGGTTAATTAGTGACTCTAAATTGCCCATACGCGTGACTATGACTGGTTGTCCAGGTTGTACCCTGCCTTTCGTATACAACAAACAACACAAACACTTAATGCAATTAAATAAAGAAAAAAATGGAAGAAAGGAAAGTAAGTAAGAGGGGTGGAGCAAATAGGCAATTGTGACAGTAGAGCGTTTTCCAAGCACCTTTCAAGATTTCACACACAGATATAGTCAGGCTTTTCTATGGCAATAATAATTACACACTAACACATCTTCACACATACAGGCAGCGGTGTATTCACTTGGCAGCTGAGAGCACTTTCAGGTTTTACTGAAAGGCAGATTGATTAGCAAGCAGCCGTGCTGCCCTGACCCATCTTTCATAACGTGAAAGAAATTGAGGCACAAAGTAGAAAGGGGATACTAATGAGTGACAGTGCAGGAGAGTGGTACTAGCACTGGTCTAGTCCATCACTCATCATCAGGACAGAGTGTATGTGTGTGAAGGAAAGGGTTTGAGGACAGAGAAATTGGGGGGGAGAAAGAACTACCAACAATGGCATACTCCATCTGTCAGAACTATGTGATGCTGGTCATTAGAGATGGGATAAGCTCAAAAAGTCAGGAGTGAGGTTAAGAAAAGATAGCAACTAATCAGGTGGCATTTGTGGTACTTTTTACTTGCTTGGTGAACTAGGAGGGTTTATACTGGGGACCTTCACTCTGTACTTAACAGTCTTATTCATTTTCACAAACATCTTGAATGGACATGACAATCAAAGGTGAAATTATAAGCACAATGACCAAATTATCTCACAATGAACTGATAAAATGATGTTATTGCTCAGGAAATGTGTGTCACTATTTCTTACTATCTGCCAGTATTGCTGTTCTAATAACATGTTTCCAACAAATGTGATATTCACAAGACTTTAAGAGCTATTGTATCCCACCATCTGGTGTAGGAGAGACATTATATACATTTTCTATTTGCTATTTATGCATAATAAAGAGCATGGGCTCCACAGAACAAATAAAAATCGAGGTGAAATAGAATTATAAATAGAAAAAACAAACTGGGATTGCAGTATTGATCATTTATTAGTTCATTTCGTATGGTGCATATGTTTTTTGGGGGGAATTCTCTCCCTCTCCCTTTGTGTTAGGACCATCTGATTTGTATTCATCCTACTACTGTGTTTCATCCCTTGTTCTTCAGGTACAGTATCTCCATATGGCCCTTATCCAAGGACAAGCTCCTCATATAGTCCCCCCTTGCTGAGCAAGATATGGGCTGTCAGCTGACCTGTATGACCTCAGAATAAAGACAGGAAGAAGGGTGGATCACTTCTCAACTGTCTGTCTGTCCCAGGCAGAAAGTCCCTGTCCATTAAGGTAAAGACCACACTGTGACTGCACAGCTTCCTTCCGGAACCAGATCTAACTCTGGACTCCGCCGTCTACCTGAATACCATTACACTCCTAAGTAGTATGATTCAGTAGGATGATGATCTTATATTGTTAGGGCCAAATAACGCTTCTGCCAAGAATAATACCTCCTGCCCTATGCAAATTTTACAAATATCAGAGATCAAAAAGGAGAGAAAAACAGAAGTGCAGTTCCTCAAAAGGTTACTTGAAGCTAGTTCCAGAAGTGAGTCAATCTCCATAAGCCCCCACATTAAAACGCCCAACTACACAGCAGAAATAAACATGTTTACAGCCTGGTACAAAAAAGGTTTTGGTCTCTATAGCCAATTTCTCTGATCATGACAACTGTGCATGGGGTAAAGTTTTTATGATTTGAGTCGGAGCCAACGGAGGTAGGGCTGCCTAAATGGTGAAGGCCAGAGCCACTCTGAGCTTCAAAATGGCTCTTCAGAAACCTTTGGGTGACGTCACAGAGACTGCGACCATATTTCTTTATACATTCTATGGGTCACGTCTATTAAAAGACTAGTACTCCACTGATTAAGCATTGGACTCATGATAAACAAAATCTACATTTTAACCTACACAATGCATATGGTGCAGTTCAGTACAATTCAGAGATTCAGGTGTGGCCTTTGGCCTCAAGCAGAGATGAGGAGTTGGCTACAGATGGTCGGTAAGCCTACTTCTACTTCATCACAGAACCTTTATTTTCAGACTTGTGGCCTTCAGTCCTGACGTTGGCTCAAGATATCACTTTTGTGGCTTCATCTGGAGCCACCATTGTATTCAAATTATAAATTCGAGTCAGAAATATTAGTTAGTTCTGGCAGCTATCTACTACTTGGAAAAAAAAAAAAAAAAATACAAAAGTGTCAACAAACCATTGGCAAACTCATTAGCAGTTAGATCTAAACAAATCCCAACACTAACACGAATCGATCAATTTAGGTAATTCAAGTCATACATAGCTTGTATCTGGTTTCACTTGTTAACAAACTGCTACAAATAGAATAATGCCAAGGCTTTGTGTTCTCTCTGTTCTACCAAGTTTTTACTCACATAAATAGATAGAAACTTTTGTAAATCATTTTGAGGTGCGACAGAATAGTAGCTGGAAATAGGAAAAAAAAGTTTCATCTTGGAAATGACAAAAACACCCAAATGGTACAAAAAGTAGCCCCAATTATCACAACCAACCCAAAACAATTAAAGCAATTAAGTAAAGAGCAGTTCAATTAGATGGAAAACTCCCCAGTCTGGAGTGTTAGAAAGGAAAGTTAGCAACAGTAACTAAGAGGGGTAGATCTCACTAAACAGTCAATTGTATTCATGCCAGCAGAACGTTTGCCAAGCGCCTTTCAAGATTTCACACACAAATACACTCAGTCTCTTCTATCCCCATCTTAAGTCAAAGTACAGTACAGCAGATATCAGCAATGATGATAATAATGGCGACACTGGAGCTACACTAGCTAACTAAAAACAAACTTACACAGTGCAAAACAAAAAAGAAGGCACCGTCTAAGGTGATCTAAGGAGACAGGTGATTATTTTTCTGTGCCTGCTGGATGAGCTAATGGGGATGTGTGAGGCTGAGTGTGTGTAGTTAACCCGAATAACATAGTGCTGTAATGTGTGTATTTGTGAAGTCTGTGCGTTTGCCTGTGTGAGGCTGTTTAACTAATGTGAGAGTGTGTAGTTAACCCAAATTACATACTGCACGGTACTGTGTGTTTATTTGTGAAGTCCATGAGTTTGCTGTGTTAATATTGATAGTTCAAGATCATTAGCAATCAGGCAGCATGCAGGTAATACATGCAAGACGTGTTCAAGTTAATTGGTATTTTGTCAAACAACATTGGACATCAATTGTGATGACTTTACTATCTAAAATATAATCGGTAATATAAGGTAATATAAATATATCCTCCTTTGCTCCTTTGGTCACACATTTAGTTAGAGAAATCCTTTCTGCCCAGTCTCCTTCATTGATAGTAAAGCTTTCCAGACCCTGCTATTCCTCATCTGTCCACCAGTTGTCCCCCTTGAGTGTCATGACCCTCCTACTTCCTGCACACCTGTCCCTCATTGTTTCATTTAGCCCTTGTATAAGAATACCTCCACAATCACCCTTTCTTGTTTGCCAGTTTTTGCATGTTGCTTCTTTTCCATAGTTTTCCAGCCATTTTTGAGCCTCTCATTTATGAACCTACATTCTTCCCTGTTTGGACTACCTTCAAGTTGCCAAACTGTAGGCCTGTTCATTTGACAAAAGAGTGAAATGCTTGTAATCTAATCTGCTCTGCCAAGGTGAGTCTGCATTTGAGTCCCATTTGTTGTTTTTCAAGTCCAGCTTTTGAGAATTGGAAGACATTTAGGCTTTTTCTGACAACTTTTTTGATGTAATGGGCTTAAAAATGCCAATAAATTTAAAGAAACTTTTAAAGTAAGAAAGGCTACCACTTTCCTTGTATTGTAACTTTGTCTCTTATGACCCATGGCAGACTCTGGAACACTTAATTTCAGTTTGGTCAAAGAGCAGCAGAAGTTTATATTTCTGGAATTTCTTCTTGCCCTTGGACACAGACTTATCACAATATGTGTCCTGAATTTTATAAATTCTTCCTGACTTCTGCAGTGAAGAGTACAAACTGTTACATTACTTGTCCATCAAAAAAGTTAGTTCAACTTTTGACTATTCTGGAGGTAACTTTGAACCTCACTGTTTTTGTGCAAAAACTTAGACTGCAACTCCTGCAGTTTAATACACCGCTGATAATGAAGACACATCGAATTCAAGGTAAAGGGAACAAAAGCTTTAGCTTCGAGCCACTGAATAGTGTTTTCCACAAAAATGGTGTGTTGACTCCATTTTGGATCTCAGGGGAGCTAGTTGCACCTCAGTGACTGCTGCAGGGATGAAAAACTGGTTTCTGGATGAGCTCCCAAGACCTCTGAGGCTATGAAAAGGGAACTCCACCCCAAAGCAGAACTGCACTGATATGTGCTTACTTTAACCTTGATTTTAGCAGCCCCACAATGATTAGTACTCTCTTTTGTGAGAAATACCTGGAAAACAGTTTCAAGGCTGTACGCAAGAGTTACAGTAAAAGCAAAAAGCTTTTCAGAATATCACAAAGGAGTAAGACAAAAAATGAGGTGAAAATTATCTAAAAGCAAAATGCAGTCCAAATGAACAAAATTAAATATAGTAGACCCATACTAGACCCATTTGTCCGACACAAAACTATTAAGACCAACTACATGAAAGGACATTTTTTTAAAGAAATTTGAAAAGGATATGAATTTTATTTTTGGGTGGATCTTCTCTCTATCACAGCACACTGTATGCTGAGGCTGTTTGGTTTGTACCTCTGCTGCTTTAGGGGCGAAGATTTGTTTTAAACTAGAGCTCCAGGGAACTCAAGACTCCATTTTGGTGTTGGATCAGAGCAGCTCAGGGGAGCTCACTGCTAAACAATGCTGACACAGGCGAAGGAGCTTTATCATGGTGTGAGGTATGGAGCTACTGGCTATGTTGTCACAGCAGTAGGAGTTTATTCATCACCACCATGCATCCTGTAAAATAGATTAGCAGCCCCAAAAAACATCTAGCACTGCTAGCACCACAAATTCACACATTATAATGTTGTATTGAATGCATGCAAAAACAGAAATTGCTGTTTTTAGTGGTTAACTTATATCTTTGCTGAAATGTGATCGCTAGCACCTTTTATATTCAGATAAAATTAGCTTATTGTATTCCCTAGCTAACATTACAACCTTCTTTAAGCATGTTTTGAACAAGCAGCAACCTCCGTGGCTGTGAAGGCAGGCCAATGCAGAGGTGCCAAAAACTGCTGTTCCTTGAATGGTCCACTTTAAGGCTGGCTACAGATCAAATAAGTCTCCATAAACCCCTATGTTAAAATGCCCAACTTCACAGTTGCAATAAACATCTTTACAGCCTGTTATAAAAAACAGTTTTCGTCTCTATAGCTGATTTCACCGCTTAAGACAACTATACTGAGGCTGAATTTCTATTTAACTCTACCTTTTAATTATATTAAGACTTAAAGTTATGCATAATTAACAGCATGGCTGCTTTGATTGACAGGTGGGTGCCATTACAGGCAGCTTGTTTGAGCAACCAGGCATCATTCAGCCTGCCTCAGCTCCACCCACAATCCCTGTCTTTGCCCATTTTTAGACTAGCCAGGAGGTGGCAGCCAGAGCCACCACACTCTGAGCTTGACATACAGCTCTGTGACGTCACTGTTACGATCCATTCTTTGTACTGTCTTTGGTTTTGAACAGCTAGCTAAAGTAGCTTACATTGTATCTTTTAAACTAGCATGTAAAGTGAAAAGCTGCTTTGTTTTTCTACTGTGACATTAAAAGTAAAAGCTTTGGCTATAAACTTTTTGTCACAGTTGGAGGCAAACTTACATGAGACCATTTAAGTTTATTTATAAAGTTGCTGAATAAATTTAGAATAAAATTCCTATCTTGAGTTTGCTGTTTTGATGGTTAAATATTTATCCATTTTCACACAGCCGCCTCTGTGATGTAACACTAAGCTTGGAGATTTGTGACATGCCTGCAAGACTGCATTTCAATGTCTGAACAGCCTCCTGGAGGAACACAGGTAAATTGGATTATTTTTCTTTACTGCTCTTATCACTGTTGGAGCAATAAAAACTGCACCAGTGTGCGGTATTAGAAACTGCCATTGGTGTTTTTTTTTCAATCCTTTGAACTCTGATGGCCCCTTTCCTTTTCCCTGCATTCCCTTTTGTTTTCCTCCGTGCTTGTAATGGTTGGCTTACGCATTTAATTTTAATTTCTCGGCCTAATGTCACCATTCTCACATTTTCTTCTTCCTGATAGCTGTAGCCTCTTATTTCTTCATCTATTCTCTGTCCTATTATTTGATTTATTTATTTCTGTTTCTGCTGTGGGAGACAGATGGCCAGATTGTCATGGCTGGACAACTAATTTCCTCTGATATTTGCCATTCTAGCACACACAGGCACCCCTCATCGATGAAAGCCAGATACTGTGAAATGGTCCATGAATTTCGGTTGGTGTGTGTGTGGGCATGGTTGCACACATTCACGCCTCTCTTTTTTTTCTTTTTCTGACAGCTCATATTATTGGCTGTGAATGAATGTAATTCAGGGACAATTTGTGCAGCTGTGTGCGCGAATTTGTATTTGTGTCAAGGTGAGACTCATGACAGGTGTGAGGTTGTGTGTATGTGTGTGGACTGTTTTCCTTTGACAGGTTGTATTTGCATTGCATGAGTATGTGCAGCTTGAAGTTTGGGCTTGGTTTTTGTGTGTTTGACAGGCACTACGGTATTGGCTGTGAATAAAAATTTTGAAAATTGTGTGTGTGTTAGCAGTAAGAGAGAAAACATTTGCAACTGAAAATATTCTCAGTGAAATTGAGGTCACTGTAGGTAGGTTACCCTCTGTGTATATCTTTGGCTTGAAATGTACTGATCTTAAAATTGTAACTTATGTAATCTTAAAGCAACAGGAAACTCAAATGTGCGAAATAGGTGTTTGTGTTAATTACTTCGATGCTCTTTTTTTTATCCATTTCATCTGTATTTTCTGGTTTAAACATCAGATCTCTGTTGCAGTCCTATATCAAACAGAAAAAGCTCCAAATATGAAATAGTACTCTACACGTGGGGATTGATGAGTCAGTCTGATTAGCTTGTTAGAGGGCATGGAACAATACAAGGACAGGTGAAACATGTTCATTTGACAGTCCAGATTAATGTAGAACTGGCTGTGGTACATTTGTTACAACACATATTATTGTTCCAGCTTTAGTTTTGGACTATGTCCACCTTTCCATACTCACACACAAAGGCATTGAGTTGAATTGGTGATTTGATATTCTGTCTAATGAATAAGTTGCCTGTCTCAGGTTTACTTTGGTGTGATCCTGGCTTGTAGAGAGAAACTGTATTATTCAAATGAAATTAGGTTAGAAGCTAAATTTTATCAAAAGCAAGAACGGAGCATTTCTTTCTTTGGTACAGACCAAGAAAACTAAAGTTGTTAACACAACCTTGGGGAAGACTGTGGCTCAGGTGGTAGAGCTGGGTTGTCTAGAACAGTGTTTCCCAATCCTGGTCCTCGGGGAACACTGCCCTGCATGTTTTAGATGTTTCCTCCTCCACCACACCTGATTCAAATGATCAGCTCGTCATCAAGCTCTGCAGTGGCCTGATAACGAGCCACTCATTTGAATCAGGTGTGTTGTTTCACTGGTCTAGAAATCCCTTGACTCTTCTAGGAAGGAAGCTACTGAGCCAAATTGCAGATGGTGTATGTATGGGCGAGTGTTGTAAAAGTGTTTTGGATGGTTGGTAGACCAAAATGTTCAATGTAAATACAAGTCTGAATAGATCTAGAAGTCTGATACACAAACCTGAAACATCTGTCTGCTGTTCACTTTCTGATGCTGCCAAATCACTTTCTATGAAAAAGCTAGTCTAACTAGCTGTGACCTATAAAGAATAAGAATATATTGGAATGGAAATTCTTACACAGTAAGATGGGTTTTTGACCCTGATATAGTGGAGAGGTTCATTTCAATCTCAACACTTCTCAGTGTTTAGAAATCCTTTGAACTCAGCATGTTTGAGAATGAGTAACAGCATTGCAGAAATGTGTAGAAATGGGTTCCCAGAAGACACAGTATGAGTGAGTGTTAATGTTGTAAGAGATGAAGCTCTCGGTTCATTTGTTTCACATTTGCGTTGTGTAAATGAAACATGTTAATTTATCACAGCAGCCCTTCTGTCTGTCTTTGTGTATGAGGTCACTCACCCTCAGACAGACATCAGGTCAGCACAGATCCATACTGCTGGACGCATCAAGGTTTTCTTGTCCTTACTCTGTACGCTCTCTCCGGGTCACTGCAGGATGCAAGGATGCGTTTCTGACCTCTTCCATATGGCTTCCTAAACCATTGAGTTTCCAACTACCCAAAAAGAGAGACACTCACCCAATTAGTTATCGGAACATGTGCTTCTTCTTTAAACAACTCAAATCGCCCTCTGGTTCGTTAAAAAATAGTCCCCAGTATTGATTTTTCAGTTCCTTTTTTATTGATGGTCTGGAGCTTTTGTTTCTGCCTTTTCTTTCAATGGTTTTCAACATAGTTGCTTGTGACTTCCACACTTTTTCCATAGTGCTTTATCTTTTTTCCCCCCGTTATTTTGGCTAACACCTAATTTACACTAAACTAACTCTTTATATAAAATGCATCCTAATTACCCTTAACGTGGCCAATACTCAGAGCTTCTTCCAAAAGCAAACACAGCACTGAACCATGATTATAACACAACTCTACAGGGAAGGAAAAGGGCAATATCAGCTCTATATGACAACCTGTGTGTGTGTGTGTGTGTGTGTGTGGAAAACCTGGACGTGTAATTGAAATGTCTGCTCTTGGCAGGTGAGATACTTACCTTGTGTGTGTATCCACATATACTGTACGTGGGTGAAAGTCTTTGGCCCTTTGGCACAGTAGAACATTTAGCATGTCTGTTGGCCCCTTTAGCCAAAGATTGGAATTTCACACACCCACACACTGATCTGTGGCCTTTAGCACATGAGGTGGTTGGAGCAGTCTCAATCTTTTTTACACATATTTCTTTTGAAAGCATTTCTTTCACATTTTTGTATACATGTGCAGTATATTTATAAACGTAAAGTTTTAGCTCAGTAGGCATAGATTTCCACAGGTTCTTAGCAGTTTTTAACAGCTGGCCACTGGCTACCCAACATCTGTTTTCAGCTGCCATCGAATAAAGACACATTCAGCGGACATATGGCGGTGTTTTTTTTTTTTATGCTGGTGGTAAATTTACTGACACACTTTTATTCAATACTTCTGTTCAAAAATGCAAATTACACGCAGGACTGTTCCCAGGCTCATCATGCTGTCACAAAATTGTAAAAGATCCAGGCTCACTTCAGTCATCTCACTAACTAAAACTATAAGTTGACAGCATTAAAAAGTCAAACATCAATTTAAAACATGTTTTATTTTTCGGGAACTCTGCATAATTTTATGTCAGGTGTCACTGCTGCGTTTATGAGACAGGGAGACTCTTGGAGGATTATCGCCGGCTTTCTCTCCAGAGGCACACATGCACACACACACACACACACACACACACACACACACACACACACACACACACACTCACGGACATGTCTTCCCTGTGGCCTGTTGTGTGTGAATTGATGTTCCGTAGAAGATAAAATGGGCTCCTCGGGGTAGAAACAGCTTCACTTAATTTCTCTCTGTCTCCCTGTGATGTGAGAGAACCTGTGTGTGTGTGTGTGTGTGTGTAAAAGTGTT
Source organism: Argyrosomus regius (assembly GCA_946959425.1). Lineage (NCBI taxonomy): Eukaryota > Metazoa > Chordata > Actinopteri > Sciaenidae > Argyrosomus > Argyrosomus regius. The sequence goes on along the minus strand of OX336887.1, from coordinate 18,396,750 downwards.
GGCGCTATGGACAAGATCCATCAGCTGGAAATCTCCCCTTCTCTCTTTTCTCTCTAATTCACCCCATCTTCACTCTCTTTATTTCCTCGTTCCCTTTTCTTTCATTACAACCTCCCTCCCACTTCATCATCTTGTCATTCACTCCCCCTCCAAATTATTCCTCATCCTTCTCTCCTCCTTTTCAAATCACTCACCTCACCTCCTCTACATGCAAGCGCCTCCCTCCTCGTCTGTCATCCTCTTTTACTCCAGTTATCTTTTTTTAATCCCTCCTATCTGTCCCTTTTTCATCCCCCCTCATCCATTTCTCATCTCTGCCCACAATATCTTCTCTGCTTCGCAACAATCATGTGGCCCTTTTTCTTCTTCTCATCCTGATAATCCAGTTCAGTCCTCTCCCTCTCTCTGCCTGACCCTCTTCTTCTTCATCCTCTCCATCTGTCTCTTTCTCACTAACCTCTCATCTTTCACCTCAGCCTCTCTCTTCTATTTTTCCTTGTTTCCGTCTCTGTTCATCTTTTTAACCTAAAGCAATATTATGAATATACCATCATCTTTGTATATTCTCTCCCCTTATCTTCTTTCTCTCCATCCTCCCCATTCTCTATCTTTTTTTCCTCCGCCACTTGACTGCACTTTGCTGCCGGCTGCCAGTAAAATGTTTTCTCACCATTAGCTAGCTCTCGACCGCACTCTGGCTCCCTGTCTCTCGTTTCCTCATCTCACCTACATTTACCCTCAGTCCATTCCATCAATCTATCACATTTCTCCATCCATCCTCCTCTTTATCCTCCTCTCCACCTGCTGCTAACATGCATCTCATACAGTATAATACAACTGAGCTAGATCTCGCTGAAGAAATTAGTATGGTGAATTTGGTGTCATGCGTGAATCTTCTTAAGCCACAGGAAGAGATGAATTAAAACCTGAACATTTCCTCAAATGTATTTTATTTTTTAGTTATAAATTGATTCTGTGCAGTCCTAACAGGATAGAAATTCTCAGAATGCATATATGACATTTAAGACTCACAAGTTAGGAGTTCAGGCAGAGGTATTCTGTGGAAAGATGGTTTTCTTTTGACAAAAAAGTTCATGAAAAATACCTTTTTGAAAAAAACATTTCTCACCTTGTGTGGGAAGTACAAGGGAACAAATTCTGTTCCAGCAAGAAATTCAGATCCTTACAACCTTGCGTTCTTTGGTTTATTGAAATGGAGCCTTGCAAAAGTAAATGCTGTAGCCAGCTAGGCACATTTCCATGTGAAGTCATGGGAGTTGTCGTAAAAAATTTATAATTTCCTGCATTCCAAAGCAGAAATGTGCGTTTAATTCTGGGTATCTTCACTCCGCTCGTTCTCTCTGACCAAGCTGACTTTCTGCTATTGAAGGATTTTGGGCAGAAAAGGTTTTTACACCCAGATCTCTCAATAATAAAGCAATAAAGTCAAATACTAACTAAATATATCAGATTGAATTATAATCAACATGCTAAGCTCGAACAATTTACACAGTGTATTTATCAGGTTTAAGAAGCTAAACAAATACCAGAGAGTTAGTCTGATATTTTTTCCCCTGACAGCATTCCAAGCAGCTGCACATTACAACAGCACAGTGTCAAAATCTCATGACAAAAATTGCTTTAATTCAGAAAAACTATGGCAAAAAAAGGAGTTCAGTCACTGTGACAGTAGTGATGTTTTGGGTCTGACACAATCAATAGTTTCAGCAGTAACAAATCAATATTTGGTTGGTCTCATAGCAGCTCAGATAAAGAGTCGATATATATTATGATGTATTTCCTAAAACAAGGCTACATTACAGACATAACACATTTTTGCCCCCACCTGTAGGACACATAAGTCAACAGCAACAGGGAGTGTATTTGAAAGATACCATGTTCTCCATGGAGAGGTGACCACATCCCACAGACGGTTTGCATGAGTCCCAAAATATGACAAAATATTTTGTTCATGCCCTCCAGAACAATACATAGTATTTTCTGATCTGACAGCAGGACAGGATGACATCATTTTTTGATGCCTTCCAAACTAACAATATAACAATGCCATGGTTAAGGTTTGGTTAGGTTTTGGGAAAGATCATGGCCCATCATGATTATGCTCAGCAGCTGGGCCGGCTTTGAGCACAGCCTGAGACCAACTGAATAATGTTACGCTACTGAAGTGATTTACTGACTTTCCTGTTGGAAAGATTGCTCACTAGTGAACCGTTTACTGTCATTAGTTCAATGAGCCGTGAAGATAACCAAACTGACTTAGCCCCTGGATGCCAGGAGCCAAACCTGGCATGAAAACCACCTCGGTGGGCTACTGTTTTCCCGTTCAAACAGGCGCTGGTTTCGGAGGTTGTGTTCGGTCCTCAATCCGGCCGGGGTCACTGAAACATAGATGCTGACACTTGCTCATAGTGTCAGTTGCAATAGATAGCAGTGGGGGTGTAACACTAACACTGTTAACGCTATTTGCCACTGTAAACACCAATCAATGTCTGTGACAAGTAGGGCTGGGTATCGTTTAAAAATTTTCGATACCAGTACCGATACCAGTACCCTTAAAACGATACCGATACCAATTGAGTACTTCAGTCGATACTTTTTTCAATTTCAGTCGACACTAATCATTTGAAAAGAAAGCATCTTGTAAATTTCACCATTCCTCCCCATTCAAAAATTTTTACGAATAATTAAGGTGTCAAAATTGCTCCAAATAGACAGAAGGACAAACTAATAAAATAAAACGAGACATAACTACTTGTATAGGTATTTTTATTTCAGTTTTAACATGTCTTTGAAAACATACCTACACATTACCCAAAATAAGTAAATGAACTAATGGCCTATACCGTAAAACTGTTAAGACCATAGACCTCTCACTCTCTCTCTCTATGCGCATACGGCATCTACTGACCAAAATCCGAAGTATTTCCAAACGGGGCTTTTTAGGTTGCTTGGAGTCCAAACCACTCTCTTTGCTGCAGAGTTGGGCTCTGAACTTTCTGCCATTTCGTTTTTCTCTCTGCCATCTGCATCACGGTTTTTGTCGTGTCTCACTTTCAGCAGTGAGTGACGCTGTGCAAGTGCAACTCCTGTGACCGGTCCCTGACCGGTCATGCGGTGCGCCCACTCGCAAAGCAGCCGCTGTGTGTGTCCAATTTAGAATATTCGTTGACAGCCCTAGAATACATACACGCCGTGTCCTGTTGAGATGACGACAACGCTGGTGTAGAAGCCGGCTTCTTAAACACAGTGCAGTTCTCCGTCCTGAAGTTTGCTCTGTGCTTGATGAGGTGCTTCATCATGTTAATAGTATTGCCCATTTTCCCTGAAATAATTGCGTGTAGTACAGTCATACTTTTGAACGTTTTGCTGCCGGCATCTCGGAATGATGACCAGCCAACTCCGCACGGCTTCAACCCGCTTTACCGGCATACAAACTATTGTTGTTGTGGTGGTGGACCAATCACACGGCGCATTGAATCGAAGAACGCTTGCGGTTATTGGCTGCGAGCAAAACAATAGAAAGTCATTTTTTTCTTGATCTGGGTACAACAAGAACCGATTGCAGGTATCGTTTGACAGGCGGAGTTTCGATACTACTTGGTACCGAGTTGTTTCGGTCGATACCTGAAAGGTATCGAGTACCGATACCCAGCCCTAGTGACAAGGGACCTTTGTTTTCATGGTTGTGCTACTTAATAATGGGGAAAAAATCTTCCCCATCAGAAAACATGCCCAGAGTCATTTTGATCTGCTTGCTTCTATTTCATTTGGTTTACTTCTATTAACGTATCCTGCTGGTGATACCCTTCAATCCTCAGTGAATCATGGGTGCATTTAGTTCTGCGTGGCTTTTGTCTCCATCCATTTACAATCCAATCATCCAGGCTGCAGGTTAATGTGTGATGTAAAGGAGGTCCATTGTCTCTGTACTCATCACTGTCTCCTCTTGTCTCCATCTCCCATAACCCCTATTTCCCATCTCATCTCACCTTGTGTCAAGCACCCGCTTCAGTGACAAGTGATAAAAATCAAGCAGAACACGAGATGAAGGCAGCTGGGGCTGATCAGTTTATTTTGGTCTGAGGCAGACAATGTGTGGAGTATGAGATCTGTATTTCATCCCTTGGTAAAGCACCTAAAAGACACATGATGCATTTATACAATCTTCGTTGATTGTACAAGCAGTTACTAACTTACACATACAGCAGTTACAGAGAAGCATTATCATTTATTTGGAGTCTGTTTGTTGCAGGTAGTGTGCAGTTTCTCACTGAAAATAGCTGGTGAGCAGTGGGTAAATTTGTGGGCTGGAGGGCAACAATGAGCCGAAACTCTCAATACAGATCTGTTTGCAAAGGGCTGCACCAGAATGCCCTATGTGTGCCAACTGTGCATCTGCTAGAAGAGGAAGCTGGACACGTAATTTCATATATGTAAGAGTGTATTTTTCTTGTTGCGCAGCCAAATACAACAAACAAATGAGATCTCCATGTTGTGGCGAGGTAGCCATCTTCATTTCAGTGCACTTGAATGGAATGCATGCGTGTATGTGGACCCCGATTGCTGAGGACTGCACGCTGACAGTTGATGTACTTTCATATGTACGTCTGTGTCTGTATTGTATGATCAAAGCTTAAAGCTCATATCTAGCTTGTTCAATCCCTACAAAAACTACTGTGCTGAACTATTTCTTGGCTAGGCCATAGATGCTCAGTCTTCTAAAGTGGACCACCAGTGGCTAAACCTGTGTATCACAGGAAATTTCAATGCAACGTCTCTTTTTTAAACTGTCTGGCTAGGCTTAGTAACTTTCTGGAGTTGCGGCTGGTTGCCTAGCAACTGCTAATTATTCCTTTTTTTAAATGGGAAACCTTTTACTTTTTATCACTGCCCCATTAGTGTCGCAGATTGAAAACTGGATACTCTGTAAAGTCTCACCGAGCTTTGTGTTTGATTCATAATAACAAAGGTGCCAGACAGTGGTAACGTCCTTTATATCATGCGCCGCAATTCAGTCTAGAAGTGACGACTCATACAATTAATACCAGAGCAGTTATCCCTGTGGGTGTTTTCAATTACTTTAACTAATCACACTACCAGTCAGCTTGATGTTTGGTGGAGATATGCTGCAAACTAATAATGAAAACAGTGTACATTGTTCCAGGTGCAAACTAACAAGAGACCCTTTGTCTGCATAGCCATGATGGTGAACACTGCTAATACATACACACAAGAAAGAGCTACCTGACATCATGTAGTTATCGTGAGTTCTCTGAAAATACTTCAGGTTAATTATCAGTAAGTGAAAGTAATCAATTTTATTTGCGTATTTTCTGTGTCATGTTGGAGCTTTCCTGCCTGGAAGGTAAAATGAGTCAACTGTTAATTTAGAGAGTGTTTCTTAAATTATCAGCCTGCTCTATGGGACTGCATAATTAACCACAACTTCTGCCAAAATACGATGCAACGGGGAGAATCTGTAGTTGTGGTGGTTTGTACTAATTTCTGCCCATACACACAATGAAGGACAGACAGTTGCACACACATAAATACACACAAACATCAAGAAACCATCTCCAAATTGTTCATTTGAGTTTAATTAGATGAACTAGTCCTAGAGAGCAGTCGTCTTGATGAATGTCCCTTTTCTCCCTGAGTTAATAGAATCATCGGATTTAAAGCAGTTTTCATTGACGTGCTTGTAAGTCTGCACTCTTATTTAAATCACATCATATTTAATCAAACGTATTACTTTAGGGCCAAAGAGACATAAAAACGTTCAGACTTAGGTACATGCTTACGATGTTTAGATGTCAATGAATGGAGTTGGAGGTCAGAAGGCATGTGTGAGTATATTTATTTTTGTGAGTTTTGAAAGCTCATCTTTCATTCGTCTGCAGCACTAGGCAGAAGCTTACCCATGTTCCACACTTACATCATCAAAATATACACAAGTGTTTAGCTATTGACAATACAACCATGACAGTGTTAACTGCACTGCTGTCACCTGACAGCTGGTGTTGCTCTGAATGTCGCAGTAAATTTCACCCTTTTTTTAAAATCTCAAATGTGGTGAAATGTTTGCAAAATGAAAGCAGATTCTTTAAGAGACAAAGTCTAGACTGTGTATAAAGACTGCCATGTTTTTTCCATTTTCCATTCCAGTTTTTAACCATTGCTTGAGCACTTCTAAAGCTGTTCAAGCTTCGACATTTCGTCTTACAAGCTCTTATTTTTTTCCCAAGGAAAAAAACCTCTGACTCAAAGGTGGCGTCTATTTACAAAAGTGGCAACTGGACTCTCGCTTCTCTGTTCTTTTAAAATGTCAGCGCTGTCAAGACAAATAGCTATTGGTCAAGACCCTTGCACTTTAAGGAGACAAACCTAGGACCAAGACTTGAACCAGGGATGGAAGTAACAGATGACATTTAACATCTTTACTGGAACAGTTTTTACAATTTTTACATTACATCCATCACAAAGAAGGAAAACAAGTCACATGATAAAGTCAGGATAAGAGTCAGTGATGTCAACTTGTTCACTGGCGTGTGAGTGTCAAGGGATGCGGTCAAACCTGGGTCGAGCCTTGTAAATGGACTATACTTGTATAGCACCTTTCTATCGTCTCCAGACTCAAGGCGCCTTTACACTACAGATCACATCAGTATTCACACACACATACACACACACATCTATACACTGACAACAGAGGCTGCCATGCAAGGTGCCAACTGTTCATCAGAAGGTAACTAATCACATTTACACACAGTGATGGCACAGCCGTGGGGTTCAATATCTTGCCCAAGGAACACTTTGACAAGCAGACTCGCATGACTCGCTCTACCTACTGAGTCACAGCCACCCACAGTTGGTGAACAATACAAACAATGTACAACAATGCAATAAAATTTAGGAGGACAACATTGTTACAGTTAGCATTATAGCACCTCAGCATAGATTTACCACAGCAGGAATGATGAGGATGCGGATGATGTGGATTTGCTGGTGCTTTATATTGTTGCTTATGCTGCATTTTACACGTATCTGAAGCTTATTTTAGAAAAGGAAAAGAGCCTCTACCTTAAGTAATCACTGATTTCATGGTGAACACGCCATGTGACCCAAATCAAACATACCCAATGTTGTGTGACCAACAGGTGCATGCTTGGTCTGCCTAAAATGCTCATGGGTGATCTTCCAGCAGTGATTTCTACATTTAGTCAGAAACTTCTCCTTTCATTGAAGTATGTGAGGCCTTTCTGCTGTTTTTGACAATAATCCTCATCACGGTCGTGACTGCCGAGCGCTCATTCAGCTCCAAACCCTTTGAATTTGAGGGTTGCAGTGGGACAGAGAGGTTGAGCGGACCGGTTATGTTGTGCATTGAGAATAAACAAGCAGAGGAGTTCAACTTGGGTCACAGAATCAGACTCAGGTGAGAACAACAACAAACTCATTGATGAATGTAACACTGAACACAAGAGAACAAAGCATTGTGTGTGTGTGTGTGTGTGTGTGTGTGTGTGTGTGTGTGTGTGTGTGTGGAACTCTCTTTTTGCTTTAATGTGTGTTTGAAGCTGCACCTGCTGTCAAGTCTTGTTTATATATCTCTGTGCTGGCTGCCTTGGTGATACTTTATGCTATACTGGAAGGTTATTAATTTCTGTAGCCTAATATACCTCTGTATTTGTTTGTGAATTTTATTTAACTAATACTGAGTTTTGCCCTCTTTTCTCATTAATTCATACAAAGGTTCTGTATTTACAAATGATAATCAGTTGTATGCACAGGCTGCAAATGCCCATCTATAGAAAAGAAATGTGTTGTTGGTTTGCTCAGGACGCACTTTGACTGACCTACTTTTTAGTTTTTTATTCTTTCCATCCCTGCCTGACCCAGAGGAGCTGGGTTTCACACTTAAATCATGCTCTCAGCACTGTAAGCAGATTGTGTTCTTTCACTGTAAGACACGATGTACAGTGTCTAAATAGCTGATGTGTGTAATTGGAAATAGAAAACCTCTCCAGCAATTCAAAATGCAATAACAACGGCAAAAATGCAAATTGCATGTACCTGTTCTTCTAAGTTGTTGTGTAGCTTCTATAACGTTACATCCTAAATGTTATTGAAAGTGCCATAGGATGAAATGGAAGGCCTTCATGCACTTTCTGTCTGCCATTGCATAAATAAGTGACCTTATTTGCATCCAGCCCTTCACAGCCAATCAATGACTGTCCGTTCCCAAATTCAGCTCTCTATGGTGAGCTATAGTAATATCTCTGAAAGGCTTGTGACAGTAGCTCTTACAACCATCTAATGTATTCTCAACATATTCTTCAAAAACCTCCATTGTTATGTACATGTATTGGGGTCAGTGTAAACATTGTGGTAGAAAGGCAGGAAGTCCTGAGTCACTGATTTCATCTTCTCTATTTCACAATAACATCTCCAATTTTGTGCACTGCGCGCTGAGGTTTGTGTGCTTTAGAAGATAGTTTAATCAACAAATTCACGTCTCTTCAATACAACAGATGCTGCAGTTTTTCTGTCAGCAACTTTGTACTGAGATAGAACTTACAGTAAAGCTGGTATATGTAGTACTCTGGTAGAAACTCACCTCTGTGTCATTGCATTTAGGTGGTGAGTCATGGTTTTGTTTTGTTTTACAGTCATTCAGTTTAATATTCAACCATGACGTTCTCATGCCTGTACTTCTTTAAGGAAAAACACTCAATAAATACTAGTTCTGCAATATTGAGCAGCTTTTATGTGAAGAACAGGAGCCTGCTGTGTCTGAAAACAACTTTAATGAGAGTGTTAAGACTGAACGAATGCCAATGTTGCAGGTCATAAAACCAAAACAATGAGATCTGACGGGGGGCAGCAGAGTCAGGTGATTTATTTGGGATGATCGCCATGAGCGACCTCTTTTCACCTACAAGAAGAAAGTTGATTCATTACTTATATGAGAAATAAAATCAAAGCAGCTTCAAACTGTACTCTCCTGTGGTGGGGTGGTACTTTTGTATTGTCCTTAGATATGATAAAGAAAAGAAATTTAGAAATACTTTTAAACCATCCTATACGTTTGACTCCTCATAACATTAGTGACATTTGCAGCTGCTGCATACAGTCCAGGAGCATTGTACTGAGCACTTTGGGATGTTTTCTGATAAATAGAAATTTAGTAGAGTTACAAAGATTTGTTCAATATCACTCAACTAAGACAATATCAGTAGTTTCTTTAAATTTTAGAGTCTGTTAGCCTGTTTAATAGAGATAATGATGAATATTGTTACATGTATTGTATATGGGGTGATGGAGAACACATGGATAAAGTCAGGTGTGTCTATGAAATATTTAGGCTAACATAAGAATGTTGTGTGTTGTGTAAATGTGTGTGACAAGTGAATCCATTAAAAATGTGTTTAGTCACCATTTCACTTTGTGTTGCTAATTCAGGTGTTCATTATCTGTGAAACATTCACTGAAAACCATCCACATGGGCACTGGCCCCAGCTGCAACCCCATTCGCTTCAATGGCTAATTTTTTTAAATTTGAGGTAGTTTTTGGTTATTTACATGCCGACAATCACCAGGATGCAGGACATGTGGAATCATAGATTCAACCAATCATCAAAATACATTGCTTAAGCAATGAGCTGTCTTTTTGACTTACAAGTGCAATCTCTTCCTGGCATGCAGCACATGCATACAAGCAGAAAGTGAACAAACATACATATTTATATAAAACACTGAACTTCTCTTGAACCAGGAGGAGGCAATGAAAGATCAAAGCAGTAAAATCTTGTGTGAAATATGAGTATTTAACTGATTAAAGCTGCAGTGACAAACGGTCATATACCCTGAGGACAGCTGAGTAATGCGGAGCATTTCCTTCACTACTTCTACCACTACCTCTTCTGACACTTATGAAAAGTATTACTTCTGTAAAATGAGTTAGCTAATTGCGGTCAGTTGCTCTGTTTTCCCCACAGTGAACCTCTGCAGGAAAAGCATTAAGAGGTTGACTGACAGATTCAATCTTCAGGTCTTCAATTACATTCTTTCTCATCCTCCTTCAGGTCCTCGATTACTATCTTCCTTGTTCTCTATCCCTGCTCATTCTCCTCCTGCCTCCTTCTTTTTACTCCTCTGGCCTTGCCTTTTATCACTTTCACCTCTTTCTTCTCCCTTCTAGTCCAACTCCCCCCCTCCCTTAAAGTTGAAAAGAATTGTGAATTCTCCCTATGTGTAAGGAATCCTATTGTGCATTTTCCCATTTATTTTAAACGGAAATAAAACCTTTTTAGGTTTATTTGTGGAAAAAGCATCTAAGCTTTAAACCTCTGGATGGACGTTTCCCAAGGCAGTGGTTTTAACCGACGCTTAAGGACTGGCACTTATATGAGACACGCTGTCATCTTTTATGGAGCATGTAATAGTCCTGAATAAACTACAAGTCTTGATACAGATGTTCAGCCTTTCCAATAACCAACAATGTCCATCAATATTTGGGACGACTTGTGTGAATTTTAATTCTTCTTGGAAGCTGGAAGCTAGCACACTAGAGTAACTAGCCTGTCTTCCACTTTCTGAGTAGCTTAGTTTTTTTTCTAACTAGACTATACTTTTTGGTTTTTTTTGACACCTGCATCTGTGAGTTATCAACTCTTTCTCACTCTGTGTTCTACAAAGAAGGATGTCTAGCTAACGTTAGCCATCTTTTTCATGTGTGGCACCAAGGCAGAAAGGTCAATAAAACTTATTTGTTGACATAGTACATAAAAATCATTAACATATTGTTACACAGCACGGATACAGGACTCAACTGCAGGACTCGGGAGGCAGATACAGGAGGTAAACAGTTTTTAATCCAAGGCAAAGGTTTGGTACACAGGAGTTCAGTCAGGTAAAGCAGGCAAACAATCCAAAGGGGTAAGGCAAAAGCAGGGTCAAAACCGATAAGCACACAAGGGAAACGCTGGAAAGTAGGACTCATAGTACACTAACAATCTGGCACTAGGGAAGGGGAAACAAAGGGTTTAAATACCCAGAGCAAAATGAGGTGATGCGACACAGGTGTGTGTGATTAGGGGCAGAACAACCACGAGGCGGGAAAACCGGGAGGCTGGAGTAGGCCTAGACAGAGGAGGGACTGACTGTGACACATATTGTCTATGTGTTCTATTATATACGTCATATTCCATTTTTCTCTGGGAACTGGGGTTGTAACTATATTTTTCAGTGTATGTTTAGTTATAATTGCCCTCTAATAGAGAATTTAAACAAAGTCATAAATCTATGCCTGCAGGCAGGGGGCAAACAGATTGATAGTGTGTGTTTGCTTGAGCTTGCGTGTGTTTGGGTTTAAGTTTGATGTGTACAATATGTGTCTATGCATTTCCATATACTTCGGTGTATTAGCATAGCAGTGCATGTGCGCGTGTGTGACTCTCTTTTAGATAGTGAATATCTAGGTGATCATAAATCAAAGTCAACAAGGTTGCAAACTCCCCGAGCAGAACAAAAGAGAATAGAGTTCAGCTGGGTCTAGCAGAAGAGAATCATAACTGTATAAAGATGCACTCGTATAAATCAATCAGACTGCTTAGCATTTTGCTGACTCATGCTTTGGCTTGCCGAAAAAAAAAGCAGCCCAGAAAAACATTCAACCAATCCCGCACTCATATTTAGACTTGATCTTTTTCTTTTTATTATTTTTATTGAATAAGCGAGAAAATCGGCATGATGAGGAATGTCAAAGAAACACAAAGTAAGTTGGTGGAAAATAGCAATTCTAGTACTGAGTCAGCAAAACTGATGAAATGAACAAATGAAATGACAGCATTTCAGCTTTTCAAAGTTCAGATCCGAGTAATTCCTCATAGGACACTGACACATCTGAATCACTGTGGTTCGGGACACCGGGCGAGGTGGATTTTTGTGTGATCTTGTGATTTTGCAAATCCAGCTGCCTCGCAAGATTAATTATAGACTAGCTCTATGGGTACAGTCTACAAAGGGAATTGGGAATATATTGTGAGATCAAGCCATTTCTATTCTTTGAAGTTTTGCTCAGTTAAAAATCTTTTCTGTTCTTTGGGTTCTTGTCCACGTATTGTTGTGCTTTTGGACACAACATTAATAAAATGACTTGAAAGCCATAGTCTGCAGCAATGCCAGCAGCGGTTAGCGTTAACATGCTTGCTAACATGTTCATAGTGGCAATGCTAACATGGCAAGAAGAATCTCTGGGAACCCCCAAAGTCATCAGGATGCATCCTGTGGAAACCATGATTTTCTGTGCCAACCCATCTATTACAATTTGAAATATTTCACTGGATAAGAGGCCAATTTTGAGCCGCTGATAGTGTTAGATGAAAAGTCAAATGATGAACAAGGTCAATGGGTTTCTTCCGCTGGGGATCATGAATGTCTGTACCAAGTGTCATGGCACACACATTACGCCCAAACCCCACCGGGCGCGTCTACAGCGTGTTGCATGTGCGCCTTGTCAGTGCGAGCAATACGCGGCCATTCTAGTCAATGTATCAAACCCCACCGGCTCCGCCATGGTCCGTTTCTGAAGCGTCCCAGGAGCGGCTCTCCGCTCGGCTCCGCGTGAAGTACGCGTCTGTTCTATTTTTGACGCTTGACGCGAGCAGCCTGCGTCAATTTACACAGACCACCTCAAGCAGGCGGAAGCCAGACACGGAAAAAGCTAAGAGAATCCGATGGATTTTCAAAATAAAATGCGCCATGCAAACTGCCGGTCGTAAAAACAGACAAAAGCGAAACCAATTACAGTTTAGAAGCATATTTAGAAGAACATAGACCGGGAAAATGGCCAAATCTCTGAGCAAGTAAACAAAGTCTGGGGGCTAAACGCTCCACTTCTGAAACACTCCCGGTGGGGTTTGAAGTCGTGTGCAGGACGGACCAAAACCGCGGCGTGTACGCGACGTGCCAGAGACGTGTTTGGTGGGGTTTAGGAGTTAGTTGTGTGTTCTGATGCTTCCTGTACTTAAGTCTCTCAGCTCTGTCTCCCACTTTTCATCTTCTAAATCTAACTCTTCCATGACATCATCCATAAAAGTAGTCAGACAGTCAACATGCAACACTTTATGAGACAAATGTATATGTCAGGGGTCATCAACTACATTTGTCCAAGGGCCAGAATTTTTCTCGGCAGACACCATCAGGGCCAGACGCTCTCGTAAAATTAAATTAATATTGTATCCTAAGTAATATATTATTATTTCATATATCAATTTGCCTTTGAAATGTATGTTATTTTTAGCCTTGTCAGTGTTAACAGACTCATATTACTTGTACGGTAGCAAGCCACTAGGGCGAAACAGTATTTTGGGCTTCATATTCATGAGGCTGTCAACTGCTAGGGTGGGAAGGTGATGCCGCCGGACGAGGCGGCCAATCACAGTGAACTGATTGACATCCAGGCCGCTGGTACATGAAGCCTGCTCTCCGTGGTGCGAAAGCTTGAGCGCCTTTGGGTAGCTTGTCCCCAAAAGTATGATACACTGAAGACATTGGCCATGTATGTGCCCACCATGTTAGGACAACATACACCTGTGAAGCTGTGAAAAATGAACTAGGACTGCAGGCGCATAAGGCAGGCATAACAGCTGTCAAGCCCGATGTTAAAAGATAGTGTCTGAGGGAAATGTCACTTCTCCCATTAACCAAACGTGAGTATTTCAGTTTTGTGATTTTCTTGATTTTACTTCTTATTTATTTGTTGGATTACAGGCTACTTTAATTTGATGTAAAGAGTAACATTTCTCATAACTGACGGCCTGACGCTTTTATTTGTCGTTTGTATCTATTTGCTGATGTGCAAAGCTTGCACTTACAATGCTCTTTTCTTTTATGTTGACGGTTGTTATTGAGACACTGCAATAGTGCGCTATTGTGTGGGGAAATGAAGCCCAATAAAGGATAATTTTGACAGACGTGAAACAATAAAAGAGAAACGCGTTTATCGTTTATGATTGGAGGCGGGCTATGGCACAAGCTACTTTTCTGAGGGCGTTTGTTTCATATCACTTAAAGAAAAATGTGGAAACACTTTTTCCTCTTCACTAGGCTATTCCTGAATCCAGTAATATTCTGGGGGCCAGATGGAAAGCTCTGGCGGGCCGGATGTGGCCCGCGGGCCGCCAGTTGACATTCACTGGTATATGTGAATAGTTGCATGTGCTAAATATGTGTGTGTTTTAGTAACAGATAAACTCGGCGGCTCTCTGGTTCATTATAATGACAAATGGCAACATGTGTATCTCTATATATGCATGGGCGTATGTGTGAGTTTAACAGTATGATTCTGTGTACTGTAGGTCAAACACACAGATGCCTCACATTTGTCGCTATATATTTGTCCCTGTTTTATCTTTGTTGGTGTCTGTGTGCACTGCTGTTAACACTGACATGCTAATGTCAACATGTATGTTGACATTAATAACAGATGCATCATGCACCCACACATATGGGGAGATGCGTCAAATGACGACATGTTTTGTATTTGGTTTCCTTCTGTTTAATCAAGTATATAAATCAAAGAAAATTAATTAAAAAAAATTGAGTCAGTAGTTAGATCCCAAGTGATATCTACTGCTTCCCACCCCCACATATTCTCACAATCCTTATCATCACTCCTAAAAGGAGCTGCTCTGTGCTCACCTGACCTGCGTGAGCTCACCCAGATTGCTGCAGTAATACGTTAGAAATTTTGCATAATATACAGAAACAATGATCTACATTATACAAGTGAGGGACATAAATATTCTATACCTTCACTCATGACCTATTTCAAAAGTGCTTACACATGTGAAACAAAGCGTTTTAATCTGCAATGAGAAGTTTAGGGTGCCTTAAAGACCTGTACACCCATGGCGCGCACGTGCGCACACACACACACACACACACACACACACACACACACACACACACACACACACACACACACACACACAGAGGTGGTGTCTGCAGGTGACTGTAATTATTTTTACTGGTTAGACCTCTGCAAGGACTGTGTGGGTGTGTACAAACTGAGCATAATAGGGATCTTACACAGCAGACATTTTGACTTGTGCCCCAGTAAGCCATGACAGTGTGGCAGTGAGACCCTGAAACTGAAGCAGCTAAATGGAATTCAGCGATCATTTCTTTGCTCAGGTTGCTCACTGCAGGCTTTTCCAACTGTGAAATATCAAAATTTGAAATTTGGAAGATACTTTTGTCTTTTCTGGGCCACTGTAGAAACATGGACAAACAAAATGGTGGACTTGTGGTAGCTAAGTTATGTAAAAGGCTCTTTTCAAGGTAACAAAAAAAAAAAGAATTATTACTTTCAAGTATACACTAATTTACTAGCAGAGGCTGTGCCATCAAAATGAAAGGTTTAAATGATTTATTTAAAAAAAAATTAAAGATTGTGAGTAAAGCATTAGCAAGTAAAGCACTTCTTCAGTCTGTTGTAGGAAAGCTTCAGTGGGGAATCCACATTGCACCAGACTACAAATGACCCCTTCAGGATTCTATGGATAGTAGGAAGGACAGGAAAAAGTAGAAGAAAGAAATGTAATAAGTAGCATGTGATGAAATAAATTGCAGCTCATTAGTGCATGGAGTATACATGTCATTGAGGATAAATATAAGCCATACCTTATGCACAATTAATATAGCAAAGTGAATCCTGGTTACTGAAACAAGCCACCTGTGAAGGCACCAACCTGTCACTCAAAATGTCCAAAATCTTATTAAGCCTTAATTAAATATTAAAAACCCGTAACTTATCTAGAAAATCATGGTCTGTATAGTTGTCATGACCAGGAAAATTGGCTATAGAAATAGTGCAAGTTAATGATGAAATCATTACCCTTTGCGTTTGTATGACCATGAGCTGACAGACGCAGCGGTCATCCTATGAAGCAGCTTATTCTAAAAAAAACAAAACACATTTATGGTGGCGGTGCAGTAGGTGGTCTGGTCCATCTGGCATTTGTCAATTCTGAGCCTAGCCATAGAGGTTGCTGCTTGTTGCAAACACATCTGAGCAAAGAGACTGACTTCAAGCCTTCTAGCTTGCTTGTTATCTTTAAACATTTACTTTTTTGAAAGAAATATACAATCCTGAAGACATATGCATTCACCAAATACTCCCTACTGCCTATTTTACAAAAATACATGGCTTTCTGGTGTGACTGTACAGATGTGTAATTTGCCAGAGTAGAAAACACCTGAGAGTGACTGTGGGGCCTTGTAGCCAATTTTGAAACACTAATGACTGGTTTAGTATTTAATCCATCAAACAAATGTGTCCAAATCAAAAGAACATTGGAAGAATGGATGGAAGGATGACATAAGAAAGAAAGAAAGCTTCATTTCCCAAATGACAGCATGTATTTTTCATTAAGCAGCTGAAATTATAATTGAGGGACCAAGTCAAAACACAGTGCCATTATAGACCTTTCATTACTGCTGACTGACTATAAATATAATATATAATTCATATAAATGTGGAAACAAAAAGGGGAGAGAAGGACACAAATAAAATGAGTTGGGGTGAGGCTGAGGGGTAAGACTAATGTAGCATGGGAGTTTCTTGTAAGGTGAAAGAGCTTGATGGATGCGTGTGTCAGTGGGCGGTTGGTGTATTATTGATTGACCTTAAGAACGCTGGGTGAAACATGCAAACACTGTATTGTCACATTGCATCTTCTTTTATTAGCATATGTGTGTTGTTACCCTGTGAGTGCATGTGCGGATAGTATGCCCCTTATGTGTTGTCTTTAATGTCCTAAAAGTAGACATGACCACACTTTGGCCTTGAATTGAATTCTATGTTACTTTATTTTGAGTATATCTTAATGTGCAAACATACCATACGTACCGTGACTGTTCTGTACACAAACACACACGCACACACACTGGGTAAATACATGCTTTGCTTTAAGTGATTTATCAGTGATGACACATGGCTTCCAGTAGCTTCTCAAATGTCTCTTTCTGTCACTGGAACATTGTGTAGTGTAGCATGAAGTGTGCGTATACTGTATACAGTATACATATATGTGTGTGTTTGGTAAATACAATGATGTTGGCACATGTGCAACTGTTAATGACTTTATTTTAAAGCATCAGTTTAGTGTTTGCGTGTTTATGCGAGTGATCCACTGGTTTTAGCTTCATGAAATGTGACAACTGAGTTATACCACTGGGTAACACTTTACCATGCAAAGCCACGTAGAGGATTCTCTCATGCTTCTCTCTCTCTTTCGCACACTCTTTTGCAGCTCTGCTCCACCTCCTCACTTCCCACCCCCTGGAGATTGCATTCTGCACTGGCATTTCCTTCTGTATACTGTAAATGATAGATGTGGGATTTTCGGGCTAACGAAAAGAAAAGAAGAGTCTGCAGCACTATCACATCTGATTACTGTGAGGGCCGATGTTGGTTGACTGCTCGTGGACTCCTGTGAGGATGTTGATACTGAGATCTAAAGGAGTATTTTGAAACTTGAAGCTCTTCTTCAATGCATTACTTTCAAAGATCAGGGCCTACATTTCATGGAATGGAAGTGGGGATGATGGGATTTACTTTAATTTGGGATAAAGCCACAAGCTGTATTTTGTTGTCAGAACTCTTTGAAGTCCTGCTATGTGAAACACATTCAACAAAATACTATAGGTGAGTGGATGATCCGGAATAAAATGCACTTATTAGATCACTCAGTTGGGGTAAACAGAGTAGCCTCTATGAATGCTGGGTGCCAAATTTACAATGTTATAGTGTGAATGTTCCTGACATCATCTTTGTGTTTGAAATATACAAACCAAAATCATATAATACTATATTTATATGACTGTGATGACTACCAATGGAGTGCAAATTTACATTTTACAAGTTAGCAAAATATAATGCAGGAAATAGTCTTCACCCAGGTGGGGACAACTCTCAGGACCACCACCCAAGGTGTGGTCCCCACCCGGGTCAAATAGCTGGGATTCCCACACTGGTCTCTTAAAACTTAACAAGCCTTT
This sequence comes from Argyrosomus regius, assembly GCA_946959425.1. NCBI lineage: Eukaryota > Metazoa > Chordata > Actinopteri > Sciaenidae > Argyrosomus > Argyrosomus regius. The sequence goes on along the minus strand of OX336887.1, from coordinate 18,378,663 downwards.
TGGACGACAGGCAAAAGGTCCTCAATAAGCAAAACAAGTCCCTTCAATGAATGAATTGAACCTAGGGCACATTCTATTTATTCATCTTCCTTTTTAGTGCGATTATTCTATTGTGAATGTAGTACTTGATAGCAGCCCTATCGCCCTCTTTAAGAGCCACTGCCTTTCAGGCAGGACTCGCAGTTCCCCTTTACCTGGTACTTTGCAATTCTTTATGAAATGAGACGTGTCTTTCAACAGCCCCCACTTCATCATCTGTCCACTTGCTTCTCGCCTTCGCAGCTGTCATAAGTGGGGGGAAAAAAGAAAATCTCTTAACAATGGAACAATGGCTCTACTAAAGTGAAAAATGCAGACTAGGAAATAGAAACTATTTTTTAAATATTTCAGTTCATATGAATACAACCAACCTTGCTTTCAATTAGAGGACGTTGAAGCTTGAGAAGTGCCCTCCATGTTGTCCGGGGTGGTTGAGTCCTCAGAAGTCTCAGTTCTTGAGCCTTTGAGAAGCACAAACAAAATACAGTATGGAGCGTTAAACCCAGTAGTAGATTGTTTAAAGCAGATAGACAATCATTAATACTGTAATATTATGCTATAACACATCTGCACTCTACACTACAGACTAACCATACCCATTTCTCAATGTCTTTCTGCTGCCCAGACATTAACTGCCTTCAATCTTCTTTCTACAGGTGCATCTCAATAAATTGTAATATCATGGAGATCAGCAGTCTTCCCCATGATAGTGTAGCCTACTGAACCAGACCAAGAGACCATTTAAGGGCTTGGGAAACCTTTGCAGGTGTTTTGATTTACTGAATTTTGGGTTTTCATTAAATGTAAGCCATAGTCATTACAATTAAAAGGGATAAAGATATGAAATATTTCAGTCTGTGTGTAATGTATGTATGTATATATATATATATATATATATATATATATATGAATTGAACTACTGAAATAAATTAACTTTTCCATGATAGTCTAATCTATTGAGATGCACCTGTTTTCTGATCTTTCCATAATCATTCAACGTCTCCCATTCTCTAATTTATTTACTGTTATTCCTCAAGTCCATCTAACATGATTATCAACTGTCACCACTCTCATAACACTCAAAGATATTACCACATACTGTGCAAGTCATGATACCTTTATGTTGATGTAGGCCAGTAATATTTTCTTCGCTGAAATCATCGTCACTCATGATTTCATCTGGTTGGGGAAAAAAAAAAAAAAAGTCAAGGCAAAGAAATTAAAAGGCTGAACATGCCTAAGTGTTCTACTGGAAGTTTCAAACCAAACCACTTACCATCAGGGTGAATCTCAATGTTATCCAGTCCTTTCCCTTTCAGGTCAGGCAGTTTTCCTTTTTCCATTGCCATCAACAGTTTGCTGACTTTTGCAAGCTGCAGGGTACTCTCTGGCAGTCGGTAGAATTTCCCGGTGGACACGGATGTCGTGGCCAAGGAAGTTGGCGAGCTGATCCATTTCGTTTTCTTTTAAGTTTAGAACTGTAGGCAAAGTGGTGACTTGTTTTCGCAGTCTTGTTGAGGTGAGTGCCTCTGGGTACTTTGCACCACACTGGTTTGCATACTTGCGAAAGCAGTCAGAGCCTCTGTAATGGGAGAGGACACCTGGGCGTGCAAACAAGTAAATGTTATCTGTGTGGACTATCTTGTTCCAGTTTTTTACAAGGAGATTCATTGCAGCAATCATGTCAGGTGTGAGAAGCACAGGCACCTTTTACCACGGATCTCAACTCTGTCAAAATGCTTTGCAAGCTTCCTTTTCAACTCAGTAAGGCACATCATGATATCAGGATTCAACTCTGAGCGAACCTGGAGCTCCATTTTTGAAACTTCCCCTTGCCTTTTTCTGTTTAAAAAGTACTAATTGCGTCAAAATCACGTCAGCAAGATTTCCAAAGCTTATGCTGCTAGGTTTTTCTTCCAAATCCTTTATGCACTTAGCACACTCAGTTGCAAGAAACTTGTGCAGCAGCGAAACATCATGTGTAAACACCTGGGGTTTATTCCATTTGGCTTGTTGAAGTGTACCCAATGCTGCAGCTGAGATGGACTGCCCACTTTTTCTCATGCAAAGTGGCAAACTGTTTGGCTGACTCTGCAACAGCATGCCGATTTGCTATGATAGCATTGCACTGCACAATGGCTGCAACCTTGCCTAAACTGTGCCCCAGTTTCAAAGCCAAGGATGAGATTTTATGAGTTGCTTTCCAAATCATAACCAGCATCAGCTGTGATTGCTTGAATCACATGGGGAAAGTTACTGGGCATAACAAGGTCTGTGCTCTTCAATGGTGTTATAGCTCTAGCTGTTATCAATAATCTTGCGTATGTAATCATTCCTTCGCTCATGTGGTTTCCTGGCATTGTAAATTGACTCACCAAGGCTAAGTGTCACGATTTCAGGGGAGGAAAAAAGGCAGCGGACCCAAGGATGCAGACTTGCCCAAGAATGTAGAATTTAATAAATGCAAATAAGAAAAAGTGCACGCTGGAGAGGACAATCACACAGCACATAACATCGAACAATGACGCGACCCAGACTAAACTGGAAACAAGACTTAAATACAAACACAAACGAAGGAGAACGAGGAACAGGTGAGAGAGGGAGGAGAACGTCAGGCAAGGGGAGTGGGGAGAACACTGATAGGTGGGGAGAAACACTAGGAGGCAGGGCAGGACAATGAGACAACAAGAAGCAGGTGAGGCACAAGAGGGCAGGTGCAGGTAATCAAACAGGAGGGAAACAGGACAAAGACAGGAAGTGAATAAAACAAAACACAAGACAATACCAAGTACAAAATAAAACAGGAAACAGAAACACACAAAAACTCAAAACCATGACAGTACCCCCCCTCTAAGGGATGGATTCCTAGACATCCCAAAAAAACAAGACCACTGCACAGTCCAAACCAAGTTGGGAGGGAGGAGGGGGTCCGGAGGAGGGACCGAAACTAACAAAAGTTCCATCAACAGTCTATGGTGGGCGGTACCCCTCAAGATCGAGAAGCTGAGGGTAAACCTCCTCAGGAGGCCGGTGGCGAAGGCGGAGCCCCTTGGGAGGCCGGACAGGAGACCAGCAGTAGAGACGGAACCCCTTGGGAGGCCGGCGGCGAAGGCGGAGCCCCTTGGGAGGCCGGCGGCGGAACGCCTCAGGAGGCCGGACAGGAGACCAGCAGCAGAGACGGAACCCCTTGGGAGGCCGGCGGCGAAGGCGGAGCCACCCTCGGTGCTGCGACTGAGGCTCCGGGGAAGCAGGGTTGGCTGTTGGCCGGTCCACCAACGAGAGGCGAGGGGCTGGAGTTGGCCGGACCGCCGATGGAAGTCCTGATGTCGGCCGGTCCGCCAAGGAGAGGCGGGGAGCTGGAGTTGGTCGGGCCGCCGACGGAAGTCCTGATGTCAGCCGGTCCGCCAAGGAGAGGCGGGGAGGCGGAGTTGGCCGGACCGCCGACGGAAGTCCTGATGTCGGCCGGTCCGCCAAGGAGAGGCGAGGAGCTGGAGTTGGTCGGGCCGCCGACGGAAGTCCTGATGTCGGCCGGTCCGCCAAGGAGAGGCGAGGAGCTGGAGTTGGTCGGGCCGCCGACGGAAGTCCGGGTGTCGGCCGGCTCGCCAACAGGAGGCGAGGAGCTGGGGTTGGCCGGTCCGCCGACGGAGATCCGGGTGTCGGCCGGCTCGCCAACGAGAGGCGGGGAGCTGGGGTTGGCCGGGCCGCCGCCGGAGATCCGGGTGTCGGCCGGCTCGCCAACGAGAGGCGGGGAGCAGGAGTCGGTCGGACCACCGACCCAGGGCCAAATGAGACGCAGGGAAGCTCCGGCTCAGGGGCAAAGAGCAGCAGGAGCTCTGGCTCAAGGAAACTGGGGACACTGAGGAGCTCTGGCTCAGGGAAACTGGGGACACTGAGGAGCTCTGGCTCAGGGAAACTGGGGACACTGAGGAGCTCTGGCTCAGGGAAACTGGGGACACTGAGGAGCTCTGGGGACACTGAGGAGCTCTGGCTCAGGGAAACTGGGGACACTGAGGAGCTCTGGCTCAGGGAAACTGGAGACACTGGGCAGCTCTGGCTCAGGGAAACTGGGGACACTGGGCTTAGGCACGGGCTCGCAGGGAGTAGGTGGTCTGGGGGACTTGCGTCGCCAAGCTCTCCTACGACAGCGCTTAGCCCTCTGGTCCCCCCTGCCCATCACTACGTCTAAATCTTCCAGCTCAGAGTCAGAAAAAGTCACCGTAGGTGTGAAGAGGGGGCTTGGATGGGTAGCTGGGCTGCCGAGACTTGGGCACAGGCTGGGCGCAGGACCACTCGGGCTGGGGCAAGCCGAATCCGAGGATTCACCAAGGCAGGTGGCCAAAATAGGAAAAACTGTAGCAGCCATGGTTTGGACTGGGTGAGGTCTAATAAGAGAGTCTTAGCTACAAGTTCTTCATCCTTCGTTGTGGCCTGGGCAAGATAATCCAGAAGTCCCTGGAAACGGCGTCTAACCTCTTTCGTCTCCAGAAGAAAAAAATGCCAAGTCTGCTGGGTCCGGAGTTGGTCGCGTCATTCTGTCACGATTTCAGGGGAGGAAAAAAGGCAGCGGACCCAAGGATGCAGACTTGCCCAAGAATGTAGAATTTAATAAATGCAAATAAGAAAAAGTGCACGCTGGAGAGGACAATCACACAGCACATAACATCGAACAATGACGCGACCCAGACTAAACTGGAAACAAGACTTAAATACAAACACAAACGAAGGAGAACGAGGAACAGGTGAGAGAGGGAGGAGAACGTCAGGCAAGGGGAGTGGGGAGAACACTGATAGGTGGGGAGAAACACTAGGAGGCAGGGCAGGACAATGAGACAACAAGAAGCAGGTGAGGCACAAGAGGGCAGGTGCAGGTAATCAAACAGGAGGGAAACAGGACAAAGACAGGAAGTGAATAAAACAAAACACAAGACGATACCAAGTACAAAATAAAACAGGAAACAGAAACACACAAAAACTCAAAACCATGACACTAAGAATGTTTCTTTCGCTTCTTGCTACCAAGGAAATGTCATCCTGGTTCATTTCACAGGCAATCTTCCAAAAAGCTTCATGAACTTCATTAAGTCTCGGTAAGTCCAGTTGGATCCGTACTGGTACTGCAACTTGTCAGTGTATTACTAAGACTGCTGCTTCTTGATGATGAAACACAACTTGTAGGTTTCTCCAAACTGCTGATCTCCATGTGTGTTGTAGTTGTTTTTGAGGCAAAAGGAGTTTCTTCCAATGTCAGTTTCCTACTACTAACACTTGTGTCTGAGCAACTGTCAACTGAGTCTGGAGCATAGTCAATATCATCATAATCTGTATGAGCTGAAGATTCATCAGCAGCAAAGATTCAGATCCTTCATCACATTGAAAGTGATGAGTGATTGTACTACTGTGTTATTATTACCTGTTCACTGCTTGAAGAGTTTCCATCTTGAAATCCTCCATCACTGACCAAGGGATGCTCAACCTATAAAACCATGATATGATACCATATATATATATATATAAATATATATAACCCACACTGCCTCTGCACGTCCGCTGCCAGACCCTCAACACCTCCCCCGGACTCTGCGTTGTGATTTGGTGTTGTTGTAGCTGTAGAGGAGTGTCATGCGGAGGAACTCGACTTTATTTCACTCACACCTGGCTTCATGCACCTTCGGGGCGAAGGAAAGTAAACTCTCATAAAGACATAAATCTCCCACTCAAACGATAATCAACATAAAAAAAAATAACATAAATCACAAAAAAATGAACATCACTACCAAACCAGACCAAATACAGCATCTCCAAAAGGAATAAACCAACACAAAAACATACCCTCCCAAATAAAGCTCACGGTCAACAAAAAAAGCGGCCCACACTGAACCAACCCACCACTCGTTCCCCATATATATATATATATAATATATAAACAGGCAGGGAATTGCTGCTCCAGCCTGCCTGTGCACATTATGCGCATGACACAGCACACCAGACAATACAATGTATGCACAGCAACATGCACTTATGCGCATGACACAATACTCCACTGTATTGGCCTATCTTCAGACACCCCAGCAATCCGCACACCTGACTAAACAATACACACCAATACATATCATGTATAGTTCATTCTTGTGTGTGTGTTTATAGATTTTTAATACAACAATAACCTGTTTTTATATCGATTTTAAAGGTTTTATATTGCATATTGCCTGTATTGTATATTGACTGTACCTTCAACAGCGGAGCTGGAGCACCTTCTCTCAGGTCATAACAATACTGTCTCCAAGCACCTTATGTTTTTACTAGTGCTGTCAAAAATATCGCGTTATTAACGCGTTAACGCAAAACAATTTTAACGGCGTTAATTTTTTTATCGCGAGATTAACGCTCTTTGTGACCTAGTGAACTTGTAGTTTTTTCATAAGCTGTGGCCACTGCTAGTAACGTTAGAAAAACTACAGGATCCAGCTGTAAACCGGAAGCAAAACAATAAGCGCGCCCCACGCTACCGTATTGTGTGGATGTCGAGCACGAGATGCTGAAATGGACGCTGCTAACAAAATTATGAATGGAAACGTTCGTTAGATAAAAGTTATCTGTGTGTCGGTGTCGGTGTGAACTGAGTTATCATCGTAGCACATCCAGTCTGAAATACCACTTGATGGCCAAACATACCGGCAATTCAAATTCTCCGCCTCCTCCGCGTCATAACCAGGCGACAATGGATGGATTTATTTTGTATCACCCTGTTTTGAAGGTTGTTGAGGGGGCTGTTTTTGTGACTAGGTATTTATTTTTTTGTCATCTGTTTATTGATAGTGTTGCTTTGTTTGAGATTTTGCTTCAGACGTGAATGGCTGTAACACTTACATGTTGTTGTTGTGGTTTGCAATAAAAAAACATTTGCACAAAGCAAGCCTATCCACTTTTCCATGTTGATAAGAGTATTAAAATGATAATTCAAGGGACATTTAGAATAGATAAAAATGTGCGATTAATTTGCGATTAATCGCGAGTTAACTATGACATTCATGAGATTAATCGCGATTAAATATTTTAATCGATTGACAGCACTAGTTTTTACACAATCTGTTCTCTGCACCTTATATTTTTACTTTGCACTACAATTATACTGCATATCTATATATTTTCATATTGCATTTTTGAAATGTCTAGGTTGTCCTCTTTACTTCATTGTGTTGTTACTATGTGTAATGCTCCCATCTTGGGATCAATAGTGTCTGTCTGTCTCTATCTAATGCACATTAGCAGGGATGTGCTGTCATTTAAAAAAAAACTTATCGTGGTTGAAGTCATTTTGTTTATTTTTCACAAGACACACAGTTCAAAACACTTTCAAAATGGCATGAGTAATATATAATGAGGCATCAAATACTACAAAAAGACCAGTAGGTCATCTAATCAGTTTGTGGTCACTTTTTTTAAGGGTCAAGGTACTTGGTGAGCACTCTCCTCACTCTCTTTCCCTCTCCCTCATTACAGTCAGTGAGGTAGTTGTTACACTCTGTAGATGAACAGTCCGTGTTTGGAACAATACAGGGTGACACACAGCCTCCTACAGTCTCTTTACTGACCTCACAGAAATTGTGGAAAACAAAGCAGGCATAAATGACATGGGGCAGGTCATCCATGTTAATGTCCATGGGCCTTCTCAGTGCAGCAAATCTGGCCTTTAGGCGACCAAAAGCACACTCAATGACCATGCGCACCCTACACAAACACAGTCCAAAGTACTGCTCCTGAGGTGTGGAGCCACCGTCTGAGTACTCCTTCATCAAGTAAGGCAGCAGACGGTAGGCAGGGTCACCAAGAAGAAAAACTGGTATTGCCTCCTCGTCGTCCGCAATCTGTTTTTTCAGAGCAGGAATCTTGCCAGTCTTCAGGTACATGTTTACCTTTAGCAAACACCCGTGCGTCGTGCACACTTCCAGGCCACTTTATGACAACGTCCATGAATCTGTATTTGTAATCACAGACGGCTTGCACATTAAGGGAATGCTTTCCTTTGCGGTTAATGTAAGCCGTGGAGTTGGTGGATGGCTGCTTAATGTCGATGTGAGTGCCGTCGACTGCTCCCAAACACTGCGGCATGCCATGAGCATGGTGGAATCCTAAAACCAGGTCCTCTGCTTCGGGCTCCGTAAAAGGAAGCTTAACATATTTCGGGCCCAGTTGGATGGCGATGGCTTTACATGTCTGCCTAACAATAACAGAAACAACCTGTTGCGACACGCCAAATGCGTTAGCTGTTTTCCGTAGCCTCCCCTCGTCGCCTAAGTAGTACAGGGTTATTGCAACTCGTTTCAATGGATCGATCGGTGCCCTCATATTCGTTCGACATACTTCGATATACGGACGGAGTTCTTCGGTCAGAGCGACGAGAGAAGCTCTGGGCATGCGGAAATTCTCCTTCCACTCATTATCCACAACCACGCCAGTAACAAAGTTGTCCCACCAGTTGCTAGTTCGTCCAGGTCTTGTCCAAAACTTTCTCCTGGTCGCCCTTCTGGTTACTCCGCGAGGTGGATCCAAGAGCGTGTGGCGAATGTTGTTCTCTATGTTCTT